>JASDQU010736524.1:340843-371113 GCA_032191745.1 Picea mariana
ATGGTATCTCTCAAAGACATTATCATCTACACAAATATCCACCTGGAAAACCCATGTACAGCGCATTACAACAATGACGCCAGCTCAATAATTCAAATATATATAAAATCTAGAATTAGTAATTATTGTTGTATTTCGTGGAAGTAACCCTTCCACTGTATATTCCTCGTTGGCACGTGGCCTTGTTGGCATCGATGACGACAGATGATATTAATAGTAAAAAATATCAACAAACTCTGCTACGACGCCATCTCCTCAAATGTAGGCTTAGAATAAAGGCACGTCATGAGATGCACAGGACAAGGTGCACAGCGCTGGACCACAATTTGCCCAGCAATATATAATAATGGTCTTCATTCTTCCACGTCGGTAGAGCGCGCCACGTGTCATATGCAGTCCATGGAAAATAATGTCAATAGTAGCACCCACTCTAGAAGATCTCTGTACACCTCAGCACAATGATACCAGTTCATTAATTCATCTAAATTTAAATATTTATTTATTCTCCAACTTCACCTGAACTTTTAATTTGCACCGTAGGAAAACAGGTGATCAAGACACGTTCGACAGTGTTTACACTGACAGCGTTTACCCCCCCGTTGGCAACGTGGCCGTTGTCGGTATTGAGAATGACAGATGACGTTGACGGCAAAATTTCGAAAGAGAGACTTTGTTCCCACGGCAGCTGCTCAACCGTCTACTGAGAACAAACTTATAATGAGATTCCACGTGGCCAGTTTGCATTCCGCGTGGAGAAGTGCTGAGAGTGACATACAAATTGCCGTCTTGTAACGCCCGTTACCGCAGAAAATTTACCCTTATTTAGCGATCCCGTTGAAGTCTTTATATTTATATATAGGCTTCCCTCGCACCTTGAGTTGCAGGTCAGTTAGTCATTGATTCAACGAAATCATTGTAATTGAGAGCGTTATGTGTTTGGATCAATCAATGGCGGCGAGGGCAGCAGTGAGCACAAGGTGGATGGAAATTGCTCCGCCGCGCAGATTATTATGTTCAGAGAATCGGCGGAACTGGTTCAGCGGAAGGCGGCTGGATACAATTGCGGAGGAGCGCACTCTGAGCAACGAGGAGCTTGTGGCCGGCCTTCAATTTGCTTTCGATAATGTCTGCAAACTCGAGTTAATGGAGGGTAAGGATGGAAAGAATACACAGGGAGGGCAAATCATGTAAAATATTCCTAATACAATTGCAATCTTGTTTGGAAAATCTCTGCTCAGGTTTTGAATCTTTTTTGTTTTGCATTTTTAATGAGTGGAGAGTTTTGTATAAATCTCTTTCGGTTTACGCCGTTTTGCCGTAAAAAAATATTTGAAGAGGCAAATTATTCAGATTTAACCCACTACACATTATTCAGAAAGCTCGACCAATGTGTCAATGTTTTATAAAATTTATATATATAATTTTTATTTATTTATAAGATTTTTAATTTTTTACCATAATCCTGTGATATAAATAATAAATAATCCTGTGATATAAATAATAAATAATAAATTTAATTTAGGTGAAATCTCAATTTATTTTATTTTCTGTTTTTTAAATTGTATTTTATTTTATTTTCTGTTTTTTAAATTGTATTTTTGAATCCATAAATGGAATCTATATTTGAAAATCAAACTTCTTATGTTTATACAAACTTAACTATTCAAATCAAAATCTATAGAAACAAGAATCACTTGCCCGGGCCATTGCCTGCAAAATTAAACTAATAATAAGTGTTGTATAAACATTCTATTTTTTGAAAATTTTCACCTAAATCAAAGAATTGGAAGAATCATATATTGGTGAAATCATCATTTTCTATTGTTTAAATTGCATTTTTAAATGCATAAATGGATATTGGTGAAATCATTATTTTCTATTGTTTAAATTGCATTTTTAAATGCATAAATGGATTAAAGTTCCTATTTGAATACCAGACATCGTTAAAAGCTTCTCCTAAATTGGGAGCGGAGATAATATATATTAAAATTTAAATAATATAATATTAAATTTTAATATATATTAAAAATTAAAATTTATAAAATTTAAAATATAAAAAATAATTGAATAAAATAATTAATAATTTAAAAACATTGAAAAGCAATTTTACACTTAAACCATAAATATTAAAGATAAATATTTATGCTTTTAAATTATTAAAAAATTATATTTGTATTTGCTTTTATGAAACAAAAGCACCCACATCATATTGATATTCATATTGATAAAATGTCTAATAGATAGTTCAAAAATGAGCAAAATGCCCAAAGTAATACATATTTCAAAAGCTAGAAAAATGATCAAAGTAAAGCATAGTCCAAAAATGCCTAAATACGAAGGCTCAAAATATATAATTAACAATGAAGGTTATCATAAAGTGTGATCTTCAACTGCAAGGCTATCCATATAAGTTTGAGCTTCACTAGGCACTGCACCTCCATCACCATCATCATCATCATCACCAAGGTTAAATGCAATGTGATCTAAGGGTATGTCAACCAAGCCTGCATTTGGTGAAGGATTATCATCATCATCATCAATCTGAGTAGGATCTTCAACATCCACATCCCATTGTGTTGTCGGGCCTTCTAAATACTCAGGTAGCTTCCTTGAACAAAGTCGAAGACTACTATGCACATAAACCAATTTATCTGCTCTATTTGAGGTAAACCATTCATCTTAACAGAGTGGATGAAACTATAGGTGGACCAATTACTTTCTGTTGCAAAGGAACTAACAACTTGAGATAGCAAGCGCAAGGCAAGTCGTCGAAGCTCTTTGACTTCCCCCCCATACATTCTCCACCATCCAATGGGATTCTTTTGTGCATAAATATTGATGTCCTTCTTTGCATCTCAAGTGAATGTAGGGGGGCTTAAGGTACCAAAATCAATAAATTGTGCTTGTATCACACTTCATTGTGAGTATACATCTTTCTTATGGCATCAAGAAACCCATTCTTTACCCATTCATCATCAATTAGTATAATTCTATTTGGCCTCTCCATATACCACTTTGGATTAATGGCATATGCAGTCACATGAAGAGAGGTATTGAGTTTGAGCCATCTCTTGTCTATTATATTGTGGATTTCTTGGAAAAAATCCAAAGAGGGGTTTCTCTGATGAATTATGTGCCTTACCTTGCCCACCATGCTACCCATACATTCATATATTTCCCCAAGAGTAGGGGAATCAAAATCTGTATACCTAATCAATTCCACAATTGGAGTTGTGAAAGAAACCACATATCTACACTCAGACCACCAATCTTCATCAAGAAGCATATCTCTTATCTTCTGTTGATTTAGACCGGGACCATGCATTCCATTCTCGAGAAACAACAGTGGCTTGTAAGGATGCATGCACCTCAATCATACGCTGAAGAAGAATGACGTATGTGGCATATCTTGTTTCTGCAGGTTTTAAAAATTGCTTCCTTGCTTTCATCCTGTAAATTGTTAGTGATGCATGGTGGTTGCAAATGAGCATTTGTGCATCTCTTGCATTTGAAATGAGTTTTGAAATCCAATATATTTTCCCAATGTCTTTGAGGACATTGTTAAGGGCATGTACACAACAAGGAGTCCAAAAGATATGCCTACATCGACTTTGGACCATCAATCTCGCTGCTCTGCAAACAAGTGATGCATCTGTGATTACATGTACTACATTTGAAGGACCAACCTCATCAATTGCATCCTTCAATACCTCAAACATGAAGGTAGCATCCTTAAGTTTTCCACTGCAATCAATTGCTCTTAAAAAACAAGGTCCTACTAAAGATGTGACAATAATATTCAACAATGGCCTTTGTTGAATGCCTGTCCAACCATCCATGACTATTGAATACCCTATAAGAATCCAAGATGGTTGTAGGTCCCCTGTAAGCCATTGCATTATTGTCACCCCCTTATCCAACAATGATGTCCTCATTTTGTTGTAACTTGGGGGTGTATATCCTGGCCCAAAAACTATGATTTTTCTCACCATTTCTTTGTAATATGGTGAACATGTGGCATTAAATGAAATTCCATTTTCCATAAAAAAAACAGCGACAACATCATCAGCCACATCCCTATGCACCACATTGTACATTTTACGAATCTGTTCAGTAGCAACACTAGTAGAACTCTTACTCCTTACGAAAGTATACCCCTCACAGTCAATTTGGTTTAGTTGACTTTGATTCACTAAAATGCGTGTATCATGGGAGGATGATACAACTATAGGTACCTTAAAAGAACGTGAATTGTCCACATATGTTTCACTAACACCTAAGGAACTCATGTGAAGCTTGGTTAACTCCATCCTTTTTTCAATATCACATGTGCAACCTTTAACCCCTTCACCAGATACGGACAAAAGATGATGCCACACCCTAGTGTAGCTTCCCTTAAATACATGGTTGCACAATGTGCACATCCATTCTTCACAACCACCAATATTCTTTTTCTTGTTTTTAGTGATTTTTTTCACATACATTAACAACAGTTTCTTGGAGTTTGTGCTTTGCTAGACTTGGTTTTGGCTTGAAATTGGAATTGGAGTAGAACTTGTGTCTTTCCCCGTAGATTGTGGACTCCTAGTCTCCATGATTTCCCTGGTGGTTAATACACAACATACAATTGTACATTAAAAACATGAAACAATATGACACAAAATATGTAAATTATTATTAATCATTGAAATTTGTGTCTTTAAACTTTAAAACTTAGAATTTATAATCCTTTTAAATTTCCAAAAAAAATTCTTTAAAGTTTAAACTTGTATACTTTAATTTCAAGTGTTATGCAAATTATTTTTTTTAAGAAAAAAAATGCTAACTTACAAGTTACAACTTCTTGAAATGGGCTTAAAATAATATGCCAATGGATTCTTTTTAAGAAAAAAAATGCTAACTTACAACTTCTTGAAATAGGCTTAAAATAATCTGCCAATGGATCAGTAAAAGTCATTCCAATAGGATCCCTTCTAATGTTATTGAAAGGTGTTCAATCATAAGAATCCTTATAAAAACATTGCTTCATTCCCTCCACACTTTGACAATTTGTTTTGAGTGCATGATCACTATCTACTTGTATAAAGTGGAGAATCTTTAGAAAAACACAGTGGCCAGATTCCCTAAAAAAAAATTAATCATGGTTTTAAGTGCATGACTTCTATCTACTTCTCTAAAGAAGAGAAGAGATTGAAAACATTGTTGAATGAGGAATATTTGGACGTGTGTTCTGATGCTTTGGAAGCTTGTGATGAAACTATATCTCTTCTTCTTCAAAAGACTAACAATCGCGCATATATATGTTATTTCTTTGAAAGTGCCCTGGGAAAAGAATGCTATGGGAATTAGGCGACGAAATCCACATTTGCTGGGAGTGAGTAGGGTTCACTTGTTGCCTCAGCATAAACCACTCGGTGAAGGGCCTTTGCTGCTATCAATATGACTGTCTTTCACTGGCCGAAATACATCACGATTTTATTTTCTAACACAACAATCGGGCTTATATATGTTATTTATTTGAAAGCACCCTAGGCAAAGAAGGATATGGGAATTAAGCGACGGAATCCACATTCGCTGGGAGTGAGTAGGGTTCACCTGCTGCCTCAACATAATCCACTCGGCGAAGGGCCTTTGCTGCTATCAATATGATTGTTTTTCACTGGCTGAAATACATCACGGATTTATTTTCTAATAGAGATGGAATATGAAAATGGGCCAAATAAGGAGTGGAGTGTCCAAAGATATGGAGGACGACCCTAGGAACTACAAATATGAAACTTGAAAATAGATCGCTTGTTTCCATGACCTCAAAAACAACTTAGGCAGATCGCTTGTTGCCATGACCTCGAGAACTATATTATGAACGAGTAAATTAAAATGGTAAACGAAACAATGATTGTTACCTTAACTGTAGTGTAGTTTGTGCTCGACGCATCTCACACTCTCTTGAATCTGAATCCACCTCTCCACGAACGCAACTCGTTAGTCCCTCTCACAGTGCGTCTCACACTCTCTTGAATTTGAAGCCACCTCTCCACGAAATTAATTGTGTATCATTGATGAGAGGGCTCTCTTTATTGGAAATTTTTGAGAGATATTTTAGGCTTTAGCGAGAGAGATTTTAGGCTTTAGTGTGGGAAAAAATTAGTCATTGCTGATTTTTTAATCCATGGGGACTCCTTGTTTTATGGGGAGCTTGTACAAGTTCCCAAGATTCCAAAACTAGTCCCCAAGCTCCTGTTTTTTCATATTGGCAGCTCCCAAATAGTTCCCAAGCTCCTAGAACTATGAGACCATTATTAGAAACGTTTCGTTCCAACTCCTAAGCTCCCTGGAATGCGGGAACATGGGGAACAAACTTTCTAAATGTTGGGAGCGATTCTCATGTAACACATTAAATCCTAAAAAAAACCCTAAAAACACTATATTTTTTTTTTTCTTGCACATCACTCACAAAATCACATCGTCATTGATGGATGGAAACATGAAAGAAGAGACGTGACATCATGGCCCTACGCTGACATCTCCTCCATGAAAGAGCCAAGTTCTTGTTTTTAACAGGTAGACCACCAATGATATCTCAGATAGGTAGTGTATGCGACTCTAATGTTGTTGTGATATTAAATATTCACTCTCAAAGGAAACATCGTTACAACTAACACCATACTCTAAAACACATCAAAAGTTCTTATGATAGTAATATCTATTCCTCATATTCATATCAAACTATTCACACTTAATATCATATCTATTTCATGCTTTTGTGTACATGCCCAATCTTTGCTACATTTGATATTATATAGTCTATCCTCATCTTGGTAATACCCTACTCAAATTTTATATGGGTATTGTTAGCGACGGAAGTCACCCCTGGATTGCAGCAGGAGCAGAGCTCGACGCCCATCAGTTTATGTCACGGTTTGTTTATAGGAGGGGTGATCGAATGGAAGCCAACTCAAAATGATATCGTTCAAACTCTGAAACTAGGCCCGGTGTGTATGGGCAGGTGAGGTCTTAGATATACTCCAGACAGTGAGTTGTAGTAGAGGTGAGTAGGGGGAAGACTTGTATAAGAGAAATGCAAAGGTCCGTTGTAAACATCAGGTTTCTAACGGACTGTGGGAGAAGACACCTAAATACAAGATCTTCTTACATTCAAATGCAAAAAACCAGAGAATACAATAATGCCACAATAAATCCTTTATCATAACATAACTGCAATAATTCACATGAATCAGTCAATCATGAACTCCCTCGGTGTAAGATGAAAATTAGATGGGGTAGAAAAAACTGTCTGTCATAAAACAAGAGATCTTACATACAGATGCATAACTAGAGAACTAGAGTGTCTGCTAAAAAATTACAAACAGGAGCTTTGCTCTACCATCGATACCCTGAAAAATATCAAAACTAACTATATATATTCTTGAACCTTTGCCCAACAGAGGCCTACTGGACTTTCAGGACAAGGAGTCTCTTTAATCAAATCTGGCCTGCACTCCTCTGTCATACGCCACCTTAATTCGGCACGGCTCGCACTAGGGGGGTAGCTGAGCCTTTAAATGTTGAATTAGCATGTGCAGGCTTCCCTGGCGAGTTGTAGACTAGGCGTGGCTTTCATGGAAAGAACCAGTACAGAGAACCATCTTGGGTAGACTTTCAGCCGGGACACCCATATTGTGCAATAAATGCATGAGGTGAGGTTTCAACCACCCTCTTTCTTCTTCATTCATTTCCATCAGGTACTGGGATTTAGATCACGTTGAACCAGCATCTGGAGAACACAGTGCCCCCCTTCTGAAACTCAACTCGGTGCTTTTGGCCTCCCCTTCGTATAGCCCTTTCTACTTTCTCGAATGACCATGGGCCGTGACCTTTCGCCTATTTTCCAGGGTGCTTTCGACGTTTCGGGGTTCGCAGATGGGAAAGAGCAGGTCTTTCCCCCTTCAAAATCGTGATGGGGGAAATGTCGGGAAGGCCTAATAGTCGCCATGCGTCCCCCCACTGATCTGACGGTTCTAAACTAATTTTGACAATACTGCGGGCCCAGGTCTGAGACATTAACGCCCCTCCTTTAGGCCTGCTCCTCTGTGACCGGGCACCAGAACCATGGACCTAAGTCTGGACGCTTTCGACGTTTCGGGATTTGAGGTTTCGAGAGGTGAAATGACGAGGAGCGCTTACCCCTTGAACTCCCGAATGCCGACGTGACACGGATGTGTGTCGCGTGTACTTCAGGTGAATGGCCCTGATAGTATTCGTTATTACAAAGGGGGCTGCCCCCATTCACTGGCTCACTTGATGTGACCCGGTGCTAATACCATGGGCTCGGCTCCAAAGGTACTTTCGACGTTTTGTCGATTGGTGATTTCAGCTGTAAAGAATGGGAGGCTCCTTGTCTCCCAAAACACCGATCCCCGATACGTCGACTGGCTGCCACCTGTCTCAATTGGATCGGACAACCCAGATTTGCCTTGAACTATGGGCGCTACCCTTCGTGCTAAATCCCGAGCAACTTGACAGCCCCGAAATCCCGATGACCGTCGATCAACTTTGCAGATGAATCTTGGCTGCTGACAACAAAACTTCGCCCGCTCGCTTGACTCATAACCAGAAAAGAGATTCTCACGCGCTGTGCTTTGGCGCTTCCCATGAAACCTGCAGATCTGGGTACTTCTGCGCCCAAAACAAAATTTGTCGCTAACATTAGGCTCCATGGGGGATAGAATCATCCCTGTGATGCTCTAAGAACTCATTCTGCAGCTTTAGTGCCTTGCTATTGGGCTATGGAGTCATTTACTAAGTCGAAAATATACAAACAGAAAATGAACAAAGAACAAAAGGACAATATTTACAAACAAAGGAGCCGTCTAAGGCTCAAACAAAATATTTCTTGAGAAAATGCCTATTTACTGGGCTGTTGAAAACCTCTTCGCCCTCCAGATCTTGCAACTGGTACGTGTTGTTTGAGAAGACCTCAGAGATTTTGAAGGGGCTGATCCAGAGGGCATCAAACTTGTTGTGTTTGCCCTTATCCTATCTGGGTGCATCCCACTTAAGCACCAAATCCCCGATCTCGAACTCTTTCTTTTTGACCTTCCTGTCAAAAGCCTGCTTGATCTTTTGTTGATGACTATGAGTTGCATCCCTCACTTGTTGCTTGATCTGTTGTACTTCCATTATCTGATGAATCCTTTTGATCATATGATCCGGCTCTCCTTCATAATCTTGAAAGAACTTCGCCACAGGTAAGGCAAGCTAAGTGGGAAAAACCGCCTCTGCTCCGTAGACCAGCTGAAAAGGCGAGGTGCCGAGAGATTTCTTCGTTGTTACTCGATCATCCCATAAGGAAAATTTCAACTTCGAATCCCAGGCCCTTTTGTTGTCCTCCAACAGTATTTTGATGATCCTTATTAGGATTTTGTTGGAGGACTCTGCTAAACCATTGCCTTAGGGATAGTAGGGGGTGGAGTGAATTAGCGAGATCTAGAACTGCTCACAGAACTTAATTAGAAGCTCAGACTTGAAAGAAGCAGCATTATTAGTGACCATCCTGCTGGGACAACTAAATCTGGCTATGGTATCCTCCAGGAAGCTGATAATTACTTTGTGTGATGTGCTTCTGATGGGGACAGCTTCTATCCACTTGGTGAAGTAATCTGTTGCAGTCAGGATCCATCTGTGTTGACCACTTGAGGGAGGATGAATTTCTCCAATGAAGTCCAACCCCCACTGCTGAAAAGGTGCTAAAGATGCTATAGGCTTAAATGGCAGTGATTTGAGCTGTTGTTTTCCTAAGAAATTTTGGCATTTGATGCAAGCTCTGATTTCTCTGCAGACATCAGCGAATAAAGTAGGCTAGTAATATCCAGCCCTAAGGATCTTATGAGTTGTGGTCTTCTAGAAATGATGCCCCCCACAAAGGCATTTATGGAAATCAAACATGACTTTCTGGGCTTCTGGTGGGTTCAAACATCTCAGCAGCATCCCCAAAGGATCTCTCCAGTACAAGACTTGCTCAATGAGGCAATATCTGACCGCCTTGAGCTTTAAAGCTCTCGCCTTACTCTTGCCCATTCCATCTGGGGGCTTCAACTCCTACAGAAAGTATAAAATGTCACGATACCAGGCACATTCTGCTAGTGCAAATCCGTCCTGAGAGTGTTGACTAGGCAACTCGGCTTGCTGAGTTCCTGAGCAAGTATTGATGAAATTGACCCCCAATGCTTCGCAATTGGATTCAGCCAGTAGCTTGGCTAAACCTTGCCCCTTAACCAACTTGGTGGGTTTTATCTCCAAGTCGAATTCCGGGATTCTAGCGATCCATCTGCCTCTTCTCCCATCTATATCAAGCTGCACAAGGTTGTCCTTCACAGAAGCCGAAGGAATGTATGCGGTTACCTTTGAGTGCAAGACATAAACTCTGAAAGCTTTGAGAGCTTTCACTAAGGCATAGGCCTATTTTTCCATGATTTCATACCTGATCTCTGCATCTCTTAATGCCTTGCTGAAGAAGGCAATGGGCTTCTCTCATCCTTCCTCATTTTTTTGCAATAACACCGCTGCTACCGTATCGAAAGAAGCAAAAGAAAAAACTAGGAACGGTTTGGAATAATCAGGACTAATCAACACAGGTGCCTCAGTTAATGCCCTTTTTATTTGGACAAAAGATTCCTTGGGTTCAGCGGTCCATTTCACTTCGTTTCCCTTTCTGAGCATGGCTGTGATGTGTTTTACCAGTTCAACAAAATTTGAGACGAATCTCCTCAGGAAGTTAATCTTTCCTAGAAATGCCTGGACCTCTTTTTTAGACCTAGGAAGTGACAGGGTTTGAATTGCCTTCACTCTGCTGGGATCAATTCTTACTCCTTCCGCTGATACTATATGGCCTAACAGCTTGCCCTTCATCATAGAAAACAAGGATTTCTTGGGATTCAGGGAGAGACCAAATCTCTGGCACTTCAAGAAAACTTTCCTTAAGTGATGGCAGTGCTCTTTATCAAACCTGGAGAAGACTGTGATGTCATCTAGGTAGATCACTACAAACTAGTCTTTTTCTCTGATGAAGGCTATATCCATGGCTCGCTGAAATGTTGCTCCTGCATTCATTAGTCCAAATGGAATTTTGGCATACATGAATGTTCCCCAAGGAGTGGTGAAGGCTGTTTTTTCCCTGTCCTCAGGCATGACCGATATCTGATTATAGCCAGAAAACCCATCGATCATGGATATCCTGGATGCACCAGTTACCCTTTGCAGTATGTGTTCCATCTTAGGTAGGGGGTAATTGTCTTTCTTTGAGCTCCCGTTTAGGTTCTTGAAATCGACACAAAGCCTGATTTCTCCACTTTTCTTCCTCACCGGAACCAAATTGGCCACCCATTCGGAATATCTCAAGGGGATAATGATCTGGGCTTCTAGCTACTTCTTCACTTCTTTCTCCATGATAGGCAGCAACATGGGATTTATCTGTCTTAGCTTCTGCCTAAACGACTTAGCCTCTTCCTTCAGTGGGATCTTGTGCTCAATGACAGATGTGTCATATGTCTTGAGGTCTTCGTATCTCCATGCAAACACATCGACGAACTCTCTCAGGAACTGCGTATATTCGGCCCTCTATTCTCTGGTCAAACTGCTTGACAATTTGACAAACCTAGGTTCCTCTTGTGTGCCAATGTTGCATTCGGTTGTATCAACATCTTCACTTGAGACCTTACCCTTTAATGCCACATCATTCCCATCGAACAATCTTTCTAAAGGGACAAGTCCTCTCAGAATGTGGTTACTAGGTAGCTGAATAATCTGGTGATTAGCAATCTTATTTAAAAATACCTCAGGACAAGGGTCACCTTCCAGGTCAGGATCTTGGTCAATGTGCAACGTAGAAAATTCATCAATAGATTTGAGAAACCTTTCAATTTCCGGATCATCTTCGAATACCTTCCAATGCTTGACATTGTCCGGTACAGAGGTCCTGTATTTAATCTCAACATCGCTTTTTACCATAGGCGGCAGAGGAACCTTGAGCGAACTAGCTGAGATGGCTAAAGAATCGGCTAAAGTATTTTCTCCCCTCAGAATGAAAGAAATGTTAAAAGCCAAGAAGAAGTTATCAATCAGGTCCCACACTTCATTTCTATAATTTCTGAGCTGGGGATTATTAGCGCGATAAGCATTTCTTACTTGTTGAATAATCAACTCAGCATCTCCAAATATTGCTATCTCTTTAACTCCCATTTCCTTTGCAGCCCTCATACCCAAAACAAGAGCTTCATATTCTGCCACATTGTTGGTGGTTTCGAATTCCAGCATGTATGACAGGGATATGGCCTCTTGACAAGGTGATATGAAGACCACTCCAGCGCCAGTGCCTTCGCTAGAATAAGCTCCATCGAAAAACATCTTCCACACAGAGGGGTTTGGAGGGGGAGTCAGATAATCAAGACTGGGCTGCTTTCTGACTTGGAAAGGGTCTTCAGGAGCATCAATGAGCTGCAATAGGCTAGACCCCAAATCGGTGTCAAGTGCAAAGATGGGGTGATTGGTGGGGTTGGCTTCATCATTGACAATGTAGGCGAGCTGAGCTTCTCTATACAGCCTCCTTTGTTCACCTCCGAAGACTGGAATGGTGGCATACGTGAGATCCATTTGTAATGTTCCTCCAAGCTTTTTTATCCAATATCTAGACAACAACATGCCGAACTTGGGGGGGACATAAGCTACCACAATATCCATGACCATGCTCTTCATGGGCAGTTGAAACAAGGAAACCACCAGGTCTTTGATGACTCCCAGACACTGCACCCTCCTTGAGTCGAAAGAGACCAAATCATGATAAGTTTTTGTCACCTCCAGTCCCAATTCTTCCATGACTATTTTTGGCATAAGGTTATGGGAAGCCCCTGAATCCATGAGGCAGTTATGCAACACTTTATCNATCTAACTTCCGATCTCATCGAAGTTAGATGAAGCCCCTGAATCCATGAGGCAGTTATGCAACACTTTATCATGTATATTCAGGGATGTGTAGAAGGGAGGGGATGAGTCATCTCTATCTTCTACCATGGGCCCTAAGACAACTGCTGGCTTTTCATCTTGGAGATTTATTGAGTCATTGGAAGGCTGAGGGGGGTCAGACTGTAACAGCTTGGGGAGAGACCTCTTGAAATCTTCGTTTTTTACTAGTTCAAATAAGGGTACAGGGATTCTAATCTTCTGGATCTCATGCTCAAAATTGAAGGAAGTAACAGGCTTAGGAACTTCCCTTACCTCACTGACAGGTTCCTTGGCTGCTGGCGAAGCACTCTGAGTTTTCTTTTCTTTGGTAGTGGCTGCTGCAGCTTTAGAAGGCCTCTCCGCTATGGGGGACTGATCCTAGTTATCAAAATTCTCTTCTTTCTTTTTTGACCTAAGATTATATCTGTTAGGCGTGTTGCTAGCTCTTTCCCCTCTACTCAACTCGTTGATTTGAGTGTTGATAAGGGATTCTTCATACGCAGATTGAGTCAAATGAGGAAACGGGGAAGTGTCCTCGATGCAGTGGATCTCAGGGTCGAGTTCATCCACCTCCTCCCCCTCCTCATGAGAAACTAGGTTGTTCAGGAGAGGGGTCTGAATCCTCTGATAATCTCTATCCCTGCTCCTTTGTTCCCTAGGAAAAGCCCGTGGAACATTGTTATTAGGCTTCCTGAAACCTCTACTATCTGTATTTTGGGGATTTATGTAGACGGGTTTCCCTTCTAATTCCCACCTTTCCATCCTGGCAGAAAGTGATTTTAGCGCTCCAGCTGTCTCATCTGTCTGAAGGGGCAGGGGAGAGGAACTGGATGGGGAAGCTTCAGGCCTCTACCTAGATATGTTTCTACCAACAATATTCCTGAGTCGATCAACAGCCAATATGTTAGATTCTACCTCCACGGCTACATCCTGCATGTGGGCCAGCATAGTGGCTCTCCTTTCCCTCAATAAGAGGCAGAAATCAGGATCAAAGGTGCTAGCATAAGTGATCTTTGCAGAGGCTTCGAAGGGTTTTATCTCAGCAGGGATTTTGTTGTACATTTTATTGAATCTCTTGGAGAAGTTGGAGACAGACTCCCCTTCTTTTCTCTTCAAAGACCCAAACTCTGTCATGTAATACATGAAGTCTTTTTTATCTCCCCACTATCTCAAGAAGGCACTATCCAAAGCTTTGATCCCATTGATAGATCCATGAGGCAGGGCCTTGAACCATTTTCTATCGCCTTGAAGGCTATGGACAAAAATCCTCATCCATACGTCTGCATGCATGATGACATTATCATCTGTAAAACTGTAAAAGGCTTCTAGGTGTTCTTCTGCAGATATGTCCCCCTCACCTGTAAACTTGGGCAGCTGCTTGAGGTAACCATCTGTTGGAAGGGCATTAAGAGGCTGAGGTAGCACAAGGGGAGCATACCTAGCAGCTATAATGGTCTCCATTCGGGTCATAGGGGGATTTGCTCTGGCCATAGGTATATTATGTAAAGGGGAACTCGGAGGAGAAGGAGCTTGGAAAGGGGATACCGAGGATGAGCTCCTAATGGGAGTGGGAAACAATAGGGGGTTTAGTGAGAAGGATAGCGAGCTTAAGCCGGTGGATGCTTCTCTTTGTGCAGAAGTGACAAAGCTAGGAGTGGGGAAATCTTCTGTGGTCCTGGGTCTACGCCAAGGTACAGCTTCAGGGGAGTTGAGAGTGACAAGGATTTCTCCCTCTAATCCTAGACCAGGGGGGGAAACCTCAACAGGAATACTCCCGAAATTCAGGAAACGAGAAACTTCAGAAGGCAGTCTGCTGGGAAACTGAGGCAGAGAAAATATAGTTTCTACAAAAGGAGATGGTGGATTACCTGGTTCGGCGGTGGCAGCTTCTCCTTCGAAGGTCTTTCCTTTTCCGAGAACTACCTCCCGATCAGTTTCAGGTGTAGCTAGGGGCAGCATAGGATGGGACCACGTGTGTCTGCCTGTGAAAGCTACAATTGACAAGGCAGGTTCGCCATAGTGGAGTCATCACAATGGAGTCGCTAGGTGCATAGTAGCAATCTTCAAAGGCTCTGATACCTAATGCACCCTCAGAATCAGAGGCTCAATGTCGTTCAATCTCAGGGAAAATTTTCAACTTCGTCCCCGGCAACGATGCCATAAATGTTAGCGACGGAAGTCACCCCTGGATTGCAGCAGGAGCAGAGCCCGACACCCATCAGTTTATATCACGGTTTGTTTATAGGAGGGGTGATCGAATGGAAGCCAACTCAAAACGATATCGTTCTAACTCCGAAACTAGGCCCGACGTGTATGGGCAGGTGAGGTCTTAGATATACTCCAGACAGTGAGTTGTAGTAGAGGTGAGTAGGGGGAAGACTTGTATAAGAGAAATGCAAAGGTCCGTTGTAAACATTAGGTTTCTAACTGACTGTGGGAGAAGACACTTAAACGCAAGATCTTCTTACATTCAAATGCAAAAAACCAGAGAATACAATAATGCCACAATAAATCCTTTATCATAACATAACTGCAATAATTCAYGTGAATCAKTCAATCATGAACTCCCTCGGTGTAAGATGAAAATTAGATGGGGTAGAAAAAACTGTYTGTCATAAAACAAGAGATCTTACATACAGATGCATAACCAGAGAACTAGAGTGTCTGCTAAAACATTACAATCGGGAGCTTTGCTCTACCATCGATACCCTGAAAAATATCAAAACTAAGTATATATATTCCTGAACCTTTTCCCAACAGAGGCCTACTGGAATTTCGGGATGAGGAGTCTCTTCAATCAAATCTGGCCTGCACTCCTCTTTCATACGCCACCTTAATTCGGCATGGCTCGCACTAGGGGGGGTAGCTGAGCCTTTAAATGTTGAATTAGCATGTGCAGGCTTCCCTGATGAGTTGTAGACTTGGCGTGGCTTTCATGGAAAGAACCAGTACAGAGAACCATCTTGGGTAGACTTTCAGTCGGGACACCCATACTGTGCAATAAATGCACGAGGTGAGGTTTCAACCACCTTCTTTCTTCTTCATTCATTTTCAGCAGGTACTGGAATTTAGATCACGTTGAACCAACATCTGGAGAACACAGTGCCCCCCTTATGAAACTCAACTCGGTGCTTTTGGCCTCCCCTTCGTACAACCCTTTCTACTTTCTCTAATGACCACAAGCCGTGACCTTTCGCCTATTTTCCAGGGTGCTTTCGGCGTTTTCGGGTTCGCGGATGGGAAAGAGCAGGTCTTTCCCCCTTCAAAATCAAGATGGGAGAAATGCCAGGAAGGCCTAACAGTCGCCACGCATCCCCCCACTGATTTGACGGTTCTGAACTAATTTCGGCAATACTGCGGGCCCGGGTCTGAGACATTAGCGCCCCTCCTTTAGGCATGCTTCTCTGTGATCGGGCGCCAGAACCATGGGTCTAAGTCTGGATGCTTTCGACGTTTCAGGATTCGAGGTTTCGAGAGGTGAAATGATGATGAGCGCTTACCCCTCGAACTCCCGAATGTCGACGTGACACGGATGTGCGCCGCGCGTCCTTCAGGTGAACGACCCAGATAGTATTCGTTATTACAAAGGGGGTTGCCCCCATTTACCAGCTCACTTGATGTGACCCGGTGCTAAGACCGTGGGCTCGACTCCAAAGGTACTTTCGACGTTTCACCGATCGACGATTTCAGCTATAAAGAATGGGAGGCTCCTTGTCTCCTGAAACATCGATCCCCGATACGTCGACTGGCTGCCACCTGTCTCAATTGGATCGGATGACCCAGATTTGCCTTGAACTATGGACGCTACCCTTCGTTCTAAATCCTGGGCAACTTGACAGCCCTGAAATCCCGATGACCATCGATCAACTTTGCAGACGAATCTCGACTGTTGACAACAAAACTTCTCCCGCTCGCTTGACTCGTAACCGGAAAAGAGATTCTCCCACGCTGCGCTTGGGCGCTTCCCATGAAACCTGTAGATCTGGGTACTTCTGCGCCCAAAACAAAAATTGTCGCTAACAGGTATTATGAGAAAAGATACACATAATGACTAGATTTTGGGGTGTTCATAGGAGAACATCCATAAGCCCGCATCTTCTTTAGAGCTTATCACATGTATTATGTCTCTTTCTCCTCTTGTGAACTTTTACAAACAAATCTAAAGGGAAAAGCTTAGAGTTTATGATTTGAATAGTTTCCTAGGGTAGACTTAAAGTGTAACCTCAATGTATTTCGATCAACCTCCATCTTGAAGTGAATAAGCAGATGCCTCATGTTCCCTCTAAAAATATTTGGAATGCTACAAATGAACTGACAAAAAATTGGATGTGTATCACTACACAGTCCCTGACTAGAGAAAACAAGATAGAATATAAAAATGAAATGAATGAATCAGAGGGAGGGTCTAGAGGCTTCTTCCTTACCTTTGACAACCTTGTCAGTTCCCTTGATCACGAATGAGTCTAAGACCTTTTTCATCGGCCAACCATTGTCCATGGGAAAAGAAGAGCCATTGGAATCCTAGAGTGTGTTTATGTTTGTTTGTCTATGAGATTTTATATTAAATTATATAGGGGCCTGAAACTAGAAAGGTGAATGACAAACAAGCTTAATATTACAGTTGGATGAGATCAAACAATCGAAGTGATCTGCTCTCCTAATTTTTTCATTTGTGTTTTCCATTAGAACTTGCAAACTAACAACAACACCTGATTGGTTTGCTTCAATGCTACATTGGAAATAGGGGTATTCAAATGGTAATTAGAGCATCTCTAGGAGGAAGACATGAGTAACTCCACAATGCAAACTTGTGTGGGGTTTGGTTTCATTTAGACAAATGTGTACCTTCATTATGTGTATTAAACATGTACATGGTGGAAGTATCCTTCTAAATCCATTTCACTGGATGTATTCCAACACTATTTTTTCACTTTTAGGATTTTCTGTACAAATTTCTTGTGGAGTCTTTCATCACACTCACAAACGTTTGGGATTTATTTTGTTCAAATTTTATGTCAATTTTGACTTGGCCATCTCTCTATCATTGTTGGGATGCCCAATGTTGATCACCCGCCCCCTTCTTGTGATTGC
This sequence comes from Picea mariana, assembly GCA_032191745.1. NCBI lineage: Eukaryota > Viridiplantae > Streptophyta > Pinopsida > Pinales > Pinaceae > Picea > Picea mariana. Next base: position 358,931 of record JASDQU010736524.1, read on the forward strand.
ATTTTCCATTTGAAAAGGATGTTCTTGTCAACATAAGTTCTATAAGTGTGGGATATATAATGCTGACAATGAGATGTATTGTTTATTTCATTAGTATATTTCAATAATTTTACGTAAAATTTCAATTATTGCTATGCTTCCTAGTGAATATCTAAAAATATAGTTTATTTGATTGACAGATTCCAAATTTCATTTCTCAAGAGCGTTATATGTGATGGGTGGATTCAGTGTCAATGACTATCTAAATTCCACCTTTTCATGCTCTCCATTAGAAGAGATAAAGATCTTTACTCCTCTTATCATAGCCAATATTTAGAAAGCTATGTAGGTAATTAAATCCCACTTATGTGTTATGTCTTTTTTCATTCTTGTGTGCAAAAACATATGAATATCATTATCCTCTCATAATATGTAATACCCTAGGTGGTAATTGTGTAAATGAAGGTATATCTGTTTAGATAGGTTTTTGAGCCAGGGTGGTTTTTGGGCTAGAGTGCCTTATATATATGAATGTTAATGCTAGGGTGTCTGTGTTATATTGGTCGATAAGCCTGTATGGTGTGGTAGGTGAGCCAAGCTTTGTATTTTGTAATCACAATATCATATTAATAAAAATACATCATTGTTGTATATCTGAGGACAAAAAGAGTATGGGGGGATAGGACTTCACAAGAGGGAAAGGGGGCTAAGTTCTTTTGAGAAGGGCTTAAGCTAGGGGGCTAAGCCAAGGAATATAATAAAATATTCCTAAAATTCCAAGCCTATGTTTTTGTTATCTTTATCCTAAGTTCCTAAGTGAGGGGAACAAATTACCAAGTGGGATCAAGGGTTTTCCTTGTAGGACAAGTGTCATGAAAAGAGCATTCATTTATAATGTTGAGTTTTAGTGGAAAGGGGACTACCTTTTATCATCATTATGTTGTTCACGAGAAGGGGATATTGCTGACCTTTGGAGAGTTCAAGCTAGAGAGAAGAATTCAAATAAGAAATGGAGGAGCGAGTTGAGATCTATGAGCATAGTGAACATGAGAATCCTAGGTAGATTGTGTAGTATTTTCTCATTGGGTTGCCTTAGAAAAGGATGAAACTAAAGAAGGGAATTGTTGGGAATAGTTTTCTCTATGTGTTGACCTAGTGGGTGCCTATAAGCTCCTTGAGAGTAGTGTTGTGTTCCTAGTGCCATAGAGCTCGGAGAATTCTTAGCCAGGTTGTTGTTGAAGCCTTGGAAGAGAAGTGGGACAACTCGAAGGACATAGGTGGTAGAGAATGGGGTACATTTCCTTGGGTGTGACAGGATGAGGGGAATGAGAGACTGTGAGGTGGAACTGTTGTTGGAGTTGGTGCCATTGGCCTTGCCTTGAGTTGTGTGTTGTTAAACTTTAGTTGGCTTGTGTGAGTGCATTTTCGATGGTGGATTCATAACTTTAGATCAAGGGTGACTTGTTGTTGAGAACTAGAAAAAAAATGTCTACAGTTGGGAGGAGCATCTCCTTAGTCATGTTGATTTGATTAGGAGTGATAACGACTCAATATGTTAGATGCTATCACATGCGGACCCAGAGTGAGCCTGGTCTCAGAGAGAGTCAATTGTATCAGAGGGAGAGCCACAGAGGGAGTTCCGCCTCAGGTTCAGGTGGGAGAGAGACATCTCCAACAAATTTACCGACTTAATAAGAACTATGACCTCAAAATGAGAACTCTGGCCCAAAAAACCCATATTTTTGCATAAAAAACATGAAAATCAACCCCCAAATCAAAAAGTGGTGCTATTGGTAGCACCATTTTTTTAAACAGGCTCAAAATTACAACATTTTTCAAACATTGCCTTCAAAACTCGGACAATTTCTCATAAAAACCTTAAAATCAACACCTAAACAAATATGTTTTTGATTTTTTTTTTTCAAAATGTTAAAATTTTAAATAATTTGAAATCGTATTTTTAGCAGTTGGTACCATTAAAATCAAAACCTCAAAATAAACCATCAAATCGAAAAATATTGCTAGCGGTAGCACCCATTCTAAAATTGGGGTATGAAAATGATACATTTTTATAAAGTGATAAAGAACTCATAATTACTGTAAACAAAATCATAAAATCAACCCTTAAATGCTTACTTTTAAAATCTTACTATCAATCAAAGCACAAGGTAATACATAATGCCCTGAAAATATCACAATATACTTTAAAAATTCAACGTCACTTTTTAATAAAAAAATTTACGTTTAATAAAAAAAAAAATACAAGTTACATTGAATGAAACATAAATTATTTCTTAAAAGTATTGTTATATTGTCAATATTCAAAACATATGAGCTAAGAAATTTTATTATAATATCCATAATCAAAACATATAATTCATAAAACATTAAAAGAAAATATTCATAACTTCATGTAAGATCATATGTAAGTTCAATGCTCATTTCTAATCACCATACAAACATCATATGGATAAAAAATACATAAAATGTTTCATACACTTATTCAGATTCACTCATGGTTTCTGAAATACCATCATAGTCTACATTGTCTTCAGATGAATGATTTGATTTGATGTAGATGATCCATACTCTTTTCTATTGTCGATGAATGCACCATCTAAGTATACATGCATGCCCAACATTTCATATGTCAAATGCCTTTTAGATCTATGAATAGGTTCAACATACTCCCATCTTGCATTTATTTCTTGTTGCAGTGACCTCTTGATAATCTATGTTGTCTTGGAGTGAAGAGTTCCTCTCTTTTTCAAATTGAAGTCATAAACAAGTATGTCAACATCATCTAATTTTAAGAGGTTAGTACGAAAACGAGTTGTATTTTAACCCTTTCTTTTTCTCTTTATATTGACATGTTTCTCAACCACCATCTATGGCTTGTACACACCATTGAATGGGTGTGTACTTGTTGCATACCAATGCACTTCAATTGCAATAACATCATCATTTTCTTTCTCAATCTTTATAACCTTTGCAATCCAGAATGGACAACCATGTGGATCTTCAGTCGCTAAAACTGCAATCATGCTATCCTCCTTAATATCTTGTACTGAACCCTGTAAAGGTCTTCCATGGCTTCATGTTGCGCACATGACCTTCATGAACCAATATACATTTCTCTTTCCTCTGCTTGTGTATACTCAATAGCACCTTGAGATTCTTGTTGAACTTCAACAATGTTTGTTTCTTCAGATTCATTTGACATATTTTGTGGCCAATGAAATGGAGTCTTCAACAATGTATCTTCATTTGTTGAGCTTCAAATTATGTCACTTCGACTATTGAAAAAAGACTCCCACCAAACAGAATCAACAACATCAAAGTATTCATATGTATCCTTAATGTACTTTTTTATTTCTTCCAGGCATTCAGAATAATCCACATCTCTATTATGCCTCTGTGCATTATGGATTTCAACAACTGATTGTAAAATAATAACTTTGATGAAAATATTGGATGATCTGGAATGAACTTCAAAAATGCTAAACCTGATGAAGGCCCCCATTCTGTAGTAGTTGAATACTCCTTTCCCCATATAAGTGTTTTCCCATCATTTTTTTTGAAACAAAATTGATGTTGGAAGCTAATGTCATTAAGCTTCTCAATACATTTTTCTTCACAATGCGATCCCTGAATAAATATTCACATGTTAACGGTTTCTTCTAATATATGAAAAAAAAGCTCTGGAATGTATGTTCTCTTAATACATTCAATCAATGACAGTAGGATTCCAACATTTCCCCTCTTCAATGTTTCTGAAAAAACACTGAAAATTTGATCAATATGATCATGAGTGTGTCCAACAAGAAGGAAACCAACTTTCACCTTTTGAAAGATTCTCAATTCAACAAGCATGCTTAGATATCCAAACACAATTTGATTTTTATTTTCACGACTAGTGTTGTCCAACTGTAGATAGATAACTTGAGGAAGATTTCCAGACCAATGAGTGAGCACACGATGAATTATGGTGATGGTCATATTTGCATCATTGTGAATATTTGGAGCTGTGAAGTAAATCCCTGGACACATTTTTTCATTGAAAACCATACAACCAACCAAGTGAAACTGAATGAAAATCTCTTCCTATAAATTTTTGGGTGTACGAACAAAATGTTGTAGAAGTGTTTTCTTCTGGTCCATGTCATCAATTATCATACCTAAATATTTGTTTGGAGTATCATAACACTTTTTCCGATGTGTGTACAACTCTTTCCTTTCACTTGATTGTTGATTCTGATGTTCTTGAAGTGCTTTGACTATAGAATCTGCACATGACATAAAATAAAAATATTGATCATATGTTTTCATAGTTAATAACTATTCAATTTTAAAAAATAAAAAACAACAACAAATACATACATCTTTCTACCCCTTCAGATTTATCTCTTCTTGATTTAAGAGTAACACATATACTACAAATCCCCATCCTTGACTTCTTAGGAATACAGACATTGTTGAATTGTTTCTTACATATTCTTGTAAAATATACATATGTAATAAAATTACTATTTCCTTCAACACCTTCAACATATCCTTTGTACAAGTTGTAGATTTCCCTCCTTGAGAAATTATCTGAATATGTATTATGTCTCTATCTGGCATACACTCTCCATGTTTGAAAAAAAATCACACATCCATGACAATGTAGTGTTTGTCAATGGCCCACTCTCTCGTCCATGATGTACCTTTGAATAAAATTAAGGATCTTTTTCCAACCTTGTCTGGATTCTTGATAGATGAAGATTACAATTTGAGTGAATTTTTTAAAGCCTTTCTGTAAAGTAAAATATTCCCAATGCGATAATCATATCATGTATTGGTGGATATCATGCACTCCATCAAATATGAATTTTGCATAGTCTTATTCATTGACAAATATGTCTTCCTTTTATTCAAGGCATACATGTAGTCCATGCTTTTCAAACAATTCTTTTGACAACATTCACTTGAAATCAATTCATTTATGGAAATTGATTTAGTGAGAAATTATTTCCTAGACCTTGTATAACTAGAATGATTTGGATTTTTATAAAAAGGTCTAGTCATGGTCCTAGACACAATGTTCCTTTGCAATGTCTCCACTATTTCATCATCCTCACTAGAAGGATTTTCCTTATCACCAGAAGGAATATAAAAAAAAACATTGTCAGGAGACTGAACTAGAGAATGTTGATCACCTTGATTTGTTGTAGCTGAATGATTGAGAACATGATCTTGATTCCTAGGTCCATCATCTTCATTGATAATCTTGTTCTTGAGAGGAATATCAAAATCACTAGAAACATGATTTCCATCCTCACCAATGTCATTGGATCTTCCATGAAAATATTCACTTGAAGGAAAATCATCATCACCCATAAGACTGTCAATGCCATTAAGATTCTCACTTGGAGAAAATTTTCCATCATCGTCATCGGTACCTTGAAAATCCACATTTTGAGGAAAATCTTCATCAAAATTGTGTCCACCATTGACATAATCATCTTCATTGCTTTCAAAATCCCCAATTGAGTGAAACTTTTCACCATCCTGCTTAGTGCCTTGAAAATCTTCATCAGTATCTTGAAAATCCTCACTTGGAGGAAAATCAACATCATCATCATTTTTTCCTTTTAATTTATCGCTCGGGAAAGAGTATCCACCAATGGTGTAATCATCTTCACTACTTTGAAAATCCCCACTTGAGGGATATTATTCATCATCCTCATTATTGGCTTGAAAATCCTCACTTGGAGGAAAATCTTCATTATCCTCATCAGTACCTTGAAAATCCCTACTTGGAGGAAAATCATCATCACCAACATTGCTTCCTTTAAATTCCTCATTCGGGAAAGATTGTCCAGCATTGCCATAATCGTCATGATTACTTTTAAAATTCCCACTTGGGGGGGATTCTTCATCATCCTCATTCGTGCCTTGGAAATCCTCACTTGGAGGAAAATATTCATCAGTACTTTCAAAATCCTCACTTGGAGGAAATTCATCATCACCAACATTGTTGTCTTTAAATTTCCCACTTGGGAAAGAGTGTCCACCATTGTCATAATCATCTTCACTGCTTTTAAAATTTCCACTTGAGGAAAATTCTTCATCATATTCATTAGTGCCTTGGAAATCTTCATCAGTACCTTGAAACTTCTCACTTGGAGGAAACTTTTCATCCAAATCATTTAAACGTTGATCATAGTCTCCACTTCGACCTACAGTTTGATTATTTTCATTACTATTAAATTGTTGAATAGATTTGTCACCATCATATTCCTCCTCTTCATCATTGGTGCCTTCAAAGTCCTCTGATTTAGGACTTTCATGAGGAACATGTTGAATAAAATTGCTTTGGGAAGAAAGGACATCTGAAGAAAGACTGCAGAGCTACAAAGAAACAAAGAGATGGACAACGAGAGAAAAATTAAGAAGCAGATGTAACAAACGATGTGTTACAAGATGCTTTGATGCTTTCTTTAGATAATATTACTGAATCTTGGGCAGTAGATTCAGGGGATTCATTTCATGCCACACCCCATAGGAAATATTTCCAATATTATGTTCAAGGTGATTTAAGACAGGTTTATTTGGGTGATGATGAACCATGTCAAATTGTTGGAATGGGTAAGATACAAATAAAGAAAAAGAATGGAAACCAATGGATACCGAAAGAGGTGAGACATATATCATATATGAGAAGAAATCTAATTTCAACATGGCAGTTGGAAAGTGAAGGTTGTATATCTATATTTGCATATAAGGTGTGTAAGGTCATTAAAGGATCATTGGTAATGGAAAAATGACAGAAGGTAGGTACATTGTATTTATGTAATGGTAATGATGACTCTTATATCTATTTATCTTCTACAGGAGTGGATACAACACTGTGGCATCATAGGCTCGAACACATGAGTGAGAAGGGGACGTAGATACTTCACAAAAGGAATTTGTTTCCAGATCTTAAATAAGTTGATTTGGATTTTTGTGAGCACTATGTTTATGGAAAACAAAAGAGAGTCAGATTTCTCATAGTCAGAAAGGAAAATAAGAGTGAAAATTTAGATCTTGTGCATACAGAAGTATGCGGACCAGCTCAGGTATCATCTCTTCGTGTCTCTCATTATTATGTTATTTTTATTGATGATACAACTAGAAAAAATTGGGTTTATTGCATTCGACAAAAATATGATGTTTTTGACACTTTTATGAAATGGAAAGCTTTGGTTGATAATGAGACTGGAAAGAGGATGAAGTGTCTCATATCAAACAATGGATGTGAATACTTCAACAAGGAGTTTGATAATTATTTTTCATACCATGGGATTCGTATAGAGAAGACAGTTCCAAGAACACCACAGAAAAATGGTGTGTTAGAAAGGATGAACAGGACAATCATGGAATGTGCAAGGAGTATGAGATTGAATGCTAGGTTTCCCTTACAGTTCTGGGTAGATGTTGTAGATACTTTTTTTTACTTAATAAACAGAGGGCCTTCAAGCTCCTTGGATGGTGGTATTCCAGAGGAGGCATGAATAGGTAAAAAGGTAAACCACCCATGTATGAAGACTTTTGGTTGTGAAGCATTTGTCCATATTGATAAAGAAAATAGAACAAAGCTTGAGGCAAAATCCAAGAAGTGTACCTTTATTGGATATGGTGTTAATGATTTTAGTTATCACTTATGGGATTATGAAATTAATAAAATCATTGGGAATAGAGATGTGCTATTCAATGAAAAGGTTGTGTACAAAGATCATTTGTAGGAAAATAAATAGGAGAAGGAAAACATAGAATAAAAAGTGCTTGATGAAATCAAATAAAATGAAATTCCAAAGGTAGCAAAAAAAAAAATGTACAACAACAGGAGCAACAAGCACCTCAAAATCATGCAAGTGTTGTTAGAATATCTACTAGGTTAAATAGACCCCTTGAACAATACTCTCCTTCATTGTATTATTTATTATTGACTGATTCTGGTGAACCAGAAAGTTATGAAGAGGCAATGAAGGTAGACCCTAAAAAGAAGTGGGAGCAAGGCATGAAAGAGGAAATGGACTCCTTGGTAAATAACCAGACTTGGGACTTGGTTCAATTGTTTTTTAGAAAAAGAGCATTGCAGAGTAAATGAGTTTACATGTTGAAGGAAGAAGATGGAGGAAAAAAATGGTACAAGGCTAGACTTGTTGTAAATGGGTTTGCACAAAAAAAAGGTATATATTTTGATGAAATGCTTTCTCCTTTTGTTAAAATGACTTCAATTAGGGCTATTTTAAGTATTGTGGCAATAGAAGATATGCATCTTGAATAGTTAGATGTAAAAACAATTTTTCTCCACGAGGATTTGGAGGAAGAGATTTATATACGACAACCACAGGGGTATGAGGTCAAAGAAAAGAAAATTTTGGTATGCAAGTTGAAGAAGAGTTTGTATGGCCTAAAGCAAGCTCCAAGGCAGTGGTATTTGAAATTTGATAGGGTTATGATAGAACAAGATTATATCATATGTCATTCTAATCATTGTGTTTATTTTAAGAGGTTGGAAAATGAAAGCTATATTATCTTTCTATTGTATGTAGATGATATGCTTGTTGCAGGGTCTAACATGCAAGATATAAATGTTCTCAAAAGGATATTATCCAATTCATTTGTGATGAAGGATTTGGGTGTTGCAAAGAAAATCCTTAGTATGAGAATAACAAGAGATAGGAAAAATCATAAATTGATATTGTCCTAGGGTGATTCCATAGAGAAGGTGTTGGAGATTTTTAGAATGCAGAATGAAAAATAAGTTAGTACACCTTTGGCCAAGAATTTAAAATTAACCAAGGAAATGTGTCCCAAGACATAGGAGCAGATATAATACATGTTTAGGGTCCCTTATTCATCAGGATTTGGTAGTTTGATGTATGCAATGGTGTGCACAAGACTAGATATTGCACATGCAGTGGGAGTTGTGAACATGTATATGAACAATCCAGGTAAAGAACATTGAGGGGAAGTAAAATGGATTCTCAATTATTTGAGAGGTATTGCTACTCATGCATTATGTTTTGGAGGTTCAGACACTGTTCTACATGGATATTTTGATTCAAATATGGTTGGTGATAAAGATAGCAGGAGGATCACCACAGGGTATGATTTTATTGTAGGTGGAACAAAAATAACTTGGATTTACAAATTGCAAAATGTGTTTTCACTTTCAACAATGGAAGCATAGTATGTTGTTTCTACATAGGCTAGGAAAGAGATGATTTGGTTACAAAGGTTTATGGAGGAATTTAGAAAGGAGCAGGAGAATAGTAGGGTGTATTGTGACAACTAAAGTTCCATTTATGTTTCAAATAACTCAATCTTCCATTATAATACTAAACATATACAACTCAGGTACCATTTCATACGATCCATACTGGAAGATGGACAATTGAAGTTGGAAAAGATACATACTAGCTAGAATCTCGTAGACATGTTAATAAAGGTAACAACTAGGGACAAACTAAGTTCGTTCTTAGTTTCAGTTGCTCTTCAAGCATGAAGGTGAAAATGAGAAATTTGCCAAGTCCAAAGTGGATCATAGTCCAGCAAGTACAATAGCAGTGGATTTGTTGTGACCAGTCTCCAAGTGGGAGATTGGTGGTTGTGGAGCCTGATCATATTATTGGTTTAGAGGTCTTGTTTCACCCACGTTTGGATCCCATTTCCTAACGAGAGGTGTGGGGAGGATTTACCCCCCACATTTGGATCTAGAGGGGGCGACGAAAATTAATGGAGGCCCCCCCTAGAGAGGGTTCAGGGGCAGCACTCCCAAAGAGAATTTTTAGGGAAAATTGCCTTGTAAAATATTGTAATTTTGTAGTCAATCTGGATCATTTATTATAAGGTCACAGATTTGACGGTAGAAGTTACATTATGGTTTTTTTCCCTAGAAGGAAACCGTCTTTTATGAGGAATTGTATTGTGACAGTGTGTGAGAGAGAATATTGTATTCTAAGAGAGGAGACTGTGAGAGAAAGAAGATGAAGTTATAGTGGGAATGTTGTAGGTTGTATCCCTTCATTTGTTGGATAATAAAAAGGAAGGGCCTGGAAATTTCTTTGGTGGACGTAGCCCACACTGGGTGAAACCCGTATATTTGTGTCTCTATTGTATTGTGTATCTTCTATGTTTTATTTTCGCATATGTTTTTATTTTATTGCTCTACAACTTGTTTTCTAACAGAAAACTGCAAAAACTTGAAACTTTTTGGTTGGGTCCATATGTTGTTGAATATATCTGACTGACCAAAGGAATCCGGATAAGACCCTTGCAAGGGAACCCATTTCAGAAAGTGGTCAATGGGGCCCGCTTAAAGAAATACAACACATAAAAACCATGAGACATGTGGGTGAAAACCTCTTTGGAGGCGACTGCAAGCATTGACTAGGTCGAAAACCACTTTTGGCATCCTAGGTCAAGTCAAAAATAAATAAATAAAAAGAAAGAAAAAGAAAAGAAAAGAAAAGAAGGATAAAATAGAGAAAATAAAAAAAATAAGTATTAAAATAAAACATAAGAAAAAATTATGGAGAGTTAGGTTCAAAATTGTCGATAGGAAAGGAACTACATAATAAACCATTACCGACCTTGAACCATCAAGAAGCACATATGTCTAGCCTATGCATCAAATATGCAGAGATAATAGAGTCCTTGGACATAATCTCGAATATACCAAGAAGATAAAAATAATACTAAAGAAATCTCAAGTCCCAAACATGACCTCCAACAACTTTTAAATAAATAGACAATAAAATCAAGAGAGCATGAAATCTATAAATTAAGCAAGCGTGAAATTCTCAAATCAAGCAAGTGTGGATTCCTTAAATAAAGAGAGCGTGAAACTTATAAATCAAGCGAGCATGATCATTATCATTGTGACTGAGATAAAACATACGACTATAGAAAAAAAAACATGGACAAAGTCGACCTAGTCAATCAGTTCGATCGAAGATCTCAGATCGATCGGAAGGACCAACTCGACCAAATCACACAAATTGATCAAAAAAATTTTTTGACGAAGTTGGAAGAATTCATCAAGAAAAATTAATCGACCCAGTTGGAAGCATCAACCAATAAAAAAATTTCAACACAAATAAAGCTCGACGGGTTGTGGTTGGCCGCCAATTCGTCATTGACGCATCTTTCCACTCACATGAACAAGCATTTACGACACCCATAAATGTCGACACATGAGAAACTCCAATACCGATGCTCGAATTTAATTCGACTTTCACTACTCTGCCTATAAATATCAATGACACATATGACTTCACCTCTTTGCTTTTCACTCTAGAGCATCCAAGTGCAGAAACCCTAGAACCTGCATTTGAGCACTCAAACCCGGTAATTTTGAATTCAACTATCTGTCCCAACCAAAAACAGTCTGCAAGCATGCCGAGAATGAGGGGACAAGTCCAAGATTCCCTAGTAGAGCCAAGAACCAAACAAAAGTTTGATGCAACTACAAAAATGAAACTTGAGATTTGTATGCATAACATACAACATGCCCGCATGGAGGAAATTGATTGGGATAAAGACTAGCATAACTTCATAGCATGGGGCATATAGGTCGACGTGTAGAAGGAAGAAATTGAGTTGTTGGAAAGAGTCATAATTTGACATTCATTAAGTACCCCACAAATAATAGATCTCGAGGGATGGAAGGAAGAAGCAACAAAAATTATAATCAGTCGGTTCCATCGCGACCACCTATGGCTCAAATATCCAATCAGAATTATAGGGGGGTTAATACACATAATCACAGGGTTACCACATGGGGGACCTTCGGTCCTAAAAACTTTTGATTCAACCAAGTGGATACAATATCTCACATGAGGAACTTATCAAAGAATTCCAAGGGCCTGTTCATCAACAAAGTTACATAATTGCATGCCAAATGGACCTGCATTATTGTATTGTTATGCTTCACCACTCCAGGTTACACGTCAGATGTGAATTTGACAATGTTGGAGCCTATCGGTTGGATTCTGCAAAACGTGGAAATGTTTAATTGGGAAGAACACCTCGCAAGTATAATAAAGAGTAACTGGAGAGAATGCTAAGAACATAGCTAGGAGATTATATTTCCTTCCCTTTTGATTTGGATCTTTATGATCCAATTCAGTCTAGTCGGGGAAGTTGCATTCACATCAAAGAAAACACACT
>JASDQU010736525.1:47432-59210 GCA_032191745.1 Picea mariana
CTCCAGAGTGTTTTGGGTGATGGACCTCACGAGTTAAAACCGCCGAAGATTCAGACCTACGAAGTCCCCTGGTTAATAAATATTAGTAATTACATTAAGTTGTAATTAACGTAATATAAATGGGTCTCCTTTGGAACTCCAGGACTTCTAAGGTCGAAGAGGAGAATGGGTTAGGAGTGTATCCTCTAGAGCTTGACAAAGTTCCATAGGAACATGACCATGGAACACTTCACTACACTAAAAAAGGAGCTAAGTTATTCGGGGCTCCAAGAGTCCAGAGCTCCAGGGTGAATGAACATTGCAATGTCCTAAATACGCTGAAGATGACCTGTTGGACCAGTAACTTGATGGTTGACCGATAGTTGGCGGTGATTTACCCATTATCCTGGGATTCATCCCCTTGTTAAACCTTGATCCACTTCTTGGTCATGAAGTAACACGAGTAATAGATATGAGGATATTCAGGATCTCCCCTGAACATTGGATATACGTCGTGGTTAGTCCGACGTTGACCACTATCAGAGAAAAAGGGTGTTAAATGGGCGAACCCCATGAATGTCGAACTCGCAAAGTGACGAGGACCATATATCTAAGGATATTCAGGATCTCCCCTAACCATTGGATTTATGTCATGGTCAGTTCGGATTTGACCACTACAGAAGAAAAAGGGTGTTAAATGGGCAGAACCCCCGAATGTCGAAGTCACAAAGTGATCAGGATTGTCGATTCGAGGATACTTCGAGATCTCTCTTTGACCATTGGATATAGACTGTGGTCAATCTAGCATTGACCACTTCGAGAGTAAAAAGGAAACTAAATAGAAAAACCCCCCGAACACTGAAGTAGTGAAAGCGACGAAGGCCGTAGATCTAAGGATCCACGTGGACCTATCTCGACCATTGGATAGAGGATATTGGAAGGTCGGTTGGAGGGAATTTGGGACTTCATAGATCTAGGAAATTATGTCGATAGGAGAGAAGGATGTTCCTAGAGACTGTTAGCTCGGAGTGACGTGGCATGCTGACATCACCTAGGGTGACATGGACCCATATTATTCCTGCCACATGTCATCCCGATTCATTCTTTTCCAATACCTTATCTTCCAAATGGAACTTGACACGTGTCACCCGTCGATTGGGACACCTGTCATCTCCATATTTTACCACATGTCACACCCTAGTGCATACTTGCTTGACCTAATGGCTAATGGGACCCCGGGAGTTTGGGAGTTCAGAACTCCGAGAGCTATAGGGTGTTAGAACATATGCTCCAATAGGTTTGAAGGTCAGGTCTACGTGGCAGGACCTTGGGAATTTGGGATATTTGGGATATCGATACACCATGGTTAAAGTGGTTGAAGGCCCCGATCCACAGGTTCATATCTCGTCATTCAATGCGCAACCACGTGTAATTGTGGACCCTACTAGAGTCTGGGAGTCTGGGAGTCCAAGACTCTGGGATGTTGGAGAAATTGAAAAAATAAGTAAAAAGGGATGAAGGACTAGACCAATCTCCCGCTTCCCCATGTTATAATGTTTTAAACATAAGAAATTAAATGAGTGGGACCCTTGCCGGAACTCTGGTGTTTGAGAGAATTGGGTTTATTCACAAATTCATGATGAGGAAATTTCGTCGAAGTCTGAAGACTTATATGTTAACTAATATTAATAACCCTAAGTGCCCTTGGAGATTTATTAAGGAGTGGGATTTCGCTATGTTAATGATTAATTAACTTATTAGGCCTATAGGAGCTAGACAAATGTCAACTCCTGGTTGGGAGAGTCTTCTTATACTATGATTATTTGGAGTGTCGGGTGACAGGGAGCCATGTGGGTGCCACGTGGCTATGAGAGACTCTAGTCAATGAAGGTCTAAATAACTTTGAAGGGCCATAACTTGCTATCCTAAATGCATATATGGACAAATTTATAGTCGTTGGAAAACCCTCGTTGAACCGAAGACAATGGGACCCTAGTTACATGGATTGGAGGTGATTGAGAAAAGTAAAATTTGTATGCCCCATCTCTTAAAAAGGTACTTTAGGGGTCAGGTGTGTGACATAGTGGTATTAGAGAGAGAAACAACACTTGGTCTGCTTGGGCTCATGAAAGATTCAAGTGATTAATTTTCTTTCTTAGAAAAATTTAAGGGAGAGGGCACCCTGCCCTACCCTATCTAGTAGAGCATGATTCAAACACAGGACTGGATGGGCCAGAGAACAGTCATAAGACTAGTTTACTAAGGTTAATATGAGCCTGTTGAGAGTATTACTGTCATATCGAAATTATCTACATAAGTTCCTTGAGGAGAAGGATTCAAATTAAAATTCAGTTGGGATTTTACCCAATGAGATTGAATCATGCTAAACTGTGGCAGAAGAAGCCTATCATTTCTTTTGGAGAAATGATAGCCAGTCCTACAAAAGTGGGATTATGTCGAGGGGAATTAATAATAAAACTTGGATTCAAATGGCATAAACATGTTTTAAGGAGTACTTGAGTCCAGAAAGAAAATGGACTAAATAGGTGGCAAGAATTGCCTAAAAAGTGGGCTTATGAAGCCTTTGTTAATTAAAAGTGTTGATTAAATCACGGATTTGGAATTGGGAGAACAATCCTCCATGTATAGAGTCCTTATTAGAGTAGGTGAGATCAACCTACTTGACCTGTTATAATTGAAAAAATTCCTACTAGGGTAACCCTCTTTGTAAAATAAAAGAAGTCATGAGTATTGGGAATGAACCTCATGGAAGAAGTGAAATGACATGAGAAATTTTAAAAGATCATGGTTTTGCTAGGGAAGTGTGTATCCATATTAACTTAAGGGCATGTCTAAGCAAGAGAAATGGATCTAGTGACCATTTTCTGAAAAGGGAGAGCATGTGCAACTCTCTGGATATGAAGGCAACTGACAAACAAAGTTGTTTTTGGGTGCAGTAATTGTTGGGAAACGTTTTTCTAATCAATCTGATAAATGGAGCTGGAAAAATATGTAGTGATTGAGTGAGAAATCGCAACAACCTCCCTTTCTTGGTGGATAGAAAACTAATATGCCAAAATTCTCGTTGGAGGAGGAGAGTGACCTTCGTCCCTGACT
The DNA here is from genome assembly GCA_032191745.1 of Picea mariana. NCBI lineage: Eukaryota > Viridiplantae > Streptophyta > Pinopsida > Pinales > Pinaceae > Picea > Picea mariana. The sequence goes on from JASDQU010736525.1 coordinate 50,529, forward strand.
GTTGCTGAACAAAACGAAGAATTTTGGGTGTAATGGTTAAGGTTGATATACATTTACAACCTATATTTTGTTTTAATGAGAATAGGAAAAACAACTAGAACCTCTACAAAAGTTTAAAAGGAAAGAGATGGACTTTCTACCCAAGACTAATTATGATCTAGAGATACTCTGGAGTTTTGTATTAAAATACTTAGTAAGTAACATACTTTGAAAATTGTATTTGGGATTTAATCAAATAGTCCAAATGTTATTAGACATTAAAATTCATTATAAATGAGGTAAAATGGTTAATGAAATGTTTATCCTGAATGTGGTAAGGGAAATGTTGGAGCACTTCTAGATGATCAATGGGTTAGATTGACATCCAAAGGTGGATGGTATCCATATAAGGTATGAATTGATATGCTCAAGTAGTGGTGAGAAGGAACCTAGAAAAGGATTCCCTTGATAAAAATGTGTGTTAACCAAAAATGGTTTGAGGCATGAAAGAGAAGCTTGATAAGTTGTCTTGTTTCCTTGGGCATTGTTGGAGTTTCCCAAACAATATTTGTGGGCTGTTGAATAATTTTATAATACCACAGGAAAGAATACTTTCTTGTTGGTTGTTGTCATATGGAAATAGGGACATAGTTATAACTATGTATATTAAACTTGCCATGTGGATATCATGTGAATGACTGCAAGCTCTCAATTGAGAGGGAAGCTCAGTGTTGAGTGTCTTTATAAGACTTGTTATGAGAATTGAAGTAAGATCCTTGGGAGAAGGATCTGGAAGTATGATATGTCCATGTGTATGAATTACATGGAAAGGGGGCAAGAAATGAGCTTGGATGATGAATGCTTAACTATGTTTATTTATGCCTGAGTTCATGGATATAATGGATCGTAAGGTTGCTAGATATAAGGGATGATATTAAGACCTAATAGATATGCATGAATGATGTTAAACGTGCAAATGATGCACATGTATGATGTATGAGTGAAATGTAAGTCAAGAATTGCACTTTCCAATATTGAATGAATACCATGGATGCATGACTAACTCTATTCTGAAGAGTCATGAAAGTTTTGTTTTGAATTATAGCTTGAGGGTATTGTTCTCCATTCCCTCAAGAAAGGCTAGTATAAATAGATGAAAAAGTAAATGAGCAAGGATGCTATGTTGTCATGATAAGAGGCAACATGATTATGCCTTCGAGGATCGCATGAGAATGATTGTGAACAATCATGAGTTGAATTATTTTAAAGTAAAGATGTATGTGAGATGTGAAATATACCTATGGTAGCTACATATAGGCTTATGATTATGTATGTGGTTAAGTACATAATGGATGTAAGTTAACAAAACAAGGAATATGTGTGTATAAATAAGTTGGATGCATAACAAGGATGCAAATTTATATTTTATGGAACATTTGGTAAACAGTTGAAGCTAACTCAAGGTTGATTCCATCAAAGATAGTGATGGATATGCAATAAGGAAGTTGCATGCCAAAGGAGTTCCCTGTGAAGGAACTGTGTAAAGACTCTGTCAGGAGAACAAAATCACAACCTTAATGACTGCTGAGAATTAAGCAGTGAGATACTAGCCTATTTATATAAGAATCCTAGATTACATTCTAAAACAAAATGTATGAGTAGAAGACTAACAAATGAATGTTGACCATTCTGATAGTTGAATGGTAATGTGCAAAATTCACAGGTTCATGATTCATTATGAACAAAAAGTTTTCTATTGGAGCATGTTGATGCATCCAATAGGTTAGGGTGAGCCTAACCAAGGCTGCTCAAAGAAAAGAGTATGGAGATACCAATAGGGAGTAAAATATAGAAGCAAAGAAGAAACAAAAGGAGGAATACTTCTCTCACCTTAAAAATCTGAATTGCTTAATAGAGTTGTAAGCCTTAGAAGAGAAGTTGTGGAGACAAGTACAACTGGTAAAAAGGAAAATGAACAGGAATGTATAAACTTGGTTAAAGCCATGAATGGGTACGGGTAGTGAGGCCTTGGAGTAACTCAGCTAGACTGAAAAATTCCAAGATGTGTAGAAGGAGTTGGAAAAAAGAAGGGGGGGAAGAGCCCTTAACTCCTTTTTTGCTATAAATTATGTTTTCTCTGTGATGAGAAATTGGTGTGATGATGAAAATAAATGTTTTGACACCATGTAATGATGATTATATGATTATAAAAAAAAAAATTGTTTGTGTTGCACTCATGAAAACATTAAGGATAATGTGATGAAGTGCATAAAGATATGCTCGGACATATCTGAAACTGTTTTATTGATTGGAATGCTATGATACATGCATTTTTATTTTACGTATTGACTAATATAATTGTGATGTATTTCATGTGTATAAATAAATTGAAACTGTTGGGAAAGACAATTACCAATGGTAGAAAACCTCAAAGAAGAGGATGAATACGAGAAGGTCGTTGTTGAAATATTGTTGAGGGGACTTTGGGAGCCCCATGAAGCACTACTGATTAGGTAAAAATAATAAAAAAGAGTGCGAGCAGCTAGAACAGGTATAAAAGTTTTCATTCTTGTATGGCATAAGGTATGAAGGGATTCGGTACCAATCCCTTCTGAAAAGATTTCATTATATTACTGATATGTGCATAATTTCGAGTGGCTATTGTATGTCGTTGCTACCCAAGAAGGGTAAGATTTAGGAAAGAAGAATTTGAATAATAGAGAGAGGAAGTTTATGCCAGTCAAGGATGATTTATAATACTTGCAAGAAAATGCACGAGTAAGAAGTACCATGGTTACAATGACCAATCTAGAGAGATTGGGAATAAAGGTGCTCAAGTTAGCACATTGCATGGAATGCATTGAGGAAATGCATGTTTGCACAAGAGGGTAGACAATGGATTTCCCATTAAGGAAGTAGGACCTTCCAATTCTCTACTTGAATTGTAGAGGTGTTAAATAAAAGAGAATTTTGGGTGTCCATGAGTGTTGGGACCCTGGTTACTAATGAAGGAAGAATGCTTGGGTGCATTCAAGAGAAACTTTTAGTTTCATATGTGCTGATTTGGGATTGTGATCAACCTGTAGAAGGAAGCATAGTTCTGCTGTAAGAGTGAATGAGAATTATTAAACCTATGGTGAAGAGGTTGGTTGAGCTCCAACACACCATGGAAAAGTGCTTGTCATAAGTATGGAAAACTTGAACCCAATGTAAGGGTACATTGGGTATGAATGTGGCCATGAATATTGGCACGTTGATTAAAGTCAACTGATAGTTGAGTTGCATTTGGAAAATTTGTTATGTTGAAAGGATGCATATGTAAATAATGATATTTCACTTTGATATGTACCATTGCATATATTAAAATGAGTTGGACTGTTAGTATGCATGATTTTGAAAATATAATGTGGATGAAAACTAACAATTTGTTTGGTTGAGGAATGTTGAAATGGCAGGAATAAAAGGGTCTTGGATATGGAAATGTTGTAAGCCCATAAGGAACACCAATTTCCTGTTGATCCAAACTTCTATGGGAAGGAAATTCCCATACTTTTGAATCTGGTTCTTGTGTAGAACAGATATGAAAATAAATGTGGAATTTGGAAATCTGTGGGTGACAAATTTGCAAGAAAATTTTGAATTTGAAATTGATGATAATATCTCGTAATTTATGTATACCTGTGATACAGGTGAGATGAAAAATATATGTCTAGGAAGGATAGATGAAGGTTTTCAAAGCTGGAAAGCATGAACGATGCTACTATTGAGACATGAGAACCATGTGGTAAGCCATGATCACCCTAGAATATGTTGTGTTGTGGTAACACAAGCCGGAGGGATGCCTCGGCAGAGAAAGTCTAAGGGATGCCTCGACTGTAAGGCTCAATGAAGTCTTTAGAACTCTTCCTGTGTGAGAAATCCTTGGAAAGGAAAGATGGATCACCTGAGGGACTGTATAGCAAAGAAGGGGATTCCTGAGCATGGGCCTCGAGGGTGAGTGACCGCAGGGAAGAAGAGACTTTGATAATTCTTATAAACTATTGATTGGGATCATGCACACAATGGGTATATCAAGAAAAAACAGTGAGATAATATAAGAATACATCCATATGGATGAAAATACACAAACTAAACAGATAAATATTTTGCTAGATTATGAAATCTTTCCTCCTGAATTTTGCACAACAATAAGATGGTTTCGCATGAAATTGTGATTAATATGCTTGTGGTCCAAAATTATTGAAGGAAGGTGATGAAGGCAAAGGGTCTAGAAAGGACCTAAACAAGAAAGAGGATCAATGGTTCTGAAGCAGCTGAATGACAAAGGCATGACATGTGTTACTGGGAAAGAACACCGAGGACGGTGTTACTGGGAAAGAACACCGAGGAGGGGATTGTAATACCCCTTGTTTCCCCCATCTTGTAATTAATCATTAATTTTGATTACCATGTTATGGCATGTGAACATTGTAAATGTATTATTGATTAGATTTTTAATAACTGACTTTGGGGGTGAAGCCTTGAAGTACTTCTCATGATATCACTAGAGGAAAGAGTGAGGAAACTGTAGAGAGGGTTCATTATGTCAAAATGACCCAAATTCTCTTTATTGAAATAATAAACCTCATCCTGATCCCAACAAAAAATATTTTAATGAGAAAAGGACTGGTATTTGAACAATCAACTACCCCAACGAATGGAAGCATGGAGGGTCTGGCTGAAGAGACATAAAACTGTCAACTCGAAGTACTATAGAGTGCAGTTTCTTGTAGGCCCGGATTGACCTGAGTTCCTTCTGACAGAAGGAAGAGGACAGGTCCAGAGCTTTTCTGGGGAGGAAAAAGGCATGCAAGAATACACATGAAGGAATCCAAGAAGAGATCATTCCCACAGAGGGGTGTGCGACCTAGATATGTTGAGAGAAAGAGGAGAGCGCATGAGAATCTCCAGTTCAGAGAAGAACTGAGAGATTAAAGTGTTCTGGTTACATGAGATAATGGAAAGAGGACTCCTTAGAGATGAGGGATGCTATCTTGATGTCGAGGAAGCATCTAATAAACCTCGCAGAGGTTGTGACAGAGAGAGAATATATGAGAAATTGCAGGAGTTTCCCCTAGCGATATCATGGCTTGGCACGGGGGTGGCGAGAGTGATAAGAGTGAATGCCTTTGAGCCTACGGTTGGGTGGAGAGGAGAACACCCACAGTCAGTTGGATGGATACCACTTGTAATAGATAAGTATTCTCATACACTATGAAATTGAACTATAACTATAAATTAAGGTTGAATATATTGTGAACGTTTCAGGGATGTGCATGCTTGTTTGATGATTAGACTGTTTTTATTTATTTTTCTTGATTGTGCATTTCAGCAAGTAAGGAACTATATGGTTTGAACATGATTTGTACATGTAAATTATTGAGCCCCTTGTAGTGGATCAAATTAAAGGAAATAAACTGTGATTTTGTTGACCATAGGCACAGTTTCATGTATGCATGTCTATACTTCCAGTTGTTTTGTGTCTCTTCGAAAAAGGGTTTGTTAAGCTTAGGAGAGGTAGTGCGAGGGTGAATAGAGCCTATGCATGTTGTGTAGAGGTTAAGAAATCTCTAAGTTCTAAATTCCAGGAGAAGTGCAAGAAGTGAGCCCACATTTCATTCGAAGTATTTGCAAGTTTAGAAGGTTTAACGCTCCTAGAATGCAGATAAAGGACGCAAATTATGAAAACCATGGCTTAAATCTCTTGTTGAAGGGGAAGCAGAGCCATGAAGTACATAAGAATCCAAAACAATCATTGATCTGGCTTCAAGGATAGATTTGGGCCATTGGATCATACCCAAAAGGAGCTAGGCATTTGGGGGTTTGGAGCTTTGGGACTCTAGAGTATTTTGGGTGATGGACCTCATGAGTTAAAACCGACGAAGGTTCAAACCTACGAAGTCACCTGGTTAATAAATATTACTAATTACATTAAGTTGTAATTAATGTAATATAAATGGATCTCCTTCAAAACTCTGGGACTTCAGAGGTCAAAGAGGAGAATGAGTTAGGAGTGTAGCCTTTGGAGCTTGAAAAGTTCCATAGGACTATCACCATGGAACCCTTCACTGCACTAAAAAAGGAGCTAAGTTATTCAGGGCTCCGGGAGTCCAAATCTCCAAGGTGAATGAACATTGCAATGTCCTAAACGCGTCAAAGATGACATGTCAGACCAGTAAATTGGCGGTTGATCAATAGGTTGCATTCATTTACCCGTTATCATGGGATTCATACCCTTGTTAAAACCCAATCCACTTCTTTTTCACAAAGTAACATGAGTCATAGATCTGAGGATATTCATGATCTCCCCTGACCGTTGGATCTACGTCATGGCCAGTCTGACGTTGACCACTCTGGGAGAAAAAGGGTGTTAAATGGGTGGAACCCTTGAATGTTGAACTCGAAAAGTGACGAGGACCATAGTTCTGAGGATATTTGAGATCTTCCCTGATCGTTGGATCTATGTCATGGTCAGTCTGACATTGACCACTCTGGGAGAAAAAGGGTGTAAAATAGGTGGAACCCTCGAATGCCAAAGTCACAAAGTGATGAGGATCGTCGATTAGAGGATACTTCAGGATATCTCTTTGATCATTGGATCTAGATCGTGGTCATTTCGACACTGACCACTTCGGGAGTAAAAAGGAAACTAAACAGGAAAACCCCCGAACGCCGAAGTCGCAAAGCGATGAAGGCCGTAGATATAAGGATCCAAGTGGACCTATCTCAACCATTGGATAGAGGATATTGGAAGGTCGTTTGGAGGGAGTTTGGGACTTTAGAGCTCCGGTAAATTCTACTAGTAGGAGAAGCAGGATGTTCCTGGAGACTGTCAGCCTGGAGTGACATGGCATGATGACATCACCTAGGGTGACGTGGACCTATATTATGCATTTCATGTGTCATCCTAATTCATGATTTTCAAAGACCTTATGTTCCAAATGGAACTTGACACATGTCACCCATCGATTGGGCCACATGTCATCTCCATATTTTTCCGCTTGTCACCCCCTCATGTGTAGTTTCCTGAGCTCATGGCTAATGGGACCCCGGGAGTTCGGGAGTTCAGAACTCCGGGAAGCTTAGGGTTTAGAACCTATGCTCCAATAGGGTTGAAGGTCGGAGCTACGTGGTAGGACCTCATGACTTCAGGATAGTTGGGATACTAGGATGCTATGGTTAAAGTGGTCGAAGGCCCCAATCCACTGATTCTTGTCTCGCCATTCAATGCACAACCATGTGTACGTGTGGACCCTATGGGAGTTTGAGACTCCAGGACTTCGGAATGTTGGATAAATAGAACAAATAAGTAAAAAAGGTTGAAGGCCCGAACCAATCTCCTACTTCCCCATGTTATAATGTTTTAAATATAATAAATAAAATGAGTGGGACCCTCTCCGAAACTTTGGCGTTTGGGAGAATTTGGTTTATTCACAAATTCATGATGATGAACTTTTTCCAAAGTCTTGAGACTTAGGTGTTAACTAATATTAATAACCCTAAGCTCCCTTGGATATTTAGTAAAGAGGTATTTTTCTATGTTAATGATTAATTAACTTAGTATGCCTATAGGAGCTAGACAAATGTCAACTCTTGGTTGGGAGAGTCTTCATATACTATGATGATGTGGAGTGTCGGGTGGCAGGGAGTGACGTGGGTACCACGTGGATGTGAGAGAATCTAGTAAATGAAGACTTAAATAACTTTGAAGGGCCATAGCTTGCAATCCAGAATGCATATCTGGAAAAATTTATAGTCATTGGAAAACCCTCGTCGAACCAAAGACAATGGGAACCTAGTTATAGGGATTTGAGGTGATTGAGAAAGGTAAAATTTTGATGCCCCATCCCTTAAAAGGGTACTTTAGGGGTCGGGTGTATGAAAAAAGGATGGAAATTTAAGACTGTGTATTGATTTTTGACAACTGAATAAATCCACTATAAAGAACAAGTAACCTCTATCTAGAATTGATGACCTCTTTGAATAGCTAAGAGGGGAAAAAATATTTTCAAAGATAGACTTGAGATCGGTATACCATCAGGTAAGAATCAAGGAAGAACACATCAATGAGACAACCTTTATAACTAGGTATAGGCATTATGAATTTGTAGTGGTGCCATTTGGACTATACAATGCACCAGTTGTCTTTATGTGCTTAATGAATGGCATATTCAAAAATTATTTGGATAAGTTTGTCATAGTATTCTTGGATGACATACTTGTCTATTCTAAGTCAGAAGAATATCATGAACATCACCTAATATTGGTATTGCAAGTGTTGAGGGAACATCATTTGTATGCCAAGATTAGTAAGTGTTCTTTTTACCAAGAACAGATCCATTAATTGGGACACATTATTTTAGAACAAGGTATAGCAGTGGATATAGAGAATATTGAAGCCATTAGAGGATGGCCAACACCCAGGAATGTTTCAGAAGTCAGATATTTTATGGGGTTATCTAGTTACTACAAAAGATTTATAGCAGGGTTCTCTAAGATTGTTCATCCCATCACTTCTTTGCAAAAGAAGGGAATTAAATTTGAATAAACATATAAATGTGAAGAGAAATTTAATCTGTTGAAAGATTTACTTACTAGTGCACCTATTTTAAATATTGTTGACCCAAATGAAAGTTTTGTGGTATGTACATATGCATGCAAGGA
>JASDQU010736525.1:118026-128437 GCA_032191745.1 Picea mariana
AAGGATCAAATCTGGAGTGCCTCGGGACAAGTCACAGGTGAGTGTTGGGGGTCTGTTGGCCCTTAGTTATGGAAGAAAGTAAATATTAAGGAAGAAAAGGTGAAATGCGAACTTCACAGAAGACACAGTGACTGTCACTGGGTCGAAGTGAACAAAAGAGAAGAAAATACAGAGAGAAGTGCGGAGAGGTAGTCGTTGGACAAGGAGATCAAGGATGACAAATCAACAAGGAAGAATGATCGTGGACAAGTCATCAAGAGGAAAAAGCCACCATTGGATGCTTTGGAGCACCACACGAGAAGGAAGGAAAGACAGGATGGAAAAGCCCAGAAAATGCGGGTCAAGTTGACCTAGGGTTTTAGACACCTAGGGTTTTGGTATCTAGGGTTTTGATACCTAGGTTTCAACCTAAGGCTTTCTGTGAGTGATTGTAATTTATAAATAAAGGTCAAGAGGACCTAGGTCAGGTTGGGAGGGTATTGTTGTTGATCGAGTTGTATTGTGTGATGAGAGATTATTGTATTGTGAGAGAGAAGAGCTAAGTGTGAGAGCCTTCTGGTATTGTAAGATCTTCAGCTGGGTGCGAAGATTAAGTCCTGCAGCTACGTGCACGGGAAGGGGAGAGAAAGAGAGAAGAAGAAAGAAGATCTGCTAGATGAGAGTGCAGAAAAGAACTATATGATTTATCTTAATATATCATAAGCACAGTTTTGTGGATGTAGCCCTAGAGAGAGGGTGAACCATGTATATATTGTGTCGTATGTGTGATTGGTGCTTTGATCTTTGTCATTGTTATACTGTTATTTGCATTGTTGTGGTAGATAAGATCTATAGTTGTGCAGAGTATATCTAGCTTGATAATTGATATATGCATGTTGTGTTATTTTGTATTAGATCCACTTGATATCCCCCTTGGTTCTAGACATCTTTGTCCTGCAACCCCCTCATAGCTACTTTGGGTGAGACTGCATCTGCTTTGCAGGTGTTGACGAAAGGGCCAGTAGCTAGGGCTTGTTGGTGCGCTCTTGGAGCCGAACCCTGGGTCTGCCCCTGTGCCAACAAAGAGGCTAAATCAGTGTAGAAGTGCGATAAACTGGAGGATAGAGCCACATCTAGTGGATGAGGCTAAGTCTAGTGGAAGTGTGAAGTTGATGGGACCCAGCATGTCATATATCGTGAGTGCCACAGATCAACGGTTAGGGATCATATCGGGCCAAGAACTAGTGTGAAGGTTAATCTTTTGAAAGAGGGTAGATAAGAATACCATGGTTTCATCTTGAGGTCACGTGGCACCCTTGGATGCATATCGGGGGGAAAAGTAGGTGAGCTTGAAACCACTCAATCACTCCCTGAAATCACGTGTCAAATGTCATTCAAATGTGTTAAATCCAAAGATCACATGTGGAAAGGGAAAGTTGACAGCCAGTCAAATCACCTCGAGACACTTGTTTGGATATTATTCATCCGTGTGATGCTAGAAGAGCGCCGCCAAATAATTGATTTAAAGACTCATCATTCGAAATTGATGGTCGAATGTGGTAAGTTGTTATCCCTGTAAGGATTTTCGTCATCAACCCATGGTTAGCACTCGATGGCGGATGGTACTGAAAAGACAGGTTGGATTACTCTATTTCGGGTAATTAACGTTTCATTTCAGAGCAAGATAATCACAAATCGAACCATTCGTCCAGCTCTTGCACAGTTGAGAGAAATAAGCTCTTGTTTTTAGGAAAACCAGAGGAAATGGAGGATAAAGATCCATCGGCCTTCAACAAACCGGGAAATTCGAATAGTAGGACAAAACTATCAATTAAGAAAAAAGAAAGGCTTGTTGTGCAAATACTGGCGACAAAATTTCACACAAAATCTGCAAATGAAACAAGATCAGGGGAAGAAATCGGATTGAATTCTATCATGAAATATTTTATCATTAATGGATATGCATATGGATACCCCATGCAAGCTGGCAAGAGTAAAAGAATCAAGCGACAAAAGAAGGAGACTAAAGCTGAAATGGTTGAAGGTACTGGAGAAAACCAGCCTAATTGGCTGGATGCTTTAAAGGAAGAGATTGCAAACCTGAAATAAATTGTATGCTAATTTAAGTATACTTCATAGAATTTTGTGATGATGTATACAAGTGGCATTCAGGGTAAAAATCTCAAATATGTCAGGTTTTTTCTTATAACGTTCCCTAGAAAGTAAGAGTTTGGTTTTGGTACATTACTCCCTTTGTGATCGATACCTATTTTTGGAATCTTGGAGAAGATGATTCATTTTTGGGTCTCATATGTAATTTATCTATATATATATTGTTAAAAAGATAAATGAATGGTTGGACTTACCAGAGAGGGGCATGCTCTTGTAGCAGGAGAACTTTGTAATTTTTTATAAATTTTAATATAAGCAGATAAGGTGTTCTTAGATAGCCGAGATTCATCACGATGTTGATGCTCAATATGTTTTCCTATATTTCATATTCATGAATGTGTTTTTGTTGCTAGTAATAATCCTTAAGTAATAGAAGGAATTCATCCTGTTGATGCTCCTTCTCACATCGATTATACTTGTTATGTGTTTATTGGTTCCTGGTTTAGAATTCACTCATGATTGGTGCTCTGCTTGTAGTAGCTAGCCTTCATGTTTCTTCTTCTAACACTATACCAAGCAGTTCACCCTCTATAACACCCCTCTTGTTGATAGTAGCCTTTCCTTTCTTTTCCTCTCCCATCTCATATTACTTATTTGGTTAAACATCATACCTAATTTTCCTCTGTTTCCTCTGGAAATACATAGCTTATAACTCTTCATACGTTTTCAGGAACAAAATCCATTGCCCAATGGCCCTGGTCTTCTATTTTATCCTACCACCTTTAAATTTTACACCATTGCAGAATCTGAACTCTGTACACGCATTGACAAATCTTTTGAGTATTTTAAATAGAAATTCGTCCGAGAGAGCCCTCTCTGGTTGGAAGGGTCAGAATCCAACCTAAAGCCGGTTGAAACAGTTACCTTTGCCATTTGTTTTATCAGCCGAAAATATTTACAGAGTGTTAACATTCTAGCGCCATTGTCGGGGACCAAAGGTGAAATCTTCCCTGGGAGAAACGACAAAGTTTAGATCTGAGTGCTAATGGTGAAGAGTATTCAGACACAGAAAGGTTGTATATCATTCACCTGGTGACTCCATTTTCAAGAATCTAGAATTCAAAATCTTTGTGACGAATCCACTTCCCAAAGACTCAATAGCATGAAGATTTTATTGGCGACTCCACTCAAGCTTAAAATGTGATTCATAGACTCCACCGGAAGATGAGATCCCTTAACAGAGGTATGAAAGGACATCATGGGAGAAAACAAGTACCTAAAGTTGAGTTTTTTCCAAGACATAATATTTTTTGTTATTAATTACCTTTTGTCCTTTCTTGAACATGCTAAACACATTTTTATTCACCTGCTACATGCAAATGATGATCACGATGATCTCAAAATTGTATATCCTCCTCTTAAATTTATACAAATATCTCCTCAGTTTATCACTAATTTTGATCAAAATATCCCATTTGAGCCATGTGCTAACCGTGACCAAGTTGATGAGCCTCATGAAACTGAGGCTGATATTTCACCTCCTGGACTTGATCTGACACCCTCCAAGACTTATCATAGATACAGACCTTTAAAATTACCTCATATCCTTCATGATTTTCCTCCAAAACACTATAAGTACCTACCTGTGTTTGATGGGGATCCTGATGCTGTCACAACTGAAAAACACATCCAAGAGTTTGATCATTTTATAGATTTGTTTGAGATTGACCATGATGATGTTTGTATGACAGCCTTCTCTCAATCCTTGAAGGGAGATACCAAAGAATGGTTTAAACATTTGCAGCCAGAGACGATTAGTTCATGGGAAGAATTGAAGAGTGTTTTTTCGAAATTTTGGGGTAAGAAGAAATCTCTAGATCTACAACTTACAGAATTCTATGCCTTGAAAAGGAAAAACAATGAAACTATTTATACATTCAGTAAGGTTTTCTAGTATTTATTATGATTTACCCAAAGAAATTCAACCCACTGAAGTTGCTTCCATGCTCTAGTATGCCACTACTCTTCATCTAGATTTGTCTTTCCTCCTAATGGAAAGAAGACCTAAGACCTTGCAGCAAATATTTAATGATGCTCAGGAGATTCAACACAATATCCAAGCATGTGAAAAAATTCAAAATGAGGGGTTGGATGCTCCAGGACATGAAAGTGAATGTGAATAGAGAACAATTGATTGGAATCTTGAGCATAAGATTGATAACAACATAGGTCCTCTTAAAGTTTCAAATGCTAATGATTTTGTAAAGGATTATATTCCACTTATTGAAAGAGAGGGCACTTATGTGGCTTCTGACCCACCCCATGATAAGCATGGAGCTGATTGTTTCATATACTAATTTATAGACAGTTAAGAAGATGAGTTTGCAAATCAGCTTGTTGAGGAACAGATTGATGTCCCAAGCTGTTTCTTGTTAGATAATATTTCAGATGTTGTTGATTTGCCTATATATGATGAATATGATGACGACTACGATGTTGACCTCCTAGAACAACCAACTGCACTTCCTCTATTAGAAAATATTCCTTTTCAGCGGTATAATGAGAGAAATTAGCCTACATATCATAGTTACAAAGAAGAAAGTATTGAAACAGCTGAAGGAAATATTTTACCCTTATGCTTTTCTTCATTTAAATTATTGAAAGAAAATGCTAGGATCATCATTAAAGAAAAGGAATGTGTGCTGACGCCAAATCAAACTGACTCACTGAAACAAATCGACAAGGAATTGCAGCCATTGGCAAAAGATGAATTTGAAAACGAGTGTGTTCAACAATCTAAAGAAATTGGAAAATGTGTGTATGACAGAAATGAAGAAATTTATGACTCAGGAGTAAGAACCTTTCCATTATGTTTTTCTTCTTTCAGAGTGCTCAAGGAAAATGTCAATAATGTTTCAGATCAGAAACCCTCCAGATATGATGTTGAAATTGAAAAAAACAATAGACTTGAAAATGAGAGCTACCTTCCATTATGTTTCTCTTCCTTTGAATTGATAAGAGTCAATCCAGAGCAAACAAAGAAAGTTGGTGAAAGTGTTGTTCTTCAAAGTCATTTGCCTTCTTCTGAAATTACTGAAGATATCCAACTAGATTCCCCACAAAACAAAGTGTTTCAAAGTTGTCCTTCTTCCCCTGTGAATGATGTAGTTGTTCATATTCTAAGTGGCTTGGACGTGTATGAAGGATCTAAGACCTCATCTAAGGAGACTTTGAAAAATGAACAAATAGATGACATAGAGTTTCAGGAAGGAAATAAAATAGTGTATGTCATGATTAATTCATAAATGCAGAAAAATCATGAAGAAGCAGTGGTTTTACTTGATTCCTTTGAAGATTATAGCTCTAAGACTGAAAAGGAAGAGCAAAGAAAACCAACAATTGTGAAGATGACTTGTCCTTCTGTTTTAGTTTGTCAAAAAGAAATATTCTCCCATATGTTTCACGACCCTGTGGCATGTTATATGGTGAGTTTTAATGATCATAGTTTACAGCTTATGATGGATTGTAAGCTTAGATATGAATATGATGGCCAATTGACATCGATGTTAGATATGGATTGTTTTCTACCAGGGGTTTCATTTCAGCCAACATTGTCTTCTGATTCAAAAGATTGTTATTTCCAACAGTTTCAGTAGATTTTTCAGCCTCTTGGTGGCAACCAATGGGTTAAATCACATGAAAGCAAGAATACAGTGGAAAAAGTAAAATATGATTGTTGTTTTGTTCACATGTTGAAAGATCCATTTGCGGTTTTGTTAGAAGCAGTAAACAATCCCAATATTTTTGAAATTTTAAGATTTTAATTCATGTATAACTTCTCAAATGAGTTATCGGAAAATAGGCTTTGGAGCAAGCATGTGCAAAGAAAACAAGCAGAGGATAAATTATTTGCATGGCTGCATTGGAATTTTGATGTCATTTAATTGAGAGTTAATTTTAGTAGTTAGGGTAGGTAGGTGTGAATAAGCTTGTGGATCAAGCATTTTCAATTTTAGGTCTCCAAATAAAGTGTTTAGTTATATGTTAGCAGTATATGCGCCGTTCAGCCTCTGAGTGAGAGAAGTGTGCAGATTTTGGTTTTCAACGGAAATTGGAGATAGGTCAAGGTATATCACGCACCTGTTGTGAGAGAATATCCAATGGATAAGGCACAAGGTCTATCATTATTTGCTACCTCACAGGGAGGATAGCATCCCCAGTTGGAGCCCATGTTATCACTGTAACAATTTTTATATGTAATCCAAGTCTCGGGGCTTAGAAAGAGGTTGAATTAGTGTAGAAGTGAGATAAACTGGAGGATAGGGCCACATCTAGCAGACAGGGCTAAGTCTAGCGGAAGTGTGAAGTTGATGGGACTCGACAGGTCATAGATCATGAGAGCCATAGATCAATGGCCAAGGAGCATATCAAGCCAAGAACTAGCGCGAAGGTTAATCTTTTGAAAGGGGGGCGATAAGAATACCATGGTTTCGTCTTGAGGTCACGTGGTGCCCCTAGATGCATATTGGGGGGAAAAGTGGTTGAGCTCTAAACCACTCAATCGCTCCCCGAAATCATGTGTCAAATGTCATTCAAATGTGTTAAATCCAAAGGTCACATGTGGAAAGGGAAAGTTGACATCTAATCAAATCACCTCGAGACACTTGTTTGGATATTATTTGTCCGTGTGATGCTAGAAGAGCGTCCCCAAATAACCGATTTAAAGACTCATCATTGGAAATTGATGGTCAAACATGGTAAGTTGTTCTCCCAGTAAGGATTTTCATCAGAAGCCCATGATTAACACTCGATGGTGGCTATTACTCAAAACACAAGTCGGACTACTCTATTTCGGGTAATTGATGTTTCATTTCAGAGCGAGATAATCGCAAATCGAACCATTCGTCTAGCTCATGCACAGTTGAAAGAATAGGCTCCTATTTTTGGAAAAACTAGAGGAAATGGAGGAGAAATATCCAGCGGCCTTCAGCAAACTGGGAAATTCGAATAGTAGGACAAAACTATCGATTAAGAAAAAATAAAGGCTTGTTGTGAAAATATTGGCAACAAAATTTCACACAAAATATGTAGATGAAACAGGATCAGGTGAAGAAATCAGAGTGAATCCTATCATGAAAGATTTGATCATTAATGGATATACAGACAGATACCCCATGCAAGCTGGAAAGAGTAAAAGAAGCAAGCAACGGAAGAAGGATGTTGGGTATGTGTTATATTTTTTGCACGAGCAGTAGTGTCACATATTTAGGTGGTTTTTTGGCACATGGTTTCTTTGCCGATGGTTTTCTATTTATGGTTAAGGAATTAGGGCTGTGGACTAATCTAGTTCATTGGATTAGGGTTTTGGATGTCGCTGGCTTCTATATGTATATTGTATTGTAAACAATGTATCACAATGAATATATAGAATATGTTGGTTTTCCCGGTTTGGGTTTCCAAGGGAAAAATCTCTGTGTAATGTTTGTATTTGCCATTGTATCTTTTCTTTTATTTTACTAAATATCTGTTTGCAGTAGATATTGTACAAGGTTAAAATATACATTTGATATCAGAGCTTTTGTTGGCTTCAGGGGGATGCCTTTGTGGTCAAGAGTTTGGCTCAGGACTTTGATAAGCCTTGTTACAGTGGGAGATCTGCGGTATTGATTTTTTAGGTGAAAAGAAATGGAAATCAATTCGAAGATGGAGATCGAGAAGTTTAATGGGAAAAGTTTTGAGTTGTGGAAGCTGAAGATGGAAGATCTGTTGGTGGACAAAGATCAGTGGATCGTGGTAGATCCAGGTACTACACCTATAGGAACTTCAGCAGATGACTGAAAAAAGTTGGATYGGAAGGCAAAGAGCACAATCTGAGTGTGTCTCTCRRATTCAGTATTACTGAATGTGTCAGAGGAAGCTACGACCAAGGATTTATGGGAAAATTTGGGGAAGTTGTATCGGTCTAAATCCCTAGTAAATAAAATATTCCTGAGAAARAAKATKTATAACCTGAGGATGAGAGATGGAGACTCGGTGGCAGAKCATTTGAACGCCTTCAATACTCTGGTAAGTCAGTTAGTATATGTTGAGATTAAAATTTCAGATGAAGATAAATGTATTAGTTTACTGTGTTCTTTACCATACTCGTGGGATAGTTTGGTTGTGGCCATAGGTAGTAATAAAACTACCTTGAAGTTTGAAGAATTGTTCTCATCCTTGTTGTCAAAGGAGATGAGACAGAAGAATATGGAAGGACAGAGCACAAACACATTATTTGCAAGAGGACGTTCCCAGAAAAGGAATAGATCTAATTTCTCAAGTGGGAGATCTAATTCTAAGGGTAGATCTAAATATCTTGGAAAGTTTGTAAGGGTATGTTGGAGATGTGGAAAAGAAGGGCACTACAAGAAGTAGTGTAGATCCAAAGTTGAGAAAAAGAAGGGATCTGAAGAATCTCATTCTACAGAAGAAAATATCTCCAAGGAAGAAGGAGGGGATGTGTACTTGGCTTCTTCAATCACACATGCAGATCATGAGGCATGGTTGGTTGACTCTGGTGCATCCTTTCATATGATTCCCCATAGGGAGTGGTTCTGCGAATATGAAAGGTATGATGGAGGTAATGTTTTCTTAGGTGATGATTCGACAACCAGAATCATAGGACGAGGAAGAGTCAAGTTGAGGCTCATAGATGGAAGGATTAGAACACTTCCTAGTGTTCTGCACATCCCAGGTTTGGCTATAAATTTGATTTTTGTAAGCAAAATGGACGATGCAGGGGTAAAAACAATATTTGAAAAGGAAACCTGCAGCATGGTTCAAGGAGCACTGGTGTTGCTGAAGGGAGTTCGGTTTGGAACTCTGTATAAGATGGAAGGAAGAATTATTAGTGATGGGTGTAATAGTTCCATTGTTCCTGATATTGGAGTTGAATAAGAAAGAACTCCTGGTCTCTGGAGAAAAGGTTATGATGTGGCATCAAAGACTAGGGCATATCGGAGAGAAGGGTCTTTGACTACTACATGGTAAAGGTATGGTTGAAGGTATGTCTAAATCCTCTCTGGATTTTGATTTATGTGAACATTGTCTATATGGGAAGCAAAATCATGTAAGATTCCCCTCTGGTGCAACGAGGGCAGATGGAATTTTACAGCTAGTTCACAGTGATGTTTTTGGACCTGTGTCGGTCCCATCATTGGGAAAATCTGTGTACTATGTCTCATTTATAGATGACTTCTCAAGGAATACTTGGATATATTTCCTCAAGAAGAAATCCGAAGTCTTTGATAGGTTTAAAGAGTTTAAGGCTCTTGCTGAGAATCAAACAGAGAAAAAAATTAAGGTGTTGAGGATAGATAATGGTGGAGAGTTCTGCAGGAATGAATTTGAAAATTTTTGTAAGAAGTGCAGTATAGCAAGGCAGAAGACTACTCCATATACACCTCAACATAATGGAGTTGCAGAAAGGATGAATAGGACATTGATGGAAAAATCAAGGTGCATGCTCAGTGGTGTCAGGTTAAATCATGAATTCTGGGCAGAGGCAGTGGGTACTGCATGTTACCTGGTCAACAGATCACCCTCATCAGCGTTGGATGATAAGACTCCACAAGAGGTATGGACTGGTAAGGAACCATCTCTCACACATCTCAAGGTATTTGGCTATGATGCATATGTTCATGTTCCAAAGGAAAACATGAGTAAGCTAGATAAGAAGGCCGAAAAGTGTATCTTTATTGGATATAAAGATGGTCTCAAAGGTTATAATATTTGCAACCCATAAACTAAGAAGGTAGTGTATAGCCGAGATGTGGTATTTAGAGAAATGAAGGATGTTGTTAAACAAGAAGTCCTACCAAGTAAAGAAGAACCAGAGAAGATAGAGTTTGATTTAAAGGATGATGAATCAGACTCTACAGAAGAACAGGAATCAAAAGAAGAAGATCCTCATACTCCAGTATTGAGGAGATCAGTTCGAGAAAGAAGGCTACCGGAAAGGTATACTCCATCTGATTTCCATTCAAATTTTTCTTTGTCTATTACTGATGATGATCCTAGAACTGTCAGGGAGGCAGTGAATTCAGAGGATGGAAATCTCTGGAAAAGGGCCATGGATGAAGAAATGGCATCTTTGGATAAGAATGAGGCTTGGGATCTAGTGGAGTTTTTGACTAGAAGAAAGCCCATTGGCAACAAATGGGTATTTAAAAAGAAGTTGAATGCAGAAGGGAAAGTGGAGAAATACAAAGCTCGTTTAGTAGCAAAGGGTTATTCCTAGGTTGAGGGAATTGATTTTGGTGAGATTTTTCTCTTGTTGCCA
>JASDQU010736525.1:172648-194658 GCA_032191745.1 Picea mariana
CATAGGGTCAAGAAGGAACTTTTTTGGGATGGCCTTAAAAATGATGTTCAAAGTTTTGTGGCGGAATGTTTGGTTTTCCAACAAAATAAGGTGGAAACAATTAAGACCCCAGGTCTTTTACAACCATTAGCCATCACAAGTCAGCGGTGGGAGAAGGTTTCCATGGATTTCATCACAGGGTTACTGAACTCTGGAGGAAAGAGTTTCATCATGGTGATTGTTGATAGACTAACCAAGTACACACACTTTTGTGCACTCTCTCATCCATTCAAATCTAGTTTAGTTTCCACCGCATTCATGGAGACAGTTAAAAAGCTACATGGCAACCCAAAGATTATTGTAAGTGACAGAGATACCATCTTCACTGGACATTTTTGGACAGAATTATTTTCTTGTTTGGGTACACGATTGGCTCATAGCTCATCCTATCATCCTCAATCTGATGGACAAACTGAGATAGTGAACAAATGTCTGGAAGGCTACCTTCGTTGCTTCGTCTCTAATAAACAAACACAATGGTTCAAACGGTTACCCTTGGCAGAATGGTGGTATAACACTTCCTTTCATACTGCAACAAAAATGACACCATTTATGGAACTCTATGGATACCACCCTCCTTCCATCACTTCTTCTCTAAAAGAAAAATCTAAGGTTCAAGCAGTGCAATATCACATCGAGAATCAACAACAAGTTCTCCAAATATTAAAGGACAACCTGACCATGGCACAAAATCATATGAAACAACAAGCAGATCAACATTGTAGTGAAAGAAGTTTTGAAGTAGGGGATTGGGTGCTTTTAAGACTACAACCATATAAATAGATGTCTCTCAAGCAAGCCAAGAAGGATAATAAATTATCACCAAAGTACTATGTCCCTTATAAGGTGTTGCAAAAGATTGGTACTATGGCATTCAAATTGGAGTTGCCTGCATCTTCACGAATACACCTAGTTTTCCATGTTTCATGCTTAAAGAAGGTTATAGGTGACAAGATCTCAGTTCAAACTATATTTCCAAAACTTGACGAGGAAGGAAAAATCATATTGGATCCTGAAGCCATCACTGAAACAAGAATTTTCCAGCTGAGGAATAGATCCATTTCAGAGTATCTCATTAAATGGAGGAAACTATCACCTAAAGATTCCACTTGGAAAGATGAGTCTTTTATAAAAAAGCATCCAGAGTTACTCAAGCGTTGCGGAAAACACTTGTCTCAAGGGGAGGGGCATGCTAAGCCCTAAATATAGGCTCATTACCCCTTAATTAGGGCATATTATATTAGTAATGTTATTTTATTTATGTCGGCTTTAGTCCATTAGTTGTAATTATACCTCCTAGTCTCCTATATATACCAAGGAGACATTTTCATTTTGAATCATCTTGTAATTGTACATTTATGTGTTCATAAGGAGGTTTCCCCCTCGAAGAGGCTTATTATCTGAGTTTCTCTCTTTTTCAAGGCGTTGAGTACTTATTCTTAGGTTTTTCTATGCTATATTGATATTTGGTTCTTAACATGTTTCTACATACATTTTAATCCACTGAACCTCTTCACTGAACCAATCCCCTGAGTATTTTTAATCCTTTGGGTCACCCGATGAAAGTCACAGTATCCACTGCATCATTTTTTGGTCCATTTTACGTTTATGCTGCTAAGTTATGTTGTGCATCAGTGTTCAAGGGAAGTATCCGCCTCAAGAGTTAACCATCACAAATTTCTAGTTTCAATACCCGTGTTAGTCCATACTCATTTGGTTCACCATCTTACATCTCTATTTTAGTTTTGTGTCATTGATCAGGGATACATTAAGGCCATCCTTCGAAGAGTCTTTTCTTGTCGGCTTCAACATATTATCCAGGAAAATTGACTTAGAAACTAGTTAGTACCTTGCGACTTGCATGTCTCAATGACAAGCCTCCTCACCTCTGACAGTAGGTTTACATCATTTACCTCTGATTGGAGGATTCCATGAATGTTCAACTTAATATCATTTATTCAAATTCATTGGATTGTACTAGGGTACCTTGGGAGTCATTGACATCACTGGTGATTTCCCTCGCACTTGTTAACGGTTTACCTCATTGACCGGTAATCAAGTGGTTTCTACCATGCTCGACTTCAAAACACTTATTCACATGGTTAGATTCATACTACATCGAGATTAGGACGAAGACCCTGGGTTGATATTTTACTTTGTTATCTTCTTTCCCAGGCTACGAAGGAGATCTTTTGAGTATACTGATATACTATCACATAGATCCACTTTGTATTGGTTTGTGGCTATGTTTTATCATCTTGTAGATCCACTGTGTATTTCTCGTGGCTACAATCAGTTCATGTCATGGAGGTATAGATCAACATTGTATCTTTGGTGGATATACCCTTATTCAGTATGATTATGTATCCGCAGTGTATTTGGTGGCGGCCATACCTAAAGTCCTTTATCACTCAAGCATAGTTATACATGCAATGGGTTTGAAACATATGATAACATTTGTTTGTTGGTTGTTTGCATCTTCTACCAGGTTCTCTGACTCCATACCCTTTCTTCGAAAATATACAAAGCGCTTCAGTCATCAGCTTCCATCTTCTGACCTCGCAATTTGGGGGGAAATTTGTTACACATCAAATTACTCACGTTGATAATGTCCCATTGTCATTGTCATAAGTGTCGCAAGTGTCACAAACATCATATTTTCATTCTGCATGTGTCGCATTGCGGACGACATCATAAGAACACTTGGTAAACCCTCTAATACTTGTTATAATAAGAAAACATGTCATTTGGCAAAGATTACAAACATTTTTCCTTGAAGAAAGATAATCTTAAATGAATTTTTGGAGATCAGCGCTCCCCTTCTCACATGCAGGGAGTGCTAGCACTCCTTGTCCACTTATTAGGGAGAGCTATAATGCTATATTTACAACTTTAAGGGAGCGTCGATCTATTGAGATAATCTTGGGGAGGAATCCCCCTTATCTCTAAGGACAACTAGAAATCATCCGAGTTATTTTGGCTCGAATCCAAGTTATAGGATCGATCTAAGGGAAATCCTACAACTGATGGAATCATATCCTCAACTTATTGCAAAGATAGGTAAGGTGGTTGAGCCTCTCAAATCCTATATAAGGGGGAATTCTCATGGCAAAAAGGGGGATAATATCAGTGAAAAGTATTGTCATTCTGATCATGGATATTTTGAGCAAGGGGTTGGACAAGGTGGACTTGGTGAGGTTGTTGCATCTGCTTCTATAGATTGTAAGTATCTTGTTATGTTCTCATTAATATATGCTTGGCATGTTTCCTTCAAGTTTTTGTATGTTTACATAGGCTTGTCTCCTCTTGATAAATCTAGTTTAAAATAATATTGGTAGAATAGGAAGCATGCATTGTCTTTGTTGTCTATTGAATTGCAGAACTCATTAAAGGGCTTGAAGATCAATTTCAGTCTGGACCGAGCAAGGACTCGATTCAGAAAAATGGTACATCATGCTTTCTTCCTCTTTTTCCTTTGACTAGTTTAGCTACATTTAAAGGAATGTCAGTGTTCATTGTTATAATTTTTATGTCTTGGTCATAGGGGTCTAGGATACAAGAGTAAATTCACCTGTTCGCGGAGGAATTTTCCTACAACAACAACACAAAAAGTGAACTGCGCAGTCTCACCTGAGATGGCTTCAATGGGTGGCCACAGGAATCATATGTCTACAACCATGGGATGGGATGTGCTTCTTTCTCAGAGGCATTAGATCCACTCTCTGCACTGGATCCATTAGATCTTAGTTTAGACCAATAACACAAATATTTCAATAAGACTTCATTAACCATTATAGAAACATGTATTCAATGATAGGTAGTCATCTACTATAAAATAAGATTCAGGTCTAAACGCTAGCTAAGACATTCATTTACTTAGTGATGTTCTACATATTTCATGAGTTTTTACTTAGTGTGTCATAATATAACATATTCATCATAGATATTGTTAACTCAAATATAATAGTAAGAAATGAAACCATTCACACACATGACACATATATATCATGGTTCATCCCCTCCTCTACTATGCCCACAAATATTTGTCGCTTGGGCTCTTTATTCATATTATTTCAAAATCCAGTGATGTGCACTATACATTCCTTCCTCCATTAGAACCGATCTCCACAGATCAAAAAATTATCTCAACAAGACCTCCTACTCAACTAAAGGACCTACTACAATCTCAACCATACACACCTCAATAATACCTAATACTCCTCTCATGGTACTAATATATTCTACTTATACAAAAATGGGACAATGCCTTTACAAAAATCCTAAACCTAAGCGGATTAGGTTTGTGCACTTTTTACTTCACTTAATATTGGTTGGTCCACAATCCAACCATTCTCCAAGTCAGTGCTTGTACACTTTCCAACTTCTTCACAACAGTTTGTCCACTTTGTAACTGCTTTTTCCTGACACTAGTTTTCCTCTGTTTCCGGAAATTCATTTCCTCTATTTCCGGCGTGCTCCCCTATTTTCCGGCGTTTTCTTGAAATATTCAAAATTTCCTTGGTTTTCTCCAAAAAAAATTCTGTGCCAATAAGCCCCCAACACTAACACTGTGACTCATCCCGAGTCGCTCACGGAATCCTGCATCTTTTACTGTCTATACTAGTGCTCCATACATATCTGTTATTTGTTGGCATTGCTTCTAATCCCGTTTTCTCTTGTCCACCATGGATTCTACCATATTCCGATGAATGGAGGCTTCAATATATCTCCTCCCTCCAAGACTATCTATTCCACCCTTGTATTTGTTGCGTCGATCTCCATAACCAATTGTTCATCCTTGTCCTGTAGAGGCTCCAACTGAGCTTGTCTTGCGATCTTCTCAGCTAACATTGCTTTCTCCTTTTCCCGTAGGTTCTTCATTTATGCATCTCTCTTAATATTTTGTGGCAGAAAAATTGTCGTATGTCGCTGTTTTAAATCTACCATTATTGCATGTACCTTATCTTCCCTTTCTTGCAGGTCTCACAAGCTCCCATATTATAAGAGTTGTGTCCACAACTGGCCACTTTTTTCCAACAACTATGTCATCCTATGTATGGTTTGCGCTATACTCTTTGCATATTTTGTTGTGGCTTTCTCTCGCTATGCTCTTACTTCTAGAGGAGTAGTTGGTACTACACACTCCTCCAACTCCTTTATTTGGTCCTTGTATTGCTCCAAGGCATGCACTATTTTCCTAATATTCTCTTCTCAATATACTCCCTCTGACTCTGGGATGCTTGGGATGGTTTGTAATAATGTGCTAATGTTCTTCTCCATCTCTTCCAATTTCTGTTGCGCTATCTTCTTTGCCTTCCCTTCTTGGCTAAATTCTTCCTTCATTGTGATATTTTATTCCTCCGCTATTTGTATATTCATCGCATTAGAAATTTCCCTGGACTGAATTTCCTGCATGACATTGATTTTTAATTTATAGAGCACCTTTGTCGAGATCTTGGGAAATGCCAAGTCTAATGTCTCAATTTCCTTCAAGGACTTTTGTGCTTCCTCATCGTCGAAGAACAACATCTCAGAGGTTATGATAAAATTTGTGCTCCCTTGTGTTATAGGATAAATCAATAGGTGCGGAAACTAACTAATCTCCCTAGATCCACCTAGATCTAGAAAAAAACACACCAGAACATGACGCTTTCCTTAAGTTCTAGATATTGAATTTACTAACTAAAGAGGGATAGGTGACATATCATTTAAATGCCACTTCCTATCACCATCACCATCCTAGCTCTGTTCCAATGCTCATACGATGATGAACCTGCAAAAGAACGCGACCGGCCAAAGTGATATTAATAACATAGACTCAATATAAACCTATGTATGTGATCAAGGAATCATACAATAAAACACAACAATATTTATAGGAAAGAATCATATTACTGTATCATATTAAATGTGAAAGAGATATTACAACCATGGCCTTGATGTCGTAAGGTCCCTTCCAACTGTCCTTCGTTCCCCACACACTTCCACTCCAAGAATTATGAGAGCACATATCTGATAATATTCACAATATATCTTGACAGAATGGCTCATCTAGTCAAGCTAACAATCTCCAGAGCTCAATCCAATCCAAGCTCCAAAATCAAAAGCTCCAAATCTAATGTCATCCAAGCCCAAATTTCTCCATGCGAGCTCCTCTCCTTTTATAAGATGAAGAGGATAAGGTGAGGAGGTTAGGATGATCCCACCAAATCATGAAAGTGACTAATATCCAAACCATTTGGATGCCACCTCACCATGGAATTTTCTCCTTCTAGAAGCATCGAGAAGATGCTCGTTTTTCCCACGTATGAGCATTCTCGCACCCTGCTTATAGAGAAACCTACGAACCTCTCGCAACCCAGCTATGTTTTAGCCTGTGAGAATCAGGCATTCTCTCACCCTACCTATATAGGAAAATTTCTTCTCTCTTCTTTCTTGATCCGTTAAGATCTTTTAATGACTGTGGTTGAGTTATTAATTGCATGTGTTAATTAACCATTTAAGAAGATGAATGAAAGAGGATGAATTTAATGAGGAAACATAGCAGCCATAAAATAGTATATAGATCTGAACTGAAGAAATAAGAACAACAAACCATAACAAGATAAGTGATAATGGAGTTCGGCACAAAATTGCCTACGTCTCCAGGCCTTTGTCTCAGTGGGGGAGGCTTCTTTATTTCTGTTCAAAATATCAAAAAGTACATCACAATAGTGCCATTAGGATACAAGACTGATCTGGTCATGTTCTTCCAGATCTCTAGAACCCAGCAAAAGAAACGGCACGCAAAAAGGATGACCAGAGCTCCCAGAAATGCCTAGAAAGCGTCTACACCTCAACAACTTCCTTACATAAAAATGGCTTTGGCTTGGCTTCCCTTCAGCATAAATCTGCTCTGACTGTCCTCCATGGCCTGGTTTTTATAGATCTAAAGTTGGTTATCCATTCCCAACTTCCTCCCAAAATCTAGCCTCCAAAAATGCCCAATATCTCCCAAAAATGTGCCAAATCTTCCATTAACAGGCTTAAAAATCAATTAAAATCCAAAAACATTATAAGAAACCCACTTCTGTTGAAACAATCACAGAGTATCCCCCTATAAGGCGCATGCCCCTGATCTCATGGCACCTGCATAGGATCCAAGGCTAAAAGGGAGGGCGCCTTAGCTGGTTAGCTCCTTTTGGAGCGTGCCCCCCTAGTTTTATGGAATTCTTCCTAAAACCTTGGGTTGGAGCTTATACTTGTGCGCCCATACACCAAACATTAAAGTTTAAATAATTTAGAACTCGTTTCATATAATAAGAAACATGGTGGCACATTGGTAGTTGGAATTTTCCCAAAGCTTGGCGCCTACCAAAGAGGTCATGGGTTCGAATCCCATGGGCTCCAAAACTTTTTGACATATGAACCCATTGACCAATCCCATGGTGCCACGTGGCAGCCCATGACTGGGCCATGTGGCACCCAACAATTCATCAACAAACTGCCATTTGTCAACTGCTAGATGGATCCCTGTCATTGACCAGTCACCTGCTACTGGGTTGCCACTTGTCGCCACCTGCCTCTGCCATGTCAGCACTGTTGATGTCAGCATTTGACTGGACCTATTGACTTTTTGCCTGTTTGGGAAAATGATCAGAGTACGATAACTCTCGCATACATCATTCGTTTGAGAAATTAAATATATGGATGAAATCAGAAGAACGATACAGACACAATGGCATTGGTTTCGTCAAATTCTGAGCACTTTCATTTTTGAGCCTTTTTGAGCCCTTTCAGGCTTCTGGATCCGATTCTGGATCACACCTCCCCACTAAAAGACCTTCTGGTCCCCAAAATGTTTCTGACCAGTCAACAAGCTCAGGATAGGCCACCTAGCTTGTCCTTTGTCTCTGAACTCTATCCTGTGCACCTGTCTCATCAAGATCAACTGTAACACAATCAAGACAATTGACAACATATTGTTAGCCATTTGAACCCTGTTACATCTTACTGAAGACACTATCATCCATGTAGACAACATTACTAATGATAACACCAAAAATATGACTACAAACGAGCTGATATACTTGTAATATTTTCACGACATGAGCTTATCTTGAAGCAACTTATGATTGATTTTCCATTCAACAATCATTTCTTGTTCTTGCTTAAGATTGATTACTTCATTTAAAACAATTATTGGTTTGTTTATTTCTTGCACTACCTTCTTTAGTTGTTCCATTGTTTGAAGTGTCTTATTTTCCTTAACATGATGAGCATGAACCACATAATCTTGACCTGCTTTGGTTAATTGATATTGATTCTTTGTCTTGTAGAAGATTGCCTTATGATCATATAAGTATGGACTACCTAAGACCATTCCACATTCATTTAATGACACTACATCACATGTTACCTCATCGACATTCTTAGATGAAATTGCAAATTTGATTGTGCACTTCTTTGTTATGTGCATTTGATGATGATTGGTTATCCATTTAAGTGTGTAGCACTTATGATGTACTTGTGTTTTTAACCCCAATTTCTTAACCAATTCTTATGAGATTAGGTTAGATTAAGATCCACTGTCAATTAATGTGTCTATATTAGTGTGCCACATGATTACCCTTATATGAAACAAGTTGCTTCTACAATCAATGCCTTCACCAAATTTACCTGTCATACCAACCAATGAGATCTTTGATTCATCACCTGAATCCGATCCCAAGTCTGTGGGTCTTATTGTCGCTACCACTGTTTTCATTCCCTTCTTTTCCTTGAACCACTTTGGCCTCTTCTTGGGATCCAACTACCAACATCTGTCCTCCTCATGTCCCTCTTTCTTGCAATGCTTGCAAGAGGGCTTCTCTTCTCACCACTGCATTTGAATTCTTTCCATGCCATTTCCTCTTGTCCTCTTTCCTTGAAGACGATGATTCCCCTGACACACCTGCTTTTCTTGCTTCAATATATGTATCTTGAATAGAAACCTCATCAAGGTTAGTGGGTCCAAACATGAATACAATGTTTCTAATATGCGCAGGTAAACCTCCTATATACTTCATAAGAGTTTCTTATGTTTGTAAAGTGATATCTAACATCAATGACATTTTTCGAAATCCATCTGTATACTCTTGCACTGTTTGTCCTTTTCTTAGTTTTAAATATTTCCATTCAATTCATGCTTTTTATTTATAACCCAAAGGATAAAATTGTTTTCTAAGTGCAAAAATGAAACTTTGTCATGATGGAAATACGTTACCCACTTGTTGCGTTCCATTTTGCAACTTTCTTTGCCACTAGATGACAGTTGTACCTACAAGTCTCAAAGATGCAAACTTGATTTGTGTGGCCTCATACTTGATCTGTTTCACACTGCAGTAAACCTCCATCTTCCTGATCCAATTGTCAAGTTTCTTTTCATTTACTTCACCATCATATATGGGTAACTCAAATTTAACATCAAGTTTTAATAATGGCATTTCCTTATTATGTTTATGAACATGTTTCTTTGCATTATATTTAGAACTTGAACTTTAAGAAGAAGGAGAAGAAGGAGTTGATGACGGAGGTGAAGGAGGAATCTAAGGACGATCCTCTTACTCTTCACTTTTTCCCTTTGAAGTTTCACCCAAAACTGGTCTCTTTTGTTCCAAGTAATCCTCATACAAAACTTTCACCATCTTCGACATAGCAAGGAAAGTTTTCTAGAACTCTTTCTCATCCTGAGAAAGCNGTCATGATGGAAATACGTTACCCACTTGTTGCGTTCCATTTTGCAACTTGCTTTGCCACTAGATGACAGTTGTACCTACAAGTCTCAAAGATGCAAACTTGATTTGTGTGGCCTCATACTTGATCTGTTGCACACTGCAGTAAACCTCCATCTTCCTGATCCAATTGTCAAGTTTCTTTTCATTTACTTCACCATCATATATGGGTAACTCAAATTTAACATCAAGTTTTAATAATGGCATTTCCTTATTATGTTTATGAACATGTTTCTTTGCATTAGATTTAGAACTTGAACTTGAAGAAGAAGGAGAAGAAGGAGTTGATGACGGAGGTGAAGGAGGAATCTAAGGACGATCCTCTTACTCTTCACTTTTTCCCTTTGAAGATTCACCCAAAACTGGTCTCTTTTGTTCCAAGTAATCCTCATACAAAACTTTCACCATCTTCGACATAGCAAGGAAAGTTTTCTAGAACTCTTTCTCATCCTGAGAAAGCCCTTCTTCCGATGCCATCTTCTCGCTGTGAGAAGCTCTCTTTCTTAATCCAATTAATGGATTCTCTTCAACAAGCTCACCTTCACCACACTATATCTTTTCCCTGGTTAACATGCAAAACTCAAATCCAAACATCAACTAGCTATGATACCACTTGATCCGTTAAGATATTTTAATGACTGTGGTTGAGTTATTAATTGCATGCGTTAATTAACCATTTAAGAAGCTGAATGAAAGAGGATGAATTTAATGAGGAAACATAGCAGCCATAAAATAGTATACATATCTGAACTGAAGCAATAAGAACAACAAACCATAACAAGAGAAGTGATAACGGAGTTCGGCACAAAATTGCCTATGTCTCCGGGCCTTTTTCTCAGTGGGGGAGGCTTCTTTATTTATTTTCAAAAGCTCAAAAAGTACATCACAGCAGTGCCATTAAGCTACAAGACTGATCTAGTCATGTTCTTCTAGATCTCTAGAACCCAGTAGAAGAAATGGCACGCAAAACAGATGACCGGAGCTCCCAGAAATGGCCCGCAAGTGTCTGCTCCTCAACAGCTTTCCTACATAAAAATGGAGTTGTCTTGGCTTCCCTTCAGCATAAATATGCTCTGAATGTCCTCCATGGCCTCAAACAGGCCTGGTTTTTATAGATCTAAAGTTGGTTATCCATCCCCAACTTCCTCCCAAAATCTGGCCTCCAAAAATGCCCAATATCTCCCAAAAATGGGCCAAATCTTCCATTAACAGGCTTAACAATCAATTAAAATCCAAAAACATTATAAAAAACCCACTTCTGTTAAAAAAATCATAGAGTATCCCCCTATAGGGTGCGTGCCCCTGATCTCATGGCACCTGCATAGGATCCAAGGCTAAAAAGGGAGGGTGCCTTAGCTGGTTAGCTCCTTTTGGAGCGTGCCCCCCTGGTTTTATGGGATTCTCCCTAAAACCTTAGGCTGGAGCTTATCCTTATGCGCCCATACACCAAACATTAAAGTTTAAATAATTTAGAATTCATTTCATATAATAAGAAACATGGTGGTGCATTGGTAGTTGGACTTTTCCCAAAGCTTGGCGCCTACCAAAGAGGTCATGGGTTCGAATCCCATGGGCTCCAAAACTTTTTGACATATGAACCCATTGACCAATCCCGTGGTGCCACATGGTAGCCCATGACTGGGCCATGTGGCAACCAACAATTCGTCAACAAATTGCTACTTGTCAACTGCTGGGTGGATCCCTATCACTGACCAGTTACCTGCTGTTGGGATGCCACTTGTTGCCACCTGCCTCTGCCATGTCAGCATTGATGATGTCATGCTGATGTCATCATTTGACTGGACTTGTTGACTTTTTGCATGTTTTGGAAAACAGTCAGAGTCCGATAACTCTCGCATACAATGCCCTTTTGAGAAAGTAAATATATGGACAGAATTGGGAGAACGAGATGGACGTAATGGCGTTGGTTTCATCGAATTCTGAGCACTTTCATTTTGAGCCTTTTTTAGCCCTGTCAGGATTCTAGATCCGATTCTGGATCATTTCTTCAGGAACTCAGGCCACTGACCCCTCTGAAGGAAACATATAGGTTCACATCATTAACGGTCACAGGGATGATGAAAATAATGTGTAACAGAGAGCCCCCCAAAGTATGAAGTTAAAACTAAGTGATAGTTGAAATACTTTGTTGAGTGTGTGTAGGGAACAAGGAATAGTTGGTCGGAAACCTACCAACAAACAAGTAAATACAGTACAATAATATGTCATCACTGAGGTAAGAATTCCCATACTCAGAATAAAAATGACTCAAAGCATAAATGCCAACATGTGAAGATCCATGTCAAGTAAGACAGGTCATGGCCACCAAACATACACTGTGGATCCATGCCATTATGACTCAAATCTAAACATAGCCACCAAAAATACACTGTGGATCTATGTGTTAAAGACTCAAATTTGAACATAGCCATGAGACATACAATGTGGATCTATGCAACAGTATAAATTGAATATACTCCAACGCAACCTGAATATGTGAGAAAAGATTCAGGGTTTTCATCTCCACCACTCTATAGTACGAATCTAACCATATGAATACATGTGTTGAAGTCGAACATGGTATAAACCACTTGATTACCCGTCATTAGTGTATATCGTTAACAAGTGCAAGGGAAATCACCATTAATGTCAATGACTCCCAAGGTACACTAGTACAATCCAACGAATGTGAATTAATGAGCTGAAGTCGAACACTTGGCAGAATCTCCCAATAAGGGGTCAATAATGAAAACCCATTGTCAAAAGCGAGGAAACCTACCATTGATGCATGCAAGTTCCAAGGTACCAATTAGTTTCTAAGTCTAATTCCTGGATAATGAGTTGAAATAGATAGAAAAAGACTCATCACAGGAGGGCCTTAATGTATACCACATCAATGACACGAAACAAGTAACAAGATTTGATGTAGATCAGAGTAACAAGTGATTCAGGACTGATTCAGGGATGGTTGATGCAATAGAAGGCTTTATGGACTTCATAAATGGTCGATGCAATAGAAGGATTTTCAGGTTGAACTTCTCTTTGGACATATTGACGACACGACAATTGTCTTGGAAACACTAACTCAACAACAGGGATCACAGATCGATTTGTAATCTTATAAAGGAGTATGATCAAGAGACAAGTCGATTTTCCAACATAGACACAAGGTGAGTGAAAGGGTGTCGTGTTCAAAAGAGACTCTTCCATGGAATACAGGTTTAGACATATTTCTTTCCCAGATTTTCCCCCACCATTTTTGGCGAGTACCTCTTTATTTTTACACAAGATTGAGGAGGATAACATATGCTTGAAATGTAAGCTCATCCTTCATATGAGTCCCTCGAAGTATGTTTAACGAACCCTAGGAAGGAGTGTTTCGGTCCCATAAGGGCCTCTCGATGTTTGTTTAATGAGTCCAAAGGTAGAAAACTCAGGGTTTTTTAATGTTTATAGAGTCTAAAAAACACTTAAAGAGAACTCTCTCAGTTCCTTTTTTGTAAAGTAGTCTAATGAGACCAAAAAAGAGATAAACTATCGCTCAACATACATTTTCTTCAAATACTTTAATGAGTGTGAAAAGAACAAGGTCGCTCGGTAATCTTTTCATGTTTAGAGAGTCTAAAAAAATCTTAAAGGGAACTCCAGGGGGTTCCTTTTTCATATAACCTTTACGAGTCTGAAAAAGTGATAAAAGTATACTTGGTTACATTCTCATTGATTTACGAGCATGAGAAAGAACAAAGACTAAGCTCGGTAACTTATTCTCATGTATTTACGAGCATGAGAAAGAACAAAGACTATGCTCGGGATTGTCTTCATTTTTATGCAAGCTTTAAAACAAACAAAACTATGCTTGGACCTGGTTTCATTTTTACACAACCTTGAACCAGAGGAAACTATGCTTGGGATAGATTTTATTTTTACACAAGCTTAAAAACTAAATTAAACTATGCTTGGACCTGGTTTCATCTTTACACAAGCTTGAACCAGCGGAAAACTATGCTTGAGGTAGGTGGTTTCATTTTTACACAAGATTGAACCAGACGAAACTATGCTTGGACTTCCCAACGCATAACACAGGGATGGTTGGTACTTAGCCCCCATCTTAAGAAACTAGTGGCTCAACTTCAGCATGAAGTTCAGAGGCTGGAAGCATTCCCCCCAAGCTTCATCTCGTGCAACTGCAAAGGAGAATGAAATGAAGCTTCAAATACTAAATGAAGGACTTGACTCAAATAGAGAGGGGGAAGTTATTTCATTTTTTTAACGAGCTTGACATAGGAGAAGAACTATGCTCATGAATCCAAGTTCAATCCCCAGACCTTTGTTTCATTTTTTAATGAGGTTCCCACAGAGACGAAAAACCTATCCTTGTAACTGGCTTCATTTTTTAACGATCTTGAAATCAAAAAACCATGCTCGTAACCTCTGTTTCATTTTTTAACGAGGTTGTCACAGAGACAAAAAAACTATCCTTGTAAGTGGTTTCATTTTTTAACAAGATTGAAATCCATAAACTATGCTCAAAGACCTCTATTTCATCTTTTAACGAGGTTTCTTCAGAGACGCAAAAACTATCCTTGGTAGTGGTTTCATTTTTTAACGAGCTTGAAATCTTAAAACCATGCTCAAATCTGGTTTCACTTTTTAATGAGCTTGCAATCAAAAAACTGTGCTCATAACCTCTATTTCATTTTTTAATGAGGTTTCTACAGAGATGAAAAAACTATCCTTGAAGTCTCTCTTCTTTCTCATGGATTCCAAGAGGACAATTCTCTGGAATGACACCATGTCAAGGGACAAAACTCGGTCATGGCTTCCAAGAGGTCTTCACTAGAAGGAAGAAACACACTATGGAAGGACACCATGTCAAGGGTCGTGACAAGAGTAAAGAGATCAGGATCTAACAACCCTATTGAAGAGTTCGCCATGTGAACTACTGGATCTAAGTCATTAGAAGTTGAAGCCATGGGCGGCAATGCCACATAATTGACCTATGGCGGGGGTGATACCATCTGCATATAAGAACCATTTAGGGAGGCAATCCAATTGGGGTCAATGAATGAAAGTTGATCAATAGTCACAACTCATCCATCATGAGGGAAAGATATCACACGAAAAAGAGTAGACACAACAGCTTTCATGGCATAGACATAATCTCTCCCAAGGAGTAAAGCAAAATCCAAGGGGTCTTGGATGACCATGACATCAATAAAGACATTTTTCCCTCCCAAAGTTACAGGAAATTGAGGAAGGGTCCCTAAAGGTTGACTGGTTCTTCTGTTAAAAGATAACAAATTCTGCGTAACCGGGGCAAGCTGAGGACAACCCAAATCTTTCCAAGCAAAAGAGGAAAAAATGCTAACGGACACACCTTCATCTATCAACGCCTGAGGAACGTCCCGACCACAAACTTACACTGCAATCTAGAAAGGAATGTGAGAGGGAAGATGAGGTCTAGTTAGCACAACCCAATTAAAAAGGATGTCCTCATTACTTGGAGGGGGTTTCACGGGAGAAGGAGGAATACCCCCCAACACGATAGAGTCTGTATCAATGAGAAAAACATGGGAAGTATCAGTCTTACTCTCTAGCGAGAGAGTAGGATCGACTGATGATGAGATCAGATTGACCACCTAGGTTGCATTCTCCAAGGGGAGAATGGGGTCGACAGGTGGAAACGGATTGACCACTTGAGTGACACTCTCTAATGGGAGAGTGGGATCGACTGAGGATGGGATCAGATCGACCGCTTTAGTTTCACTCTCTGAGGGGAGAGAAGGATTGACCAAGGAAGGTATCGGATCAACCATTTTTTCAACTGGTTCAATTAAGGATGTGACCAGATTGATGACATGATCAATCGGATTGACTAACGATGGGTCTGGAGTGATCATTCCATCAACTACAGGGGGGTTGAGAGAAAAATTACGATAAGCAGTTGGAAGTTGAGGCTGTGAAACAATCATGTCTTCCAGTAATTTTGAGGCTTCGTCCATACGAGGGCAAAGGTGAGTGAGATGAATCCCTTTGCATAACATACACGGGAACTTGACTCTACTTTTCTAATTCTCAATTGTATATTGACTAGTTGACAGGAGGTCATCAACATGTTGTTCAGAGGTTGATGACACGGGTTGGCAAGGATGTGTAGACCAAGCTTTTATAACCTTGAATAGACCAAGACAATCCTTAAGAAGATGACTACCCTTACAAATCCTGCAAGGGTACTTTGGCTTACAAGTTGTTTGGGTGATCTTGACATCATCAACACTCCTAGCACGATTAAAAGTAACTAGTTGTTTTCCAACATGTTTGACAGTGGTTGGAGGTTTTGACCCTTGTTTATCTTTCTTCTTCTTAATCTTCCTTTTCTTCTTCTTCTGATTCACCGGGTTACTAGCTTCAGAACTTTTACTTAACGAAGAAGATGAAACAAAAGGTGACCTTGCAAGCAAAGAAGGCGAAGAATACCTTACTGGTGAAGAAGGTGAAGGATCAACATGAGTTTGATGCTCGTGGGGGGAAGTGCTTGCGACTGAAGCACTAACTGCATTCGAGATTACCTAAGTGGAAAACAACCATACCGGTAATCCAATTGTGAGACATGGAAGGCTCAAAGTAGCTATGTGAGGAGGACCAATGTTTTCATAAGAAGGAAAACAAAAGGTTCCCCTGGAGTAGGGGTTCATTCATTGGTCATTCCGAGAACTAACGCCATTAAATAAATATCCAATCTAGAGTCCTCTAGGGAAAACAAACAGCACATGCTAAAAATTTAGTAAGCAAGCAAGCAAACAAAACCTTCTCACAATGAATGCACTAGTTGGTGATGAAATCCAATGTCACGGGAACAATGTAAGAAGGGGATGAGATAGAGTGGGTGGAAAAGTTACATTGACGACCTGCTTAACGGACTTACACCCTAGTGCAAGCTCCCACATATAAACATGGGTATACCCTCCAAGGATTCTGAGTGAGTTTGTCCAACATCGATTCCAGGTACCGTGAAGACTTGTCCCTCCACAGTCACCTTGTGCAAAGACCCTAAAGAGATAGGCCACTAAGGTTACCAAACACTAGAATGATGCCTGGGGATGCCTGGGGCAACAATCGACAGTTCGATCCACACACAAGGGCAGGGTATCTAGCCCGAAATCAACTTGAAAGGATTCCACTCATCATTGTGGGTATACCTCTCAAGTGACCCCCATAATACGCGCAATCTCTACACCAATACCAATGAAGCAGGGTGAGTAACTCTGTCAGTATCAATGTGACCTTGTGATTGACCCTTGTGTTAGAAGGGCTTCCCAAGAAAAAATGCAGTAAGTGGGTTTAACTCTCCCTATCACAAGATACTATGTTTGTTTGCAGCTTTGGAGAGTTATCTTTCACACMTATTCCAAATGCCTACAACTAATCTAATGTAAKTTTKCTACTAGAAAATATAAAAATGTCTAATCAATTTTTATAAGCGCTTTATTTTTAAGGTTCTTGTTACTCAATAGGAAAATGGCGTGAACCAATATGGTGTTTTGACCGACTCAAAAGTTATGCAAAGAGATGAAGATGCAATTTTTTCACTTCGATGAAAACTATGCTACGAGAAGRAGAAAACATTTATCATTCCCAGATGCACAATGTCCCAAAATCTTAAAACTCATCAATATCAATATTTTCAAGAAATGAGCAAAAAAGACTGTACACCAATGCACAATTCATGGCAATTCTGCTACTTCAAATGCAAGGATTCCCCCAATCCAATATAAAGGAAGAAATTAAATCTTTTTGTTTCAAAATTTCACTAAAAGAAATAATGAACTTTCTTAAAACAAAGAAACCCAAACTAAAAGTTTTTTTTTAAAGCGAACTATTCAGAAGAAATCTAATCTTTCCCTAAACAATTCTAAAGAAAACACAGGCTTTGGAATTGAAAGACACTTAAAGCAAGAGACTAATCCTTCAAAACCAAACAAAGAAAAGATGGCTAAAAGAAACTCAAATAATGTCAAGCAGACTGTAAAGAGATCAATATAGGTTCCAAAAGTTCAATCCAGGTGATCAAAGAAAAACCGGGCATCAAAAGATAAGAAATCCTAATTCCAAACAAAAATTTCAAATGGGTTTGCAACCTAGCTATAGGGTGCAGTGAGAAAATCAGTGGAGTTCCTAGGCTGGAAATAGGTAGGGTGCAAACATGTCGCACTGGATTACACAGTAGGGTGCGAAACTGAGGGACTTTCATAGTCTATATACCAGTACAGTGCGAGACTTCTTGAAATCAAAGAGAATTTGGAAAAGTACAAAAGATTCTAAGTGAACTTTCAGATCCAGAGAGTCTGGACGGATCTCCCACAGACTCAGAGACCAGTAAACAAGTAATCAAAGCAAGGGAAACTAGACTAACTAGGAAAAAATCTATTCCCCAGTGGAGTCACCAATTTTGTTATTGGATAAATCGGTAGGTGCAGACACTAACTGATCTCCCTAGATCCACCTAGATCTAGAACAAAACACACCAGAACATGATGCTTTCCTTAAGTTTTAGATATTGAATTTACTAACTAAAGAGGGATAGGTGACATACAATTTAAACGCTACTTCCTCTCACCATCGCCATCCTAGCTCCCTTCTAACGCTCATATAATGATGAACCTGAAAAAGAACGCAACCGACCAAAGTGATAATAATAGCAGAAACTCAATATAAACCTATGTATGTGATCAAGGAATCATACAATAAAACACAACAATCTTTATAGGAAAGAATCATATTATTGTATCATATTAAATGTGAAAGAGATATTACAACCATGGCTTTGATGTCGTAAGGTCCCTTCCAACTGTCCTTTTCTCCCCACACACTTCCACTCCCAAGAAACATGCAATTCCGCTACTTCAAATGCAAGGATGTCACCAATCCAATATAAAGAAAGAAATTAAATCTTTTTGTTTCAAATTTTTCACTAAAAGCAATAATGAACTTTCTTAAAACAAAGAAACCCAAACTAAAATTTTTCTTTTAAAGTGAACTATTCAGAAGAAATTTGATCTTTCCCTAAACAATTCTAAAGAAAACACAGGCTTTGGAATTGAAAGACACTCAAAGCAAGTGACTAATCCTTCAAAACCAAACAAAGCAAAGATGGCTAAAAGAAACTCAAAGAATGTCAAGCATACTGTAAACAGATCAATATAGGCTCCAAAAGTTCAATCCAGCTGATCAAAGAAAAAATGGGCATCAAAAGATAGGAAAGCCTAATTCCAAACAAAAATTTCAAATGGTTTCACGGCCTAGCTATAGGGTGCAGTGCGAAAATTAGTGTAGTTCGCAGGCTAGACACAAGTAGGGTGCGAACATGTCGCACTGGATTACATAGTAGGGTGTGAAACTGAGGGGTTTTCATAGGCTGTAGACTAGTACAGTGCAAGACTGCTTGAAATCAAAGAGAATTTGGAAAAGGACAAAAGATTCTAAGTGGAATTTCAGATCCAGAGAGTTTGTATGGATCTCCCACAGACTTAGAGACCATAAAACAAGCAATCAAAGCAAGGGAAACTAGACTAACTAGGAAACAATCTATTCCCCAGTGGAGTCACCAATTTTGTTATTGGATAAATCGGTAGGTGCAAACACTAATTGATCTCCCTAGATCCACCTATATCTAGAAAAAAACACACCAGAACATGACGCTTTCCTTAAGTTTTAGATATTGAATTTACTAACTAAAGAGGGACAGGTGACATACCATTTAAACGTCGCTTCCTCTCGCCATCGCCATCCTAGCTCTGTTCCAACGCTCATATAATGATGAACCTGCAAAAGAATGCAACCAACCAAAGTGATAATAATAGCATAAAATCAATATAAACCTATGTGTGTGATCAAGGAATCATACAATAAAACACAACAAGCTTTATAGGAATGAATCATATTATTGTATCATATTAAATGTGAAAGAGAGATTACAACAATGGCCTTGATTTTGTAAGGTCTCTTCCAACTTTCCTTCGTTCCCCACACACTTCCACTCCAAGAATTATGAGAGCATAGATCTGATAATATTCACAATCTATCTTGACAAAATGGCTCATCTAGTCAAGCTAACAATCTCCAAAGCTCAATCCAATCCAAGCTCCAAATCTAATCTCATCCAAGCCCAAATTTCTCCATGAGAGCTCCTCTCCTTTTATAAGCTAAAGAGAATAAGGTGAGGAGGTTAGGATGATCCCACCAAATAATGAAAGCAAGTAATATCCAAACCATTCGGATGCCACCTCAGTATGGAAGTTTCTCCTTCTAGAAGCATCGAGAAGATGCTCATTTTTCCCACGTATGAGCATTCTCACACCCTGCTTATAGAGCAACCTGTGAACCTCTTGCAACCCAAATATGGTGCAACCTACAAGAATCGGGCATTCTCGCACCTTGCCTATATAGCAACCCGCAAACATCCTCTTTAATAGGGTTTTTACAAAGGAGAATGCAACTTCTTTTCTCAGGAAAAGTTCTTCTCTCTTCTTTCTTTGGGAACTTAGGCCACTAACCCCTCTGAAGGAAACAGATAGGTTTACATAATTAACGGTCATAGGGATGACGAAAATAATGTGTAACACCTTGCAATGTGATTTGCACTATCTCTTCATCATGCATTCCTTCCCTAGTTTTTGTTGGATTCTCTTTTTGTGGTTGCTATGTCATGATCCTCAACTGATTCAACATAGTTTTCACTTCTTGCACTTGTTCCAAAATTGAAGCCATGTGCTTCTCAGCATTCTCCCACACTTCATATAGTCAATCCTCAATTGTTGTGGCTGTTAGTTCAACATCATCTGTTGTCAGTGATGTTTGCAGTGGTGTTCTGTGGGCCTTCTCCTTCTTCCTAGAGACACTTTCTTACTCCCCTGTCCTCTTCCTTTGGTAATCTGATGGCTCAGATGCCTCTAGCATTTGTGTATCCATTCCTGTCTCTTGCTCAATTTCTTCCTCCATAGGTATTTCTTGTGTCTCTATCCTTTCTTCTCTCATGTGCACATGTTTTTTTGTAACTCCAGGTGTTTGTCCTGTGCAAGGTGGCCCTTGTGTGGAACCACCCTGTGGTTTCTTCTATGTCCTTTGCTTCTTTTCGATTGGTTTGCTTCCCCCGACTTGGCCTTATGAAACATTATTATTTTTTCTCACACTATTTGTTCTTGTCTATTGTGCATGGTCTGTTATGTTCTACATCTAATTTTGTCCTACTGGAACTGTCCTTGGGATTACGAGAAATTTCCGTTCTTCGGGCCACTCCTGGACCTCCATCTGTATATCCTACATTTTCACACAGTAACTTAGTTGTAGCCACTCCTTGGATGGGTCCCTCTTTACCTGTAACCACATGTTGTGGCATGTTTCCCAAAAATTTTCTATCTGTCCAAACTCTTGGATAGTCTCTAGTGAAATCCTCCAGGTATTGACTACTAACTCCTGGATCTCTGATAAGTACCATGAAAAAGTGTCATTGTTGGCCTTCTTCTTCTTTGGGTCTATTGTGCTCCTAAAAAAAGTGTAGTGAGATGCCCCACACTTTCCTATCCTTTCTATGTACTTATTTTACACTGGTTCTTTACACCCTATGAATGCAATGAGGATAAGTAACCACTAGTAGTGGAACTCAGAGCCCCAATCATGTGTGTCATTACAATCCTCCAGGAATGAACTGAGAAAGTATGGGACCCATCTCATTGATCTCCCCTTCACGCATTTCATTGCAGTTTCTACCACTCATCCTGGCACTTATTCCTTCCTACACTTGCACATTAGTTTGTACCCTAGAAACCTTGTGAAAAATATCTTCACGGGATCGTTGATGTCACTAATCTAGATCCCCCTATTCCCTCTCTTCGTGCCATATTTTTCCTTAATCTCATCGAAGATGGCCTTTTCCTTTGTCTTATATTCTAGGTATTACTTTGGCTTCTCCCCATATGTGGGTAGCCTAGTGATAGCTACGATCAAGTCCACATTTATAGGAACTAGCCTATCCATCAATAAAATTCCTCCATGCAACCTTGCTAGGAGTTTTTTTACACATCCATTGATGCATTTACTACTCCTAAAATGCGGTATGTATAACAGGTTCATGATCCCTATTGTTATCACTGAAATTTCGTCCGCACAGGGCGACAAGAACTCCGCATCGTCAACACAGAAAAACAGTCATTCATGGCACAA
>JASDQU010736526.1:0-11783 GCA_032191745.1 Picea mariana
TTTCATATGAGCCAAGGAAGTAGCTCTTCTTTCTCTCAATAGGAGGCAAAAATCAGGGTCAAAAGCACTAGCATAAGTAATTTTGGCAGCCACTATGGCATCCATTATGTTCCTAGGATGATTGGCACATGCCATAGGGATGATAGGTGGATGAGAACTAGGAGGGGAAGGGGTTTGAACATGGGGAGACTGGAACTGAGATTCCGAGAGGAAAGGAAAACAATAGAGGATTTGGAGAAAAGGCTATCGGGCTTGAAGGAAAAGAGGATTCCCTTTCTTAAAAATCAGTAACTCTAACAGGAGGAGGAGTAATAAAACCTGGAGTGGGAAAATTTTTTGAGGTCTGGGGTCTAGACCAAGTTACAACTATAGGGCAGAGAGGAGTGACAAGGATTTCTCCCTCCAAATCCAGACCAGGAAGGGAAAACTCAACAGGAATACTCCCAAAATTTTAAATTCACGAAACTCCAACATACAGTATAATAGGACAATGAGAAGCAGATATCGGAGTTTCTAAAGGAGGACAGTGAAAATCATCAAAAATACCTGGTTCAGCAGCATAAGTACCTTCTCGAGGGGCCTTTCCCTTTCTGACAATTTTCTTTGGGTCAACTTTAGGTGTTGCTAAAGGCAATTGTGGAGTAGACCTCGTGTGTCTTCCTCTAGAAGCCACAACTAAAATAGTGGAGTCGCTAGTGGATTCGCATAAATGGAGTCACCACAGTGGAGTCTCTAGGTGCACAGTTGAAATCTTTGATGTACTAAGTTCTACTGCACCTTCAAAACTAGTAAGCTTTGTCGTTCAATCCCAAGGAAAATCTTCAATTTCATTCCCGACAACGGCGCCAGAAATGTTAGCACCAGAAGTCACCTCTAGATTGTGGTAGAGGTAAGCCTAGTACCCATTAGTTTTATGTCACAGGTTGGTTACAAGAG
Source organism: Picea mariana (assembly GCA_032191745.1). Taxonomy (NCBI): domain Eukaryota; kingdom Viridiplantae; phylum Streptophyta; class Pinopsida; order Pinales; family Pinaceae; genus Picea; species Picea mariana. The sequence continues at coordinate 937 of JASDQU010736526.1, forward strand.
GGTCAAATGGGCGCAGTCTCAAGAAAATACCATCTTAACTCAGAAAACTAGTCTGATATGCACAAGCAGGTGAGGTCTTGGTTTAATTTTAGTTAGTAGGTTGTGGTAAAGGTGAGTAGAAGGAAGACTTTGGTGAGAAAATGTAGAGGTCTGTTGAAGACATCATGTTTTCTAACAAGCCAGTAGAAAAACTTAAACACAATATCTACTTGAATTCAAATCTCAAAGGAACTGAAAGGAATTATAAAAGCACTATAATCAAACTTTCATTGCAACGCAGGCACAATAATTCAAGTGAATCGATCAATCATGAACTCTTTCAGTATTAGAGGGAAACAAGAGGGAGTAAGAAAGTTGAATTTCATTAAACAATAAATCTCAAATTATAAAGCATAACCAGAGAACCAAAGTGTTCATTAAAACATTACAAATCGGGGGCTCTTGCTCGACAATCAACCCTAACAAAATATCAAAACTGAGTATTTATACTCAGAACAATTCGCCACCATGAGAGATGTGACCTGGCTATTACATTCAAAGCTTTGCGTATGCATTTTTCTCTGTTAGGTTGCACTTTCATTCTCTTGTCATAAGCAAGATTAGATCAGTATGGGCTTCATAAGAAAATCCATGGCAGGGGAACTTTCATCTGACTGTCTTCCCTCCACGACCAGTTTTCAATGCTTTCTATTTAAGTGGTGAAATGAGGTTTCAACCACCTTCCCTATTTTCATTAACTACTTTCATCGGGATCAGGGTGAGGCCTGACACCCATGAATATTCTAGGTGAGCTTAGGACTCCTTTGAGTCAATTTTGGCACCTTGAGGTCACGCAGATATTTCTCTGTGACCAACTCGGGTGCTTTGATCTTTGGCGCAGCTCCTTTTCCTTCGCCCCAAGCAACTGCGAGTCATGACCTCGTGCTTATCCACATGAAATTTTGGGATTTCGCATTTCAGGAGTTTTCACTCCCCTTGATTCACATATCTCGATGCTCGTTCTCGCGAAATGGCCCATCTGGATCAATGGTCATATCCGAAAACGGGGAGAATTTTTGGCATTTAATGGATGTGAATCACAAATTGCTCATCGTTTTGTCAGCGACAACGACCAAATTCAACTTAATTCTTTGGTGTCGAGGGTGGTTGTCGTTGGTGGATGGATACTTGGTGCACTGATCTATTTCGGCTGGTTGTTCCCTCTTTTGCTATCAAACAAAGTGCGTATTTTATATTGCCCAAATTATATTTTTGAATGCACAAATGGATTCAACACTCTAAAAATCCTTCATAAATTATCAAAGTATTTTCAATATATAAATATCATCATTGGTTGCCTAAATTAAATTAGTGAGATATTCCTTACAAGATTTCAACATCTTCTTTAGGTTGGTAGATCTCTATCCCTCTTTAAACACCAAGTATAGTATTATCTAGTGATTCAAGGCCTTGAAGTAGGCATTGACTATTGAGTAATGAAGAAATTATTCTACACTCTTATCTCAAAATATTCTCGTGGAATTCCTTCACTTTACCTACCTATTCCACTTAAACCTCTATTATGAACTATTCTTGCAAACCCTAGTTAATGTATATCAATCCATGCTTTTGAGTCTACACCACAAATCTTGTAGAGATCTTCTTCTTCCTATAGAGGATTGAGAAAATAACCATGTTTTTTTATCGATCTTCTTAGCCATTGCTACACCCCTTTCAAAGATCATTTACCCAATGATACATCGTCTATTGCACATGCATGTCTGATATTTGGCAATAAAGAAGCTTCTCAACCATATAACACCCGACAACTCAACTAGTAGTCACAATGGACATCTCATGCTTGATAGAATATTAATTCAGTAGATGGAAATTTTTTATCGCTTGATCAGTGCATTGAACAACAATACTCTCGAGTTATGATTGTTTATACAAGTATTGGTTCATGTATTAAAGACTTGCACAGATGTCTTACTCTCTTACAAGCTTCTACACTCAAAAATTTTGGAAAACAAAAATGCCATCTTAAGGAACTCAACCAACTTCCCCCTTAGATTGAACTCTTTGATCTTCTCCAAATCACTTCTTCAACACCCTCTTCATCTCCCAATCTTTCCATCTCCAAAATTATGAAATTAACCTTTGTAGAAGATGCAATCCCCAAAATTGCTACATAAAGACATAGTGAGTACACCAAATAAATCCTTGAAGCCTCTCAGAATACTCATTACTCATTCTTATGTAACACATCTTCTCAATCTTATTACTCATACCCTAGCTCCTCCTCAACCCCTCTTTTTTTTTGTCTAGATTATGTATAGTGCTATGAACCTCTATCCAAATGGAATGACCAACTTAGAAATATCCAAAATTCCTTCACATGGGATGATGATGACATTGTCACCTTTGGTACACACGACTTCACAGGTATACTATGTACTCACAGGGAAACCAAACTGTTGAACTCAAAGACCTTACACTTCTATTGATTTCTTAGGCACAACTATTAACAATGGGTACATCCTTGACCAAGGTCGCACTAATCAAATCCTTCTCAAAGCTTTGAATCTATGGGTGCGTGACGCAAGTGTTTTCAATAAATATGTCTTAACTTATAAAGGATACCTATATGCTTTAGGATATTAGATCTTTCCCTTTCCAAAGACTCATTTCCTCTTAAGTTTACCATTTCCAATTGGAGAAAATGTCACAGCAAAGACCACACAATTTTTCCAATGGCAAAAGATTGTTCATGATTGTTGATTTTCTATTAGAAAGTTATGCATCCATCACAAAACTATATATAAAATTTTACAAAGCTATGCATCCATCACAAAACTATATCTAAAATACAAAAAGAAAAGTTCAAAACCTTTGATTGTAAATCATTTTGTGTTTGCACTGACTTTGGTTGTCATTGTTCAAAAAAGGATTAAAAAAGGCGTTGTCTAAACATTCGACCTTTTGAACTTTTGAACTTGAATTTGGCGAAACAAATTTTGCTGAAATCGTCATTTTTCAGTTGTTTAAGTTGCATTTTTGAATGCATAAATGGATTCAACACCTTGAAAAACCCTCGTGTCACTCCAAATATCGAGAATCAGTCACTCAAATCTGGATTTCCAACAATTTTTGGTCATATTTCTAATAAATTTGATCGAAAAATATGCTCATAAAAGCGCCAAAAAGTCGAACATTTAGACTACATGTTAAAAATATCCAATGCTCTTTTTTTGATGGGCCATCTCATCAATTTTGTTGTTGATTCATTCATTCGACTCAGAAAGTCTCCAGCCTCTTCCTGCCAGTAAGGAAAACATTATTTAAACATTGATTCCTTAACTATTACATAGGGAAATATAATGTTTCCTTTGTAAAAAGAAAGGAGATTTCACTCATAAATGTCCCAACAAAGCCTCAATACTCTAGTTCTTCTATGACAATTGGAACTCATGGGATTATGTTGACCATGATCATGAATTCGATGATGAATGTTATGAGATTTATTTAGATATTAACTGAGATACAAATGCAGAAAAAGTTCCAGAAGAAACAACATTTCATCAAATTCAAGAATTGGGAATCCTTGTTCACAATCTTTTATCACACTTGTTAGTTCACTATCTCTCAATGTCTACGACCAACTGCATCAATCATCAATGGTCATAACATGAGTTTATTCATTTCCCCAAATTAACTTTTTATAATCAATCAATCACCCTAATCACAATAAGTTATGATCACAATGTTAATGTGATTAGAAATATAAGAGATCCTTGAAATTGTATTTCATTCTTACTACAATTATTTATGGCATTGCTATTTAGGAAGGATTATCAATAAAACTTCATTCTTCTCGTTGTTGAAGGAAATTTGAATGATAGGATCTTCATAGTTCTCAAATTTTGGTTGTATGTTCTCATCCTTATTTTTATTCAATCTGATTCATCTCCAAGTGTTTGTTGAAAATATTCATGTTGACACTCACTCATTCAACAATTCTTCTGCTTGAACAATTTTTTTCTTCATCAACTCTTTCACTAGCATTTCCTTCAATCATTTTTTTTTAATGAAGCTGATATTTATTCAATTAATTCCCTCAATCCTTTTTCCTTTTTTTTCCAAATAAGAAAATTCTACATTACTTAGAACAACTCACCTAACCTTTATTTTGAATTCTATTTGGTGCAAGAAGGAAATTTTTGTGTTCGATTTTAGTTTTGGAACATCATATTGGTAAACATCTTGAGATTTCTTTGTAATGTCCCCATTACCGACAACTCCATAAAATTCGCTCTGATACCATTGTGTAACGTCCCCATTATTAGGGACTCAACAAAAATCTCTCTGCAACGTTTCCATCCCTGAGCTGGCCTCGCCGCATAGAATTACAAATTCTGATATCATTACAATAAATAATGAATTATGCATCTGAATAGAGTTAAGAAAAATTAATAACAACATGCATGCAACAATAACAATTCATAAATATATAGAATTTAACAACAGAGGTTCCATGACAGAAAATCATAATTGCACACACATAGTAATTGAAAAAAGCACATGAATGACACTTATATTAGGAAATAAACACCAACTTCATTTACACCTTCCATGTTCCTCCCAAACTTAGAACACATTGCTCATAACCCTCAACAATGGGTCACCTCCGAGTTGGGGATAAATTCCACCAGGGTAAATATTTTCTAACCCAGTCTAAGGTCTCTTTAACAACATATAAACTCAGACACAGGTTCCTAATCAAATGAACAAAATACAGTCTATCATTCCCCACATGCATGTCCCACCACAGGAAGTGTGCCCCTTCTCTTCTCAACAATCCTTCGACTACCCCACTTCCCTTACGAGGCTTCAACAATAGGTTGGATATGAAGTCTCAGAGCCCTGTAGTTGCAGTTTGGCACCTCGGGAAATCAATTCCCGACAGTTATCTCACTTGGAGAAAACTCTCACGGGCCTGACAACCCACTTCTTCCGCTCCATGGGCCTGAAAACCTGATTCTTCAATCCAACAGGCTTGACAACCCACTTCTTCAATCCAGCTCCCAAGCTAACCAGTACAAGAAGAGGTTCCTCGTTACAGTCTTCTATCGTTCGGTACGATTCACAACTCCTTGTATAGGCTTGATCTTCCGATCCAATATGCACATTGAATGCACTTGAAAGTCACCTTCTTGCTCCACCTGAATCACATTCCAATCAATGACATGATTAGCATCAGGTACGTACTTTTTAAGCAATGAAACATGGAATACATTATGAATACACATTGATGCAGGTAAAGAAATCATGTATTCTACGGGACCAATCCTTTCTAGGATTTCAAATGGCCCACAATAACGAGTTGTCAGTTTTGAACAATTTCCCAATTTCAGGGAGCTTCTCTTGGCATTTACTTTTAAGAAAACATGGTCACCCACTTTAAATTATTTGTGGGTTATGTCTCTATCAACATCTCTTTTCTTCTTGTCCTGGGAATCTTTTAAATTTTGTTTTATTTTCATCACTTTCTCTTCCATTTCCGTAAGTAATTCAAGCTCAACCACTGCTTTTTCTATGGGGTTTTCCAAACTTACCAGTGTGTTTCACTTTCTACCATACAAGGCTTCAAATGGGGTCATCTTTAAGGATGCTTGATACTCATTGTTATAAGCAAATTCCACCAAATGCAAGTAATCCTCCCATTTTGATGGTTTATCCATTACATACATCCTCAACATATGTTCAATCACTTGATTTACTCTCCCTATTTTCCCATCCAACTTTAGAGGATAGGTCGTGCTAAAGTTCAGATTGGTTCCAAATCCTTTGAATAATCCTTTCCAAAAATTTGAGGTAAATTTTGGGTCTCTTTCATTCACAATGGTCTTGGGTATACCATGCAGTCGAGTAATTTCCCTTATATAAATATCAACAATGTTGATTGCCTTGTAAGTGAGCTTTATTGGAATAAAGTGGGCAACTTTAATAATCTTTTCCACCACCACCATGATGGAATCATGTTGCTTTGTTGTTCTGGGTATATTGGTTATGAAATCCATTGTTACAACTTCCCACTTCCACTTAGGAATGGGTAATGGTTGTAGCAGACCAGTTGGGTGCTTGTACTCATCCTTGACTATTTGACATTCCAAACACTTTGCAATAAAATTCACAACATCTTTCTTCATCCCTGACCAATAATATTGGCTCCCGGCAGCTGCAATAGTTTTCTGGTAACCCGAGTGCCCAACATAAGGCACATTATGCATTTCCTTCAATATCATATTTTTCAATTCTTGAGAATTTGGCACATAAATGGTGCTCCTGTACATGAGAATTTCATCTTTTCCTAGCTTATATTCTTCAATTTTCTATTGCAAAATACCTTGCTGTAATTTTGTCTTTATTTCCATGTATGGTAAATCTGACTTTGCAGCCTCTAATATTTTGTCTTTCAAATCTAATTGGTACATGCTAATGGTTGTAACATGCATCTCRTGCACCCTCCTGTTGAGTGCATCAGCCACCCTGTTCTCTTTACCTTTGATATGCTTTATATCAAATTMATATTCACTGAGGAAATCTAACCACCTGTTTTGTCTGGAATTTAGAGTTGGTTGTCCAAACAAGTATTTCAGACCAGTATGGTCTGTCCTTAACTCAATTTTTTTTTTCCATGAGGTAGTGCCTCGACATATTCAATGCATGCACTATGGTTTCCAACTACAAATCATTAGTAGCATAGTTCCTTTCGTGCTCCTTCAACTTCATTGATTCATAGCATACCACATACCCATTATGACTAAGGACTCCATCTAGTCCTTCTTTACATGCATCAATGCATACAATGAAATTTTGATTTGGATCAACAATCCTTAATATTGGAGCACTTGTTAATAATTGCTTTAATTATTGGAAACTCCTTTCACAATCCGATATCCACTCGAACTTCACACCTTTCTTATGTAACGAAGTAATTGGGTGTGCAATCTTTGAGAATCCTTCAATAAATATCCTATAATAACCTAAAAGGCCCATGAATGATCTCACCACTGAGGCATTCCTTGATGTTGGGCATTTTTCAATGGCCCTTATTTTTCTGGATCCACTGATATCCCTTCCTCTGAAAGGGTATGGCCCAAATAATGAATTTTATTCTAGTAGAATAAGCACTTTCTCATTTTGGCATACAATTGATGCTCCCTCAATACTTGTAACACCATTATTAAGTGTTTTTCATGCTCTTCCTCGGACTTAGAATATATCAAAATATCATCCAAGAAGACAATGATGGATTTATCCAAGTAATTTATGAATATATCTTTCAAGAGACACATGAAGACATCTAGTGCATTTGACAACCCAAATGGAGCCACTGTGAACTCATAATGGCCATACCTTGTTCTATAGGTAGTCTTGTTGATGTTTTCTTCTCTAGTTCTTACCTGATGATAGCTTTAACTAAGATCAATCTTTGAGAATATTTTTTCATCTTTTAGCTGATCAAAGAGGTCATCTATCCATGGAAAAGGATACTTGTTCTTCACAGTTACCTTATTCAACTTCCTGAAGTCTGTGCAAAGTCTCAAAGTTCCATATTTGTTCTTCACAAATAATACTAGGGAACCCCAAGGTGACACACTTGAGCGTATGCACCCCTTTTTCAAAATCTCTTCCGATTTCATTTGCAATTCCTTTAGCTCTGGTGTACTCATTCTATAAGGATTCTTAGATATTGGAGCTGCTCCTAACACCATATTGATGGAGAAGACAATATCTATGTTGGGAGGCAATCCTAGTATTTCCTTGAATACATATTCAAACTCTTTTAGGACTTCATAATATTCAATATTTGATACCTTATATTTAACTATCTCTTCCATTTGTGCTGCAAATATTTGACACCCTTTCCTGTAACTCTTCTTTAGTTACAAGGCTGAAATTTCTCTGAGGGTTACTACTCTGGGAATTTCTTACACTGTCCTTAAATTCCCTTTCTCATATAAGCAAGTAAATGATTCATTATAATAGTCTAGGACAACATGATATTGGTCTAACCAATCCATACAAATCAAGAAATCATAAGAACCTAAAGGTATGATGTTCAATTCTACCTTGGTGCTCAATCCATTCATGTCCATTGGGCATGCCTTAACCATCTCAGTAATTTTCCTTTTAGCGCTTCTGGATAGTTGCACCAACCAAGATGTTCCAAGCTTGATTCTTGGAAAATGAAATCTTTCCACTATCTTAGGATCTAGATAACTATGAATAGATCTTGAATAAATTAGGATAGCAATGGGTTGGTTGGTAATCTTACCTTTCACTTCAACCAAATGTGACTAGAACTCATCTTTCTTGTTATCCAAGGTTGTGTATATCCTAGGTACATGTATTCCTATGTCCCCCATTGTATCAGGTTGATATACATTGTGAACAATCCTCACTTTTTCACCTCTATGAGGACACTCTCAGTACATATAATTTCCCTTACAACCCCAACATTGGATAGGTGGTTGCCTTGGTATTTTCCCCAATGTTTCGGTCATTCTGGGTTCTTTAGAAACTATATGTCCCTTAGTATTATTTCTGAGGAATGGTGGCTTAATCCCCCTCTTCTTCTAGTCCTTCATACTTTTATTTTTGTCTTCCCACATCCTTTGGAAATTTGGTCTTCCTTTATGTTGATCATAAAGGAATTTAACTCTCCTTATAGTTTTCTCTAGTGTCTTGGGATCACCATATTGTATCTTATCACTGGTAAAAGATGACATCCCACTCAGGTACCTTTGAATATTAACTTGTTCATCTTTTATGAAAGAAACATATTTCAACAGCTTTAAAAATATTCTCTCATATTTATCTATGGTCATATTCCCAAGCTTGAGTTCAAAGAACTCCTTCATTTTTCTTATCATAGTATCGATTAGTCAATCATTTCTTTTGAAAATACCTCTTGAATGTTGAATTTTCAGTAGTCTAAGCTCAAGCATGAAGTTCATTCCAATTTTATCATTTTACTTGAACCATAGACAATTGTAGTTACACCATAAACAATTTGTTGCATTAACCAAGATCACAAGAAGAAATACCATGCACAAGTACACAAGAAGATGTTACAACCCTAATTTGCACCAGACATGCTTACCTGGCATCAGGCCATCTCAGATTCCTTCTTTTCCAAAACACTGTTGAACAACTCTTCTTAAAAACATCCACGTGCCCTGCTCCATTACTGCACATGTGTACACGCTAGCTGACCCAAGACAGCCCGCGTGTACTTACAAAAGCACGAAAAAGGGAAAGTTGCTGATGGAACACACAGCTTTGGGTGAGTTAACTAAACCTTTCAGCCATGCATGGCTGAAGGTTCGACCAAATACCTAGCTTATTCTAGCCTATAAAAGAAGGGTTAGGGGTCGCATTTGGAAGAGGAGAATCATAGTAAAGAAAATATATGCGATTGTGCATTCCCTTTGTCCCAACCTTTAGCCATCCTTGTGAAAAGATAAATATAGAGAAAATAAGTTGGAGGACAATTGAAGAGGATCCCAGGATCAGGTTCATGGAGCAGTGGCAAGATTCATCATTGTAAGTTGATTTGTTGAAGTTAATAATAAATAAGTACTTTTCCCGTCCCACCATATGAGGTTTTCATGGTTTATTGCATACATGTTGATTGAATCTCTAACCCATTAATCTGTGGATAAAATGCATGTGGAGTTCTTTGTTTGTCTTGTGTGAACGCAGATCATCCTTGGGAGGAGAGCTGCAGTCAAAGAGAAATCAAGCATGAAGAAGGATCGATATCAAATGCCCGAAATAAGGTACGCTCACTTGATCTTCTTAACTACGTATTTGCCTGAGAATAATGGGGATTAGATCCGGGACGACGATAGAAAGTAGGAATCTTTAGGTCTTTTCTGCATGCATGATAAAACCCTAAGTGCTAGTCCGTAGAGGGATTTCTCACTCACAACAGAATTGGCGACCATACTGGGGACAATCTAGGGTTTCTGGGAATGTTTTGTATGGGGTATTTTTAAGAATTGGTTTCCTTTCCTGTTTTTAAAGTTTCTGCAAAAGTCTGAGCTAACAGAGATTCTGGTCTTCCATACCAGTTATCTTTGTTTCTTTGCTTGACCATATTTTTTTTTTTCTCAAGACCCACAGAGGTACACGCAACCTATATAAGGTCTACACACATGTACCCACGCCCTACATTCTCACAACCCGTGTGTACATGCTAGATGAGGAAGTCTCAGTTGTGTGTATGATTCCAGAAAATTTCTTTTAGAGAGGCAGTCATCCTCTTCCCTGTCAGAATTATTCCTTCTCAGGGGTTTTCTGGAACTCTTTCTAGTCTTTGTTTTTTGCAGTCTATAGCTTAAGTTTCACCTCAGATTGGTTTGTTCTATGAAGTTTTCCTTGAATTGTTTTCTTTTTTCTGTTAAAGTAAGTGTCTGAGTCTTCAAGAGATTTTGGTTCTCAGTACCACTAGTCTCTTCCTGGGCTGGATTGCTTGGCTTTTCATTTGTCTCAGAGTTTCAGGGATACACGTGGCCTGTATAAGGCCAGCATGTGTGTACCCACGCTCTAACTTTCCATAGATCATGTGCACACGCTTGTTGAACTGTCAGCAGTGTGCTTGTGAAGAAATTTTTTGTTGAAGGTGAGGCAATCATCCTTTCCTCTGACAAGAGTTATACCTCTCAGGTTTTTGGGTCTCTGTCATAACAGTCAGTAACTTAGGTTTGATCACATCAATAGCTTTATTTTTCATTAAGAAATTTTTCTTCAAAACTTTCTTTTAAAGGGTTTTTAGACAAGTGTGAGAGTCCAATTTT
>JASDQU010736526.1:11833-34177 GCA_032191745.1 Picea mariana
ACTAGTCTCTTCCTGGGTTGGATTGCTTGGCTTTTCATTTGTCTCAGAGTTTCAGGGATACACGTGGCCTGTATAAGGCCAGCATGTGTGTACCCACGCTCTAACTTTCCATAGATCATGTGCACACGCTTGTTGAACTGTCAGCAGTGTGCTTGTGAAGAAATTTTTTGTTGAATGTGAGGCAATCATCCTTTCCTCTGACAAGAGTTATACCTCTCAGGTTTTTGGGTCTCTGTCATAACAGTCAGTAACTTAGGTTTGATCACATCAATAGCTTTATTTTTCATTAAGAAATTTTTCTTCAAAACTTTCTTTTAAAGGGTTTTTAGACAAGTGTGAGAGTCCAATTTTAATTTGCTTCTGTGTGATTTTTAAAGTGACTCTTTGCAATCTGCACTTAGGCCAGAAGTTTTCTTGGTTTTGACTTGTTGATATTTTTCCTTTTTTTCTTTGTGAGCATTCAAATAAAAAAAAACTTGTATTTCTTTGTTTGGTTAAAAAGTGTTGTTTTGCATTAGTAACCAAGGAAAAGTCTTTGCTTTCATAAGTTCTTGATGGTTTAATTAGATCATAAGTAGCTCGTATTCGAGTGAAATACTGCTTTGAGTTTGTTGTTCAAAGATCTTAGAAAAAAATTTAAGTGTGAAAAGTTGTTTAAGATTTGAGTTAAGTGAAGGTATTTTGTTTCCAGCTTTTTCTTTATTTTTGCTTTCATCTTTTAAACATCACTATTTTCACTTTCATAACCTTTGACTTAAGACAAGCCATAAAAATTAATGCTAAATCTAAAATTCATTAGACTTTTTATGTTTGTAGGGTCAACCAACTAGTTTAGGATTAGGGCCTTGAATTAGGTTGGAGAGAAAACTCTTCAAGACCATCAAATTCAAACATTGGAGTCTGAGTTAGGGAGTGTCAAAGTCCAGTATCGTGAAATTTATATGGGATCCACCTATAACACAGGGGCTAAACATGAGGTTGTGTGTGGAAAGGTAGCAAATATAACCCCTCCAAAGCTGGACCAATCGTAGTGGAGAACACATATAGAGGGCTTGTCTTGGGATTCCGTCGATTGCATTTGCCATGGAGCTTTGTGGGTCTCAAATCCGTTCGAGGTCCGCAGTTGTCTTTTAGACCACTTGCCTTCGATACCCTTGACAGGTTTCAGGCTCGATACCCTACTCATTGTGGTCTACCCAACTTTCAATTGTACCCGCCTGCTGACTGTTCACGCGCTAGCAACCTAGTTGCCTATATTTTTAGAGACATACACAGGTGACTATGGGGGTATACCATGGTACCTAGGACAAACATCGGGCCACACTTTGCAGAGTATACCCAGAGGGTTCTTCCATGTTTAAGTTTCACTTGCACCGGTAAGTTTCTCTAGTGTTGGTTGTTGTAACTGTTCTTCCAATTAGTTTAGTGTTTGCTTGTTTTATCTTGTAGGGACTTTTTTAGTGTGTGTTGTTTTTTGAATGAATAGAAAGCCCTAGGGTGTATTTGATCTTCTCACACAATGGAGGATCACGAGCTCCATCGGTCACGAAGGCTTCTGGTCCTGTCACCGGTTACACTGGAGCCACCCCCGCCACCACTAAAGTGAAAGCTAGACCAACAAGGGTCTTTTGAAGCGACTGGGTCACAAGAAATTATGCCCAACCAACATCCGGAGGAAACAAATATTTTAGACTTTGGAGAAAAATCTCTTGGTCCACCTGAAACTCCAACCACTGATCTTTCGGCACCCATCATCGTACCGATTCACCCTTACGAGTGCCAGACAGTGTCGCACGTAATAATGGAAACAAACGTTGTCACTCCTTCTGGGAATTCTTCAATTCCCACTACGGTTGTCACCACAGGAGAGTTTCCACCTCCTAACCCACCATCACTGGTGTGAGCCAGCATGGTCTCAACCACCTCTACCTCGCATAGTGGTCTGATCCCGTCTATGGAAGCAGCCACAACCCCTTTCACACCAAGTGTGACAGGCCCTCCGTTCTCATACGAGATGCCTAACTCAGGTACAAGTCCTGTACTTTCTTACTCCACTTCAAAGACTTTAGGTCTGGGGGAAGGGAGATCTAACGATCCTCTGCAAGGCCACATGGGGGGCACTTCATGTCCTTTTACCGCTTTCCCTTATGGGGGAGGTCATATACCTCCTTCATCCCCTTCGCTCGGTGGCACCCACCAGCAATCCGTCGGGCCACCTACACACCATAGTTTATTTGGAGCATGGATTCAAGGACCACCTTCGCATAATATGCCGATAGGTTTGACACCATTTTCTTTGTTCGGTGTGTTTGGTAACAACACTTTCTCATCAATTTATTTCCCGACTGGGGGCAATCCTGGTTACGGACAACCTAATCCTATGCAGGGTACTATTCCTGCACAGGGGGCAAACCCAGGAACTTCTTCCACATCATGGCCTTGGAATTCTTGGCAGGGATCAGTTCCCTCATCAGGAATGTCGATCTAGGGAAATTCTTTTCACAACCAATGGAACCCCGGACAAGGTACTATGCCTATCCCCATGGGATCGACATGGGGCAACCCTTCCCAAAGTCTTCCGAATGTAATGCATGCCCAACCGTCTACGTCCTATTTTGGGAATCAGTTGATGATGTCTCCTCACACGCAGAACTCGTATGCTAGTCATGGCCATGGTTTTTACCAGAACCCAGGCCAGCAACCAAAATTTTCCTGGCAACCTGGTGCCAATCAAACTCCAGGTCCCTTTTTCCATGGTTATCACCAACAACCCAAAATACCTTTCCTGGAAACCTTGCATTTGCTAGATTTGAAGAGGTTGTTGAATGACCCTATCTGTCATTATCTGCATTGGCCCCCTATGCCGACGAAGTTTCCTTTAGACATACCAAATTTCGAAGCCAAGCCTAACAAAGATCCAGGAGATCATGTGATGACCTTCCATATTTGGTGCTCATCTAACTCGTTGAAAGATGACTCTGTACAGTTGCGATTGTTTCAACATACTGTCATTGGGAGTGCCGCGAAATGGTACATTGAGCTCGATCGCTCAAGATACTCTTCCTTCGGCGAATTGGCAATGAATTTCCTAAAAAATTTCCAATTACCTATGAGATACGATGCTGGCACAAAATTGCTGGCCAATTTCGTACAGACAAAAGCGGACCATATCTCTGATCACATCCGAGAATGGAGATGTTGAAAGAGTTTAATTAAGGTGCCAGTCCCACCAGCATTCCTTCTCAAGTGGTTCCTTAAGTATTTGGTCCCACAGTTATCCAAAGACGTCGTGATGTCGGGAGTGTTTTTCGAAGAAGACGCCATCATGAGAGATCAACAACTTGAGCTAATCTATTCTCAGTCTGGTTTATTATACGAGATCTTGCCAGATGCGCTACACTCAATACTTGATAAAACCAGAGAGAGAGTTGGACCACATGCCAATGTTATTGTTAGTTCAGCACAAACAAAGACCACTGAGCAACTGACAAAGCAATTGCAACAATTGTCTATACAACACACGACGGCTAGCCAAACTACTATTTTGGTTGCTTCCCCTACTAAAATGTCAGATGTACACACATTGCAATCGACAAATCCAAAGGCCACCCAGCAGCCTGAAGGAAAGAAAAAACAACGAAAGAAGGGTAAGGGGGATAAGAAACCCACTAATAATGTTGGCAGGGGCAACCCTGAGAAACAGAAGGCAAGGTATCTGTGCAACCTATGCGTGGAAGACCACCCGACCCACCAATTTCCTCAGCTTGCAGAGGCCCAAAAGTTTGTGACACAACAACAGTCTATTGTGTTAACCAATCCATTTCAGCATGGGAAAAACCTAACCCAAGCCTCTACAAGCGTGGAAGGGGGCAGTCAAGGACCCTCTCCATCTTCGAACAATCCCGCATCCATGAATGTGTATATGATGAAGGGTGATACTTTTATATCGACTAGAGCGCATGACTGCAGTAAACCAAGAACTTCTGAGAAGGGCAAAGAAGTCGAACTCCCATCTCTTCCTTTCCAGATCGAGAAGACTTTGGGCAAAACAATGACATGCATCCCAAAAGGCATGTTCAAAAAAGATTCTCACAACCCAAACGCAAGGGCTGCCCAGAACTATTATGTGGTGGAGGATTTGTCTCAAACCCCTTGTGKGATGTCCACTTTGGAGGTCGTCCAAAGATACCCTTCCCAGAGGAAAGATTTATTAACCGCTTTAGGATCTACCGAGACTTGTAATCCAGGTACAATCATGCTGGATACAACTGACTTAAAACCTCATCTACCTTACCATGTAGCGTTTCAGATAGTAGTGGCTCACCCTACAAAAACTTTTACTCGAAATATTTTCTGCATGGTGGTTGATGAGGGTGCCTCGACATGCGTTATGTCATTGGCATGTTGGAAGGCCATTGGCCAGCCCATTTTGTCTCCGTCACCTACTCTTCTCACTGCTTTCAATGATCATTCATTCCGACCACATGGTATCATTCCCTCTTTCCCCGTGCAGTTAGGAAGAAAGACCGTGTGCATCGAGGTAGAAGTAGTCGATGCGTCCCTCGACTACAATATCTTGTTAGGAAGGAGTTGGACTTATGCCATGCAAGCAGTGGTTGCTACAGTTTTATGGGTTTTGTTGTTTCCACATGAGGATCGAATTGTGACCATTGATCAATTGTCTTTCTCCAGACCTGACCCTTCATTGGGGGTGTCTGCAGTCCCGATGATTGATAATCCTCAACCAGGCGTAGTCAACGTAGGGGTTGGTTTGTGCCCATATTTGATGGGTACCTTCGATTACCCGCCCCCTCAAGGTGATTTCAAGTTCATATCTGACCACCATAAGGTTGATATTTTCCAAGTTTAGTTGTTTCGCACAGCTTACTTCAACGATCCGTGGATACTTCCTTCCCCATCGGCCATGATGGATGGGATAGGGCACCCAGGTATGTCCATGCCCTTGTCTATAGCTGAAGTAGCATACTCTTTAGTCCAGAAAGCTTCGGCCAACATAGATCCAACTCCTGCACAAGAGTTAGATCCGCCTCTAGACCCTATTTGGGCTCAAGGTTCTCTCGTTGACACCGATTTGTTAGACTTAGTCTTGCCCTCTGACGAAGCAGTAATTGAAGCAATGACTAGTCCAGACAAACCCTAGGATGATCTCCATCATAGATCATACTTCCTCCCAGAGTTAAACAGAATCGAAGCTGAAGAATTCACCTTGGCTATGACTGGAGATAGGTCTTGTCCTATTAATCCTTTGGCTACACACGAGGCTTATGCTAAGGGTAATATGACAACCATCACTGAAACCATACCGATCAATATCTCTAGAACCCTTGGAGTCGTGGAGAATGTTTTCGTCGGAGCTGACTACTCCCCCAGAGAGATTCCCCCAGAGAGATTCATATCTACACAGATCTATTTAAATAATTCCACGACGTTTTTGCCTGGTCTTACGAGGAAATGTCAGGCATCGATCCAAAAATAGTTGAACATGAAATCAAAACTTATCTAGATGCCAAGCCTATTTGGTAGAAGATTCGTCCAATTAATCCCAGGAAAGCAACAACCATTAAGGTTGAAGTTGAAAAACTACTAAAATACGGATTTATCTATCCTATCCATTTGACCCAATGGGTGTCAAATCCTGTGCCGGTCAATAAGAAACAAGGCACGATTCGTGTATGTACAAACTTCTGTGATTTGAACAAGGCTTGTCCAAAAGATAATTTTCCTACACCATTCATCGACCAGATAATTGATGAATGTGAAGGTTGCGAGGCCTTCTCTTTCATGGACGGTTTTTTGGTATATAATCAAATACAAATCAAACCCGAAGGCCAGCACAAAATGACATTCATTTGTCCATGGGGTACATTCGCGTATCGTAATATGCCCTTTGGTCTAAAAAATGTTGGTGTGACCTTTCAACGAGCCATGTCTTTTACTTTCCATGATCTCAAACATATAGTCGAGGCCTATTTAGATGATTTAGCATCTCGATCTTGCAAGAGAACGGATCATCCCACAGACCTCCGACTTATATTTGAGCGATGTTGCTACTTCTGGATTCGCTTGAATCCAAACAAGTGCAACTTTTGCGTAACATCAGGAAGTTTGTTAGGTTTCATAGTGTCAAAATCATGGATCATGGTCGATCCTCTCAAGGTTGAGGCAATAATTCAGTTGCCTCCCCCATGCACAATTCTTCAACTTCAGAGTCTACAGGGCAAGGAATTTTTTTTTAAACATTTCATCGCTAACTATGCCGAGATAAAAAAGGGATTTATGCGCTTACTGAAGAAAGACGTTCATTTTTATTGGGACGATGCCGCTCAACGCTTTTTCGAAGCACTGAAACATGCCCTCACAACTGCCCCTTTTCTTCGGCCACCTAACTATAACAAAGATTTCTTTTTATACCTGGCTACAGCAGAGTCAATAATTGGCATGGTCTTAGTTGAGGAAGATGATTTTTTCTCAGAATATGTGATCTATTACCTGAGCCGAGGTCTAGTCAGACTGGAACTCAATTATTCTCATATCGAAAAACTTGTGTTGGTAGCAGTCCATGTTGTTCAACGGTTCCATCATTATGTTATGTTTCGCAAGACCACTGTCATTGCTATTGTGAATCCATTCTAGTACATGTTGACACGATAGGTAATAGGCGGAAAGATTAGTAGATGGATAGTCGTCCTCTAGGAGTTTGACTTAGATTTTGTTTCAGAGAAATCCAAATAGTCACTGGTCTTCGCAGAACTTATTTCAGAACTTCCAGTTGAGTCAGGTGATGTTGTGCCCGAAGAGTCACCTATCAGAGGAGATATGTTTTTGATCACATCTTTATATCCCTGGTATGGAGATATACTTATCTATCTCTAGACTTTGAAGTGCCCCACCTCTGCTTCTCGTGATGAGCGTCGTCGTATACGCCATTAGGCCAAGAATTATCTCATACTCGATGATACGTCATATCAAATAGGTGTAGACTGAATCTTGTGCCAATGTCTCACTCACGAAGAAGCAGTTATTGTGCTTAACGATTTCCATACTGGAGCATGTGGCGGTCATTTGTTTGGGTTGGCAACATCCCAAATTTTTTTATGAGCAGGTTACTTCTAGACGACACTAATCAGAGATTGTATCGAGTCGGTCAAGAAGTGCCACTCATGTCAGATCTTCTCTCGGAAGATGAGGGCACATCCCGCTCCCATGTTTCCTATCATCACAGTTGGTCCCTTCACCAAGTGGGGGATTGATTACACTGCATGCAACCCTCCTTTAGTAAGGGGGAATCATTATATCATTGTAGTCATAGACTACTTCACAAAGTGGGTCGAAGCTATGCCAACATTTAAAGATGATGGAGAGACTGCGACTCTCTTTTTATTCAACCAGATAATAGCAAGGTTCGACGTCCCGAGAGAGATTGTCACTGAACATGGCAGTCACTTTCAGAACCAGATGATAACCGAGTTAACATCAAAGCTTGGGTTGCAGCAAGAACATTCATCACCCTACTACCCCCAAGCAAATGGTCAGGTGGAAGTTGTAAATAAATCTCTTAAGACCATCCTACAGCGAACGATCAACTCAGCTAAGTCAAATTGGTATTTGATGTTATACTCAACATTATGGGATTACCGAACGTCTGTTAAGACTGAAATTGGTTTCTCACCTTTTCAACTCGTTTACGAGCTGGAAGCAGTCTTTCCTATCGAATGTCAGATCTCGTCCCTAAAGTTGGAAATACAATTATTGCTAGACACTTCTCCACTTGAAGAGCGGTTCTTATACCTTGAGAAGCTCAATGAGCATCGTCGTGATGCGACCCTTGTCACCGAGGCTCACAAACATAAAGTCAAGTGTCATTATGATTGGTCCATTCATCCTTGGATTTTCTCTGAAGGTGACATTGTCTTGGTCTATGACCAAGATAAGGACCCCCTGGGGGAAGGAAAATTCAAACCCATGTGGTTCAGACCTTTCATCATAAAAGAGGTTCTAAAAAAGGGTGCTTATTGTCTGGTTGACTTTGAGGGAAACACTTTGGCAGAGCCTAGAAATGGGCTCTACCTCAAGAAGTATTACTCATAGGTAGGTCACCATGGGTAACTTTTTGTAACATATGTATAGTCTTTGTACTATTACTTTCTAGTTTCTTTTAGTATTATGGACGTGTCATTTTTGATGTTATCTTTCATCACTGTAGCAGATGTCAAGTGAATATGAGGTGTTCATTGGATACGCAAATGGTGCTAGTCGGCACACTCGGAGACTTGCCTCCGCCGCTAGGGTAATTTTTACACCTCGAGGCCAGTTATTATCTTCTGGAGGTATATGCTTAGGTGACACCACAAACAATGTCACCGAGTATAGTGCAGTTATTGAGTTGCTTCGTGATGCCCTGCCATTTGGTATCTCTCATCTCTGGGTCTATTTAGATGCTCAGACGGTTGTGTCTCAGTTAAATAGAGTATCCAACTTTACACCGATGATTCCTTAGGGTACGTCTCTTAGAATGAAACTTTGATTATATTACATATTTTCATGTTCCTAGGAGATTAAACCAAATTATAGATACTCTAGCTAATCAAATTTTAGATTGGCATCTCGCACACATATGAAAGGATGTACACATAAACATGTAAATACATTTTTAAAGGAAAATATGATCCATAAGACATAAAAATCCATATATAATATCATAATCATCAAAGTACATAGGTGGATGCAAGCGCCTCAAAAGTATGACCAGTAACGAGTCATGGGGCTTATGCCCTCAAAAAATATATACGAGTAGTGCTCTTGGCACGTGAAAAGTCTAGACTAACTAAGGTCAGGGCCTATGGGCCCTGTTGTAATGATCAACAATGCTTGCCAAACGCCGAAACAATCAGACCCACATCTGTGGTGCCCCCACTACATGAGGTTGCATAGATGGTGGCAGATCCTCAATCTCTGCCATAGGGACTGTGCGGGTGAGCAAGGTAAAGTTTCACTCGACTCGTCTCAAAACCCTCTCAGCCTCACTGGTTGGAAGCTCTCCTTCTACTATTGGTCCCCCTGTGGCGGCAGGTGCGGCCCCTGGCCAAGGATGATGCTTGTTTCTCGCATAATCAGCAGGTCACACTGGTCCCACATCTTCACACAATAGACACATATCCATCAAATACTCTGGTATAAAAAAATGATATATAAAAAAAAACATAAAAATTACATGTTTCACGAAAAAAAAAACCGAACAAAACAATGATGCAAACTTACCCATCTCTCCTCGCTCCTCACTAGGAGGTACTGGTATCTTAGGATCTCTCAAGAAATCAATCCCAACATAAGGGTAATCCTCTATGACTAGGATTTGTCATGACAACCAAGTGAAGAAATCATCATCAAAGGACTCATTGGTCCTTCCACCACCCTGTCGTGGTAGTAACATTGCCCATCTGCAAATGGCAGGAAGAGAGGCCTGATGTCCTCGTACTACCACTCGAGGACTAAAATTTAGAACTCTTTCAAAGAAGAAAGAGCATAGAATCATTCTAAACCCAAAGTTCCTCTGTTTCCGCAACCGACAATTTGTCAGCTGTCTTTTCATACAATCTAGCAGTGTAGTGCTCCAGTCAAATATTTGTGCATTTAAGCACTAGACTGCACAGTTCATCTATACACGGGACGCCTAATGTAGAGCCGCATAACCAGTCATCCGCCCAATAAGCAACACAATCGTCTGCAGTGATAAGTCTATGATCTTTCTTATGGGCACCTGTGAGCTCGATCGGTCTGTACCAACCTCACAATAAAGTCCTATCAATTCCGATATGTTATGAGGCCCCGAAGAAAATGTCCAGAAATTGACTAGTTCCCCTCTCCTGGAGAGGCCAGTCAAAAAATATATGTCCTCTGTCGTGGGCACCAGTGACTGCCCCTCTAACATAAAGGCCTCCGCGTCGGGATGTCAATAATTAACCAAGGCATTCAGTAGCCTAAGTTGTGCCTGCATAAAAGGACATAGGAGGAACTTGAGAAACCCACATTGCATTAAGGCAACAACAACATTGAGGTCTTCTCCGACCAACTCACTAACCTCCTCATGCTCTCTTTCCCTCCAGTGAACATACATCCTGCAAAACACCAAGTTCAGGAGGGCTAACCCTTGTTTTTTTTTGTTTTTTTTTCATTAATAAGGGGGTCCACGCGGGTTGTAATGATGACAGTCGTGTGTACAGGCGTGTAGTTTTTGCGCTGCCCGAATGTACATGTGGCCTATCATAAGACAACCCGTGTGGACCTAGGACCGACCTTTTGAAGGTCGACACCCCCCCAAAACTTGAAACCAAAAGCATAAATAAAGATTTAAATTGCAAGAGGAGAGAGTTTATACTTACTTGGTCCAGACAGATGGTCATTTCATCCACTGTAGCTCCCAGAATCACCACTTTTATCAAAGGTTTTTTTTTTCTCCAGAGTCAATTTCCAAATCAGCAATGGTGATAATGAGCGGTCAACTTCTATTTATAGACTTTTTGGCCTCTTTTTGTCACTTTTTTGGCCCCCCTTATCACTTTCTTTAAACCAAAAACCATTTAGATTGATTCAGGAGTTGCATTGGAAGGGTATGATCGGGTATCAGGACATTTTTTTGGAGTTTTGGGTAACTTTTTGACGGTCCGTGGAAAAACCTCAGATGATCAACTTGAGCATGTAGGTTAGGTTTACACCCTGACTTTTGTATCTCGTTGTCTTTATGCCTTTGCCATAGGATCAATCCCATCAGGTTGCGACACAAAACCATTATTGATGCTTTAGAAGTGTCGCGAGTTGGTGGTAGAGATTACTGGAACATGGATGCCCTAAGTAGATCCTGGTTGCGTTATGGTGTCCATGCCATCTCTAATGAAAGTAGGCTCGAGAGTCCTTGTTTTTTTTCCTGATTACGAGTTTGAGCCGCATTTGCATGATTCCTTTTCAGTCTTGACCTCACCCTCGAGACTCCCAAAAAACATAACGGGTCTTCTTTTAAGCCCTTTTCAGACCCTCTAAACATGAAAAGATTGTCGAGGGATCTTGTGGCCTTTCATGCTCATTAAACTGAAATTTGAAGTCATGTCTGTCCGACGGTAGTTTACCCCTTTTTTGGTCCGGACGATCAACTGTACGAACAAAGGCATACTCTAAGGAACTTCAGTTCTCTAGAAGAGTACTCTCAGGTATCATTTTAACCCTTTTTTGGGCCTGAGGAACTAAATGTACAAAAAAGGAACCTCCACTGAGTCCATAGTTAAGTTCTTTTCAGACTACCTAAAATTGAAAAGATTGTCGAGTGACCTAATTCTTTCACACTCGTTAAAATGGTTTAGAAGAACATTCCTGATGGAGTCCATAGTTAATCTTTTTTTAGACTCCTTAAAAGTGAAAAAATGGCCGAGTGATCTTGTCTTTATCACACTCGTTAAAATGGTTTTGAATAGACGTCTTGTCGGTGCTAGTTTACCTCTTTTTTGAGCCGACTAGACTACCTTCGAAAAAGGTACCCCAGTGGAGTCTCCTTTTACGTTTTTCAGGCTCTCTAAATATGAAAAACCGTCGAGCTTACCTTCTTTGGGCTCGTTAAAATCACATCGAAGGGAGTTACCATTGTGTGTTGTATTAATCGCATTTTCCTACACATGTCTTTGGCCTAATGCCGGCTCCATGTTGCTCTCAACTGAACCATCTAAAGCATGCCTTATACGCAAGCCCTGTAGCACTTTGCCTCTGCGTCTTGACACCTTTGGCCCCTGGAGGATTTTTCCCGAGTGTCCTTACTTTGAACATCAGTCTTGTCCTTATGCCTTGAACTTGTATGTTTGCAACACTCGTTCCTCCTTTGTAACGTAACATTCTTTTATTATTTTTCCAAAATTATTGAAGAAGACAAAAAAAATCAAATATACCCCATAAAGAGGAAGGGAAAAGTATTTTCTTTATTGGCAGCATAATGAGTCGCCCTTGGATAAAGCACATATGTCTGTTTGTTTGTCAAACTTTGGGATTTAATACGACCTTAGGAATTTGTTCTAGCTACATAGAGCTATGTCCTCCTTCGTTTGGTTATTATTCCAAACATATGGAGAGTTTGCATTGCCTCCTGCCTCGTAAACTTATGTTAATGCCATGCTGCCTGAGTTTCATCATTGGTTGTGCTATTGTCCAAGGGAAGTTTTTACCAAGCCTAAGTTGGCCCCTCTGCAGTTTGTCTCTTGCCCTCATACCCGACCATCCTGAACGTCCAATCAAGTCTTTGTTCAAAATCAATGAAGCCTTCAGTCTAATCATCAATATTCTCTAGTCCATGACCGATAAGCCATCGAAGACCTCTGGGTAGTGAAGTTGTACACTCATATTACACTCCTACCTGAGTTTTGAAGATTTTGAAGTTGTTTCTTGAGCTCTGAAGACCTCATCTCCAAACATCAAGCCTTATCAGCTTCTAAGAAGATGGATAATCTACACATATATCTTTTTGATTTCGAGATGTAGCTCCATTGTGTATTGCTCGCAGATACACTTTATATAGTTATATGACATGGATCTACAGTGTATTTGATTGGTAGCCATGATTTTATTTTATCCTGAGCATGGGTATGATCGCCTCGGTGAGATAATTATTATTTTTGCATACGACACCTCCCGATTTCTGGTCCCTCGGCTCACTTGTTCGACACATCGGTGAAGATTGTTAATGTATTTTGGTCATCAGATGCTCTTATGACCTAACACATTAGGAGGCATCTGTTATAACCCTAATTTGCACCAGACATGCTTACCTGGCATCAGGCCATCTCAGATTCCTTCTTTGCCAAAACATTGTTGAACAACTCTTCTTTAAAACCCCTTTTATAAAGGCCCACGCGCCCTGCTCCATTACTGCATGCGTGTACACACTAGCTGACCCAAAACAACCCACGTGTACCTACAAAAGCACGAAAAAAGGAAAGTTGTTGATGGAACAGACAACTTTGGTTGAGTTAACTAAACCTTTCACCCATGCATGGCCAAAGGTTCGACCAAATATCTAGCTTCTTCTAGCCTATAAAAGAAGGGTTAGGGGTCCCATTTGGAAGAGGAGAATCATAGTAAAGAAACTATACCCGATTGCGCATTCCCTTTGTCCCAACCTTTAGCCATCCTTGTGAAAAGAGAAATATAGAGCAAAGAAGTTGGAGGACAGTTGAAGAGGATCCCAGGACCAGGTTCATGGAGCAGTGGTTGGCTTCATCATTATAAGTTGATTTGTTGAAGTTAATAATAAAGAAGTACTTTTCACATCCCACCATATGAGGTTTTCATGGTTTACTGCATACATGTTGATTGAATCTCTAACCCATTAATCTATAGATCAAATGCATGTGGAGTTCTTTGTTTGTCTTGTGTGAATGCAGGTCAGCCTTGGGAGGAGAGCTGCAATCAAAGAGCGATCAAGCGTGAAGAAGGATTGATATCAAATGCCCAAAATAAGGTATGCTCACTTGATCTTCTTAACTATGTATTTTCTTGAGAATAATGGGGATTAGGTCCGGGATGATGGTAGAAAGTAGGAATATTTAGGTCTTTTCTACATACATGATAAAACCCTAAGTGCTTCCATAGCGGGATTTCCCACTCACAATAGAAGTATCCCGGGAAACCCTTCTCAACAAGGGAAGAATACCCAACCGATCCTTTTCTATATTCTTCAAGAGAAAGTCCTCCCACACCATAAACCTAGCAAACAAAAGGGTGCTCACAAAAGCTAGAAAGCTAGCGCCCAAGAGAGGTGTGCACTTCATCCTTAGAACTTGTATTTGCTGAAATTTCCAAAATCACACTTGTGTTGTGTTTCCTCAATGGGGAAATCACCTTTATTTATATTAGACTGGACACATCAAAAGTAGTGTCTATTGGGACAACAGGGCCGACCTCAATAACTCAAAATATAATTAATAATTACCATATTAATTATCTTTTACATTAATTATATTTCACTTTATGGTGGGGCCGACTACATCACAATTAGGGTTACAAGTAAGTATGACTCTTAAACAATATAGCAAGGGATCCCATACACCCACTAGTGCTCAACCACTATGGGCACATCCACCTGTGCCCAGCCACAGGGATGTACAAGCCTCTATCTCACTTCATCTCAAAGGAGAATCATCAAAATACACATTCACTAAGGCTCAGCCACTAAAATCACATCCACCTATGCTCAGCCACAGGAACGTCCTACTCAACAGATCTTTATCTCACTGTATCTCGTAGGAGAATCATTTGGAGTATCACATCATCTCAAATCTTTGCACAGAGGAGAGCAGTAAACCCATCACATGGGCTCCTTCACCCCCTTACATGGGCTCCTTCACCTCTCACAGGGGTACACATCGTTTCATCTTAAACGATACACTCATCTCATGGGAATCTTCTCTTCTCGGGGGAACACAACATTCCATCTCTGTATTAGAGAGAATGACACACCCAACTCATGGGCATCTTCCCTACACGGGGGTACACAATGTTCCTTCTCTATCTCAGAGAGGAACAACACACCCATCTCATGGGCACACCCAACTCATGGGCTCTCTCTCAGGACGACTCACTCAGTATGTGTCCTTGAGGATGTCTCATGCAACTATAATCATCAACACTCCCTCTCAACTAGGGAGGCATTCTCCATCAGGCCAAGTCTTGCACAAAGTACTATAACTTCATCTTGGTTGTAGTCATAAACACTCCCTCTCAGCTAGGGAGGTATTCTCCATCAGGTCAAGTCTCTCACAGAAGTACTCAAACTTTGTCTTGGAAATAATTATCAACACTCCCTCTCAGCTAAGGAGGTATTTTCCACTAGGCCAAGTCTCTCACAGAAGTACTCGAACTTCGTACTAGCAAGCAGATTGGTTAAGATATCTGCGATTTGATCATGGGTAGGAAGGTACTGCATGTGTATTGTTTTCCTCTGCACCATATCTCTAATATAGTGATATTTTATCTCAATGTGTTTCGATCTATCATGAAACACAGGGTTCTCAGAGAGATTCACACAACTCTGGTTATCACAATGGATAGTGGTAGGATCCATCTCATGATCAAATAAATATGTCAGAAGTTTTCAAATCCACATTGCTTTGTGGAATGCCACACTCAATGTTATATACTATGCCTCTGCAGTACTCAAGGCCACAGAGCTTTGTTTCCTGCTGCACCAGGAAACCATGGCAGACCCCAAGGTAAAGCAAAAATCAGAGGTGTTCTTTTGGTCCACTGCGCTCCCTGCCCAATCTGGCATATGCTTCGACATATCCCTGCAAAGTCAAGTCTACACTAGAGGCATATCTCATTCCATATCCAAATGTGCCTCATAGGTATCTCAATACATGTTCTGCTGCTATCGAGTGAGTATGTCTCGGTTGACTCATGAACTAACTAAGAACATTCACTGCATAACATATATCATGTCTGGTGTTAACCAGATACATCAGTGATCCTCTCAATTGTGAATCAATATTGCATGAATCAGTAGGAACTTCATATATTTTCTTCAACTCCATCACCATCGGTGTAGGCATGGATTTGCACTCTGTCATACATAATTTCTTCAATATATCCACTATATATTTTCCTTGACTCAGAAAAATCTCATCATTTCTCTGCCATACTTCTAGTCTCAAGAAGTAGTGTATCATACCCAAATCCTTCATATCGAAGTCAAAAATCAATGCTTGCTTGTATTCATCAATAAGTCTTTCTGAACCGGTAAGGAATAAACCATTCACATACAGGACCTAGAGAAAGCACTCGTCACCAACAATATGATAATATAGGTTTGGATCAACAACACTCTTGTTGAGGCCCAAACTCATCAAGAATCCATCCATGTTCTCGTACTAAGCACAAGGTGCTTACTTTAGTCCATACAGGGCTTTCTTCAACTTGTACACATCAGATTTCTTGTTGTTTATCACAAATCCCTCTAGTTGCTTGATATAACCTTCTTCCTCAATCTCACCATTGAGAAAGGTTGTCTTTACATCCATCTGATGTAGTGTCCAATTCATGGATGATAGTACAGATGGAAGTATATTGGGCTACTGTATCAAGTGTCTGATCATAGACAACTCCCTCTGTTTGTGGGAATATTCTGGCTACAAATATCACTTTGTATTTCTCGACACTTTTATTAGTTGCATGATTGATCTTACAGATCCACTTAGAAGTCACTACAGACTTCCCTTTTGGTCTCGAAACAATATCCCATACATCTTTCTTCAATATAGACTGATACTTTTATGTCATGGCATCTTTCCATACTTTCTCACATGTAGCTTCTCCATGATAAGAAGGCTCAAAATCAATGATGTGGCTCATGGCTAAAAGGTGGCTCGAAAATCTCTTTGGTCTCTTTCTTTCTTGGTATGTTCCTTGAGGGGATACATGTCCCTCTACCTCTTGCAGAGTTTGTCGGGCCCATACATTCCTTTTATGTACTACTGCAATATCTCTGAGGATATAAACTGAAGCAGTTGGATCATCTGGAATAATGGTTGTCTCCCTCTGAACTGTTGAAGGGGAGAAGGTAATGTCTCTTCCTTATTTTAAATTAGTTTGACTCCCTCTGAGTCAAGTAACTCCCTCTAAAGTCTGAAGGATAGATATCTTATTTGTCTTGTTTGCTAACCTGAAGATATTTTATTTATTCTCAGGTTCTCTACTGACTCTTCAGTATTTTGATGATCTATGTACTAGGATAATAATCAACCAAGAAAATTTGGACTCTCTTACTAGGGATAATGGTCCAAGTCGCGAGGGCTCCCACACAAGGGATAATATCCTTCACTACAAAAAAAAAATGCAACCAACTACAGATTAATGATTAAATCAGACAAATTACCTTAGTCTACAATCATGCTCAATATTTCATTTGTTTTAGAGGAAGTAATCCTCATCTCTCTTGACTTCATCCTTTTGAGGTGGGTCTAGATTAATGTTAGCGGTGGAAGCATATTGTCTTCATTTATTTCTGGTAGGACAATTTCTCGCATAGTGTCCATACTTGTCACATATGAAGCACTAGATCTTTGTCATGTCTCTTCTCTGATCATAACCTAAGGCTAATGAATTATTATCATCTTTGAATGTTTGTTAGAATTTTCTTTTAAATCTTCCTCTTCTATTTGCATGAAGTGCAAGAGCATGATTGTCATCAGGAGGGAAGTATTCCACTCCTCTAGCTCTAAGTTTGATTTCTTCTTGGGTACAGTCTATCCACAAACGATCAAAAGTGGGTAGTTTTTCTCTTCCATTGATACTTTGAAGAAATGGTTCCCAATGTTTTGGAAGATTATTGAGAGTGGTCAAAACAAGTTCTCTATTAGATATGATTTCTCCAATGACACCTAGCTGATCTTTGATCTCTGACATCTTCATAAAGAAGGTTGCAATGGTAGCACCTTTTGTCATCTTGATACTTTGAAGTTGGCCCTTCAATGTAAGCATTATGAGGGTGTTTTCATTATCAAACATATTCTTCAATGCTTCATACATTTCATAAGTTGTCTTTAGGTTGGAAATACGAGGTAGGACATGATCTCTTACTAAATAGATGATTATCTTCCTTGCCTTGACGTCATCTTCCTTCCTTTCTTCCTTTTCTTCATCGGTAGTTGTCTCTGGTAATTTTTTTTGTATCACACTCAACAGGTCATCCTCTTCAAGGGTGATCTAAATTATTGACTTCTAGGAGTTGAATTTGCTTGATCCATCAAGCCTATCTTCCACTAAAGTTTTGTTCTTCATTATTTTTTAGATTCTTCACAAACCCTTGTCAACTAGGCTAGAAAACCTAACGGCTAGGCTAGGCTAGAAAACTTAGGTTTTTTGGGGATTATGACTGCCAAAAATAATCCTCAAGAGAGTCACATGAATATTGTTGAGCTGAAAAGCTCCTTCAATGAGCTACAGAAACCCTAAAACCAAAAAATTGCATAAAATTATGAAACCCGATGGCCAAAAATTCAAAATGCTATGAATTTCACTCTAAGAGTCTCTGGAGGTGCGTTGGAGGAGTTCATACTCTCCTATGCCAAATTTCCCCCCAATGTCCAAGTATTAAGAGATTAAACTGAGAAATAAGGAGGGTTGTATGGAATTGCAGTAAACCCTAGAGGGTTGTACAAAACTGTAGAAGAGAAGGATGGCTAGATTTGAATGCTTGTGCAATGGGTTCTTCAAGACCTATGCTTTGATCCCATGTTGATTTTTCAGTAGTCTAAGATAAAGCATGAAGTTCGTTCCAATTTTAGGATTTTACTTGAACTATAGACAATTGCAGTTACACCATAAACAATTTGTTGCAGTAACCAATATCACAAGAAGAAATACCATGCACAAGTATAGAAGAAGTATCCTGGGAAACCTTCTCAACAAGGGAAGAAAATCCAACCAATCCTTTTCTATATTCTCCAAGAGAAAGACCTCCCACACCATAAACCTAGCACAAAAAAGGGTGCTCACAAAACCTAGAAAGCTAGCGCCCAAGAGAGGTGTGCACTTCATCCCTAGAACTTGTACTTGCTGAAATTTCCAAAATCACATTTGTATTGTATTCCTCAATGGGGAAATCAAATTTATTTATATTAGACTGGACACATCAAAAGTAGTGTCTATTGGCACAACAAGGTTGACCTCAATAACTCAAAATATAATTGATATTTACCATATTAATTATCTTTCACTTTATGGTGGGGCTGACCTGTATCCTTTACATCAAAATTAGGGTTACAGGTAAGTCTGACTCTTAGACAATATAGAAAGGGATCTCATACACCCACTAGTGCTCAACCACCAAGGGCACATCCACCTATGCTCAACCACAGGGACATCCAAGTATCTATCTCACTGTGTCTCACAGGAGAATCATCAGAATACACATTCACTAGTGCTCAACCACTAGGATCACGTCCACCTATTCTTAGCCATAGGAACGTCCTACTCAACAGATCTCTATCTCACTACGTCTCATGAGAGAATCATCTGGAGTATGAAATCATATCAACTCTTTGCACATAGGAGAATAGTAAACCCATCACATGGGCTCCTTCACCCCTCACAAGGGTACACATCATTTCATCTCAAACGATACACCCATCTCATGGGAATCTTCCCTTCTTAGGGGCACAAAACATTCCATCTCCATCTCAGAGAGAACGACAAACCCAACTCATGGGCATCTTCCATACACAGGGGAACACAAAATTCCTTCTCTGTCTCAGAGAGGAACAACACACCCATCTCATGGGCACACCCAACTCATGGGATATTTATCAGGTTGAATCACTCAATCTGTGTTCTGGAGGATGTCTCACGCAACTGTAATCATCAACATTGAATTCCATCCAAGTGACCTTCTTCTCATAGATTTGGTGTACCTGCACAAATTGATCCCACCACATTGATGTTTTTCCCTTGAGTTGATAAATGGAATTATTCCTTCTTCTTGTGAAGAGTAGTTATGTAGTTGGAAATACTTCCTCTTGCCTAGAAACCATGTATCTGCATCTTCATCCTTCTTGTGCTCATCATCAAATGTAGGAGGCTTGATTTTTTTCATTTCCCCTTCTAGCTCATCCACCCCAGACCTTTTCTTATGCTTCTTGACAAGGGATGGACTTAAAATTCATTGTGATCTCTTAGTTGAATGCCTTGGGGAATGATGGTGATTCATGCCAACACTTCTTGTTCTTCTCCTATCATCGTGAGACTTGTGACTCCCTGATTTTCTTGAGTCGTTCTCCTTATCCATTTTCTTTTCTATTTTTTCCAAGCTCTGCATTAACTTTATGTTGACGTCTTCATGTTGCTCATTAGATTTCATAAGCCTCTCATTATCAACTTTATAACTCTGGGCATCCTTTTTCAAACATTTTATAGTCTCTACCAAATTCATGCTATATTCCTTACCTTCTCCATGTCCATTTGAATTTGTACCTTCATTACCCATATTAACATACCTCTCTATGATCTCATCTTCACGGTTGGAAGCCCCTTGTGCATTTTCCATGATTTTGAACATGTGGTGATCCTATTCTAATATAAATGACGTTAACTCTGCAAAATGTGCAGTCAACAAAATTTGGTAGGCTTAATAATTTACAATTACATAAAATTTCATATGATTCTGTTCCAAGAATGTATCATAATTCTTTGTTTCATGAATCCACTCGAAAAGTCTCGATACTTAGATTATTTCATCTATGCGGACTCACGAAAGTATAACTCTCCTTTTTCATAAGGTTGTCTGAAGATTTCCCATACTTAACCATTTTAATCCTTGTAGACTCGTGGACTCATGGAAACATAACTCCCAACACTTATATTATTTTTCATCTAAGCAGACTCACAAACTCTCAAACTTGCGGACTCACGGACTTGCAGACTCACGAGTGCTTACTTCTTCCCTTCATAAGTTTTCCCAAAAATTCTCAATAGTTAGATTATTTTCATCTATGTGAACTTACAGACTCACAAACTCACAAACTCATGGAAGCATAACTCTCCCTTTCATAAGTTTGTCTGAAGAGTTCCCATACTTAACCATTTTTCCACTTCTTCGAACTCATGGACTCGCGGACTCATGGACTCATGGTCTTGTAACCTTTCTTTCATAAGTCCATCCAAAAAGTCTCAACACTTAACCAGTTTTCTACTTCTTCAGATTCGCGGACTCACAGACTCATCATAAGTCTCAACATTTAGCCATTTTTCCACTTCTTCAGACTCCCAGACTCACGGTCTTGTAACCTTTCTTTCATAAGTCTGTTCGAAAAGTCACAACACTCAACCATTTTTCCACTTATTCAGACTCGTGGACTTGCAAAATCATTGACTCAGCATAAGTCTCAACACTTATCCATTTTTCCATCTTTGCGCACTCACGAACTCGTCATAAGTCTCAACACTTAGCCATTTTTCCACTTATTCGAACTTTCAGACTCGTGAACTCACGGTCTTGTAACCTTTCTTTCATAAGTCTGTCTGAAAAGTCTCAACACTTAACCATTTTTCCACTTCTTCGGACTCACAGACTCGCAGACTCACAGATTCATAATAAGTCCCAACACTTAGCCATTTTTCCGTCTTTGCAGACTTGCAGGCTCACAGACTTGTGGACTCGCAGACTCGCGAAAGTATAATTCAAACACTTAGATTATTTTCATCTCCTTGCCTCTATGTACATGCGACCATGGAAACATATGTCACCTAATTCCATGTTAGTTGACATGCGTCCCCTCTCTACGTCATGATGATGTTAGCATATAGAAAAATATCGATTTTTTTCCAATTTCACCTATTTTCCAAAATTCCAAAAATGCTCAAATTTGCCCAAAAAATTGGAATTCCTTCTTGGGCCGTTATTAGAGCTCTGTAACTAATCTTAATACAACCAATTAAATCCTTGTACAAATACATGTGTACGCTGCCTTCAAATTCGACTCTTTCACTTCTAATTTGCCATTATTTAGTTGCAGGAAATTGGGGCTTTTGCCCAATTTCATTCCATTTCACCATGGTTTCTCTACAACCCTTAAATTTATTCAATTTCACTCAATTAAACAAAAATTCAACCTCTAGAGCCACCAATTACTTGGGTGCATAGTTGGTCGACATTTCCAACATGAAAGTTTCTTTAATTCCTTCGCGAGTTGGGAAATTTATTTAACCAATTTTACTTAGTCAGTCATAGCCTTAAGTTGAATTCAAATTAGACCAATTACAGGTTTGAATTTGCTCAGACAGAGATTATAATCAGGAAAAACTCATCCTTGGGCCAAATTTCCCAAATTCCCCAGGAATTTTAACAACAAAAATTGGGGATTTCACCCAATTTCAATTGGTTGCTCCCAATTTCACCATGGAAACACTGTAAACATTTTTGTTGAACAAATTGCAAAAGAACTCTTCCTTTCATTCAGTCAAACAATTTGCTTGCAAACTCTATAATTTCGCTTCTGCGCTTTGGTAAATGGCCCATGCAAGCTCAGTATTGAAAGTTGGGCTCTCATACCACTTTGTAATGTCCCCATTACTGACAACTCCATAAATTTTTCTCTGATACCACTTTGTAACACCCCCATTATTAGGGACTCAACAAAAATTTTCTCTGTAATGTTTCCATCCCCGAGCTGGCCATGCCACATAGAATTATAAATTTTGATATCATTACATTAAATAAGGAATTTTTCATCTGAACAGAGTTAAGCAGAATTAATAACATCATACATGCACCAATACCAATTCATATATATATATATA
>JASDQU010736526.1:34211-55145 GCA_032191745.1 Picea mariana
GAGAGAGAGAGAGAGAGAGAGAGAGAGAGAGAGAGAGAATTTTAATAACATAGATTCCATGACAGAAACTCAGAATTGCACACATACAGTAATTGAAATAAGCACATGAATGACACTTATCTCAGGAAATAAACACCAAATGCATGCAGACCTTCCATGTTTCTCCAAGCCTTAGACCACACTGCTCATAACTCTCAACAATGGGTCACCCCCGAGCTGGGGATAAATTCCACCAGGGTAAAGGGTTCCTAACCCAAGCTAAGGTCTCTTTAACAACATATAAACTCAGACACATGTGCCTACTCAAACTAACAACCTATAGTCTCACATTCCCCACATGCATGTCCCACCCCAGGAAGTGTGCCCCTTCTCTGCTCAACAGTCCTTCGGCTAACCCACTTCCCTTCGGAGGCTTCAACAAAAGTTTGAACATGAAGTCTCAGAGCCTTGTAGTTGTAGTTTGAAACCTTGAGAAATCAATTCCCATCAGTTCTCTCATATGGAGAGACTGCTCACAAGCCTGACAACCCACTTCTTCTCCTCCACGGGCCTGAAAACCCGCTTCTTCAATCTGACGAGCCTGACAACCCGCTTCTTCAATCCATCTCTGGAGCTAACTAGTACAAGCATAAGTTCCTTGTTACAGTCCCATACCATCTGGTACGGTTCACAACTCCTTCATGAAGGAAATCTCCCGACAAAATAATCATCCCCCTTCACACTATGCTCCCAAATATATATATGCATGTGTCTTTTAAGACACTTGGCACCCAAGGGACTCCCTTGTCCCTACTTTATAATTTAGGATATATCCATATCCACTACTTTAGATTTTTAAGGAATACTAATATAATATTCCATTGGGATTGAACCCCCTAGCTTAGCCCCTTTCCTAGACTCTTAGCCCCCCTTTCCCTTCCTAGTGGAGTTTAGTCCCCCATACTCAGTTGTGGGTCGGTTTGCAAAAATGATGTACTTTATTAATAATATGAGTGTTTAAATATTACTAAAATAGGCTCACTGGCCTATAACATCTAGGATTTCCGGCCTATTAACTGCACATGCACCCTGGCCCAAAATATCCTGGCTCACGAGCCTATCTGTTCATTTACATTTATATGTACAAGTGGGGTTCGGTGTAGGGGTATTACATGAGCTTGGTTGAGGTTATAAAGTTATTACTTTTGAAAAAATCCCAAACATACTCATTGTGACAAGGTAGTTGTAGCTAAGTTTGAATCAAAAGAGGGTACAATATTGTTAAAAACAAGGCAAGCTGCCTTTAAATAACCAATCTCAAATTGGTTAATCTCATCTTATTTTCCTTATATGTTAAACAATTTGGGTAGAATTAGGGATATTCAAACATTTTTTTTTATTAGTTAATGTTGAAATGTAATCTCTTTTCTTCTTTGACTTGACTCTTAGCTTGGTTGGAAAGTTATTATCAAATTCATTTGAATGTAAATTTTAAATACTTTTAATTATAATTGATATTAAATAATAATAATAATAATAATATTTAATTTAAGATTATTTGATTAGATACCAAATTGATATATAAAATTTTTAGTTTTCGAGATATATATATATATATATATATAGTGAACATTTCTATGAAAAAGGTAAAACCTCTAAATTTGTTCCTCAATAGACATACTATGGTATCATTAGACTTCTAAATTTATCTTATGCTCATAATTTATCTTCACCAGTTATGTTCATTCTCTTGTGCATGTGGAGCTTATGCTAATAGAGGGTAACATGGGAATATTAAATCCCCATTCCATGTTGATACATTGCTTAGCTAACATCAACTAAATTGTTAAAGGAATAAAATCCAACGAATTGTGGGGTATGGAACATGTACTAGCTTGTAGTCTAGTGGAGAGTTTCCCATACTAGTGAATAAACGTTAATAGAGGGATATTATCATAGTGCAAGGCTTTTTGTTCCACTTGAACATCCCATACCACTCAAGAATCCTAGTCGTTGCACAACTCTGACATGACCTTATTAGTTTGGCATGGCCATCAAATGTTTGTATCACCTACACTACACTTAAACGACATGTCTTGACCAAACCCAAGCAAGGCACCTTCAACCATGCATAATGCCAGAGTGCTCGTTTCATTGTATGCGATGTTGCATCATTGCCACCCCACCATAACACCCTATTGTTGCCTCCCTCGAGCCAAACATACTTAAACAACCATCTACCCAACATGAGACCATGTTGTAATCCATCTAGGCCAATACATGATAGTCCATGAAGATTATGTTCCTAGTTCACCAAAAATTCACATACTTTTGATGCACTTATCAACACTGTGGCCTTGCCACAATAACACACACAATCCATCACAATGTCAAGTCATGTCATAGTGGAGACATCTTTATTGACAACACTACTTCCAAAAAAGTACTTCATGTTCCAAATATGGATCCAAATTTATTTGATCTCTGTTGTGTGACCCACACTCAAAAGGGTAGAATTTTGATATAACAAATGGGTTGTGAAAGACATAGGTAATGAATATAAATTGTTTTTTTAGAGTTTTGTCATGAAATAAAGAAGATGTACAAGCTTGGTAAGCCAAAATCATCTAAGAAACTAAAGAGTTCATGACTATGATTGCAAAGGTAAATGACATCAGTGCACTTTGGAAAACAAATTATGGATTTATACAAACATGAGCACCAACACCATGGTTCTAGGACTTCCTTCCATCCACCCTCCAAGTAGTGTTTGTGAAGGATGACTACTCAAGAAACACCATTGAGAAGCCTTCCCCAAGAACTAATCACACTATGCCTCTCAACCTCTTGACCTTGTGCATAGTGACATTTGTGGGCTCATGATAAATCTTTCTATCTCCATAAGAAAGTATTTCCTCAAATTCATTGATGACTACACAAATTAAGAGTCTTCTACCACTTGTAGATAATTTGATCCACAAGCCATTAAAACTTGAATTTTCCCAACACGTGTTTTCCTAAAAATGACTTTGATATAAACAATTTTGTTCGACAACTATAAACATATCCAATTTAAGTAGGATAAAATAGTTAATGAATTAAAATCATTTGTTAAGCAATAAACAAAACTTCATTTTGTAACCTTCTTAGATCAATCAAATGTGCTATATGATAACGAGTATAACTATGGGACTTCATAGGAGGGATCATTTCAACATATGCAAAAGCACACCTAACTTTATAGGCTTTATACACTATTATATCCATTAACAGGATGCGCGCTATATAAAACGAAGAAAAAAAATGCGCGCTATATAAAACGAAGAAAAAAAATATGAAAGAATGTGTAAATGTACAAAGTCATTGATGGGATTATTTTAGCCCTAATTTTTAGGGTTTTGTTTGCCGTTAGGAAAAATCCAGGGAAGAAAAAGCATTTATATAAAAGAGCGAGTGACGGAACGGTAAAGCGTTTGGAAACTCCATTTCCTAGAGAATAGCAGAATATCGTTAACTTTCATATCTGCAACAGTGTTTAAGTGGCAGAATAGCAGCCAGCTACGGCATAGGGCCCGTTTCAATTCGCCCCTGGTGCGCATAATTAATTATTTTTTCTTTTCGATTTAGCTTTTTGAGTAACATGGGTTCGATTCCCGGCTGGTGCACATAATCGGTTTTTTTATCCTTTTCAATATAGCTTTTTGAGGTTTTGAAAGAACTCCATGCAGGCTGATATTGTGTCTCTGTAGCCGAGTCTGAATCTGAAGAGTGTACAATATTTCACAAAGAAAGCAAGTCGCCCGTAATTAACGAATCTCAAATTGTTTCATCTCGTTCAATTTCTTTCTTGGTTATTGAACAAGGGTTTAAAAATTAGCAGAATTTCAAATTTCAAATTACAAATTATTTAAGTTTTGTCGTTGTAGTATAGTGGTAAGTATTCCCGCCTGTCACGCGGGTGACCCGGGTTCGATCCCCGGCAACGGCGATATTGATTTTTAGGTTTAGGTTTTGAGCTTGGTTGAAGGTTTCTTTAGTCTTGGGCACTCTCTTGACGTATAAATGGGCACTTTTCCCTGTGGTTATGGTAATCGATTTTTTGTGGTTGTGCTGTGCTTTGATGAGTTTGATGCTCTCTACACTTATTGTCTAAATATTTTATTTTTGAATTTTTTTTATTAGAGTTTTGTTAAATAAATTTAGGTGGAATTACTATTTTATGTTGTTTAAATTGCATTTTAGAATGTATAAATGGATTGTGTACCCTGAAAAACTCCTAATAGTATTAAGATTATACAAGCTCAACCACTCAAATTTGCAGTTTCAATTTATATCTAGATTTTGGGCAAAATTAACTGGATTACTCTCTCCTTACATATTGTTATGGCAATTGGTGTGGATGAAATGAGTGTTTAAGAACCTTATTTTGGTTAATGGTTGGAATGCTATTTTTTTCTTCTTTGATATGATTTTTGAAATATAGTTTTCAAAGTAGTTTTAGTGTAATATCTTTAATTTTGTAAAATTTTAATTTAATAATGATAATAATATTTAATTTAAGATCACAATTTAGTTAAATGCCAAATTGATATATAATTATTTTTTATTTGTTGGATAAAAGATTTCTTATACATACATTTGATAATTTTTATCTTCTTCATGTTTATACTTATACTTAGTCTCATGTACTTTTGGAATTAGAATTTACCATCTAATTTAAATTAGAAAACCTCAAAATTATATATATATATATATATATATATATATATATATATATATATATATATATATATATATAGGCTGAGTCTAGGTCGGGGCCAACCCTAATGTTGGATGGAAGAACAAACTGTCCATTAGTGGGATGTTGTCACCAGGATTGTGCGAGACTCAGTCGAGCCTAGACGCCTCATGAGACACTTCAATTCCCCCACAAATGGCTCCCACTGTCAACCCCTCCCCATAAGATTCTATAAATAAGAAACACTTTGAAATTCATTCCTCAATAGACATCCTATTTGCATCAAACTTTTGAATTGATATTATACTCATAATTCATGCTCACCACCTATGTTCATTCTCTTACCCCCATAGAGCACTTGTGCTAAGTGAGAAATATAGAGGATAACAAGGGAAAAATATTAAATTTCCATGTTGCAATGATACATTGCACAACTAGCCTAGGCCAAACTACTAAATGAATAGAGTTTAACGAATTCTAGGGTATGGAACTTGGACCAACTTGTAGCCTAGTAGAGAGTTTCCCATATTAGTGAATAGGCACTAGTAGAGGGTTACCAATACTAGTATAAGTTTTATGACGGATTTTTTGGATAACCATATTAGCTAACACATAGCAAAAGGTTTTGGTGTCTCAAATTGTTCATTAGGAATTTGACTCAAAGTTGGTTGGGTTACTTAATTTGTTAATCATATATAACATTGCCCTTCAGTAGGTCACTTTATTTTAACATTGAATTATAGTTTTGTTTTATGTTTAGACAGTGGAGACATCATTGTATCTATATTTAGTGTGTTTATACACAACATTATTCATTGTATAAGACATGGAATTGAATAATTATCTTTATAAAATGTTTATCATTGCTACAAGTACTTCAAAAATATTTGTCTTTCTTATTAAGTGTTTACATGTTGATTTGATTTAAGTCTTTCATTATTGTTCCTTAAGGGGATCTAGTTCAAAACATAATATGGTATCTAAGAATAGGCGATACTCTCACTAAAATCAAAGCACATGGTCGTGAAATTTGCCAAGTTTTGCAACGACCCCCTTTTAAAGGAAGGCTATCATCATAGTGAATGGACTCTTTCCAAGGTTTGGATAAATTACATGAAGTAAATTATGGCTCTTGGATAATTCATTTAGAGGCATTTCTCAAAATTCAATGCTTTTAGAATGTACGTAATAAAGAAAATTCTCCACTAGAGATACACAAGATATAAAATTGGATGCACAATAATACAAAGAAATAATATATGACATTATTACTCTCATCGTGGAAGACAAACCAAAATAATGTTGTGTAGATGAAAGTGATCCCGTGAAATTGTGCAACAACTTCAAGTTATTCTACACCAACAATACCTTTCACATCGACCATCTTGAAATAGAGTTATGCACTCTCATGTTTGGTGACTTTGATAGTGTGGAAGCATATTTTTCTTAGTGCAATAGAATTCACATCGACATCACACTACTATAGGACAAGACAAAGAGCATCTCAACTACATTAGCATGCTTCTCAATTATCTCACACTTGAATATGAAGAATTTATACTCAACATTCATTCAACTCACCTCTTCATCAAGTCTACTATATACTCCAAATTTGAATAGGTGTATTAACAAACTCCAAATATTCTTCGAAATTTTAATAAACTTACTCTTGCAAATCAAACTCATAAAATGGAAGATTCCAATAATCCATGATATAAAGGTTAAAACACAAACATAAATACACAAAAGAGACTTACTTATGAATACCACGACAAACAAAGACATGAAAAGAAGATTCTTAAACCAAAATTCAAAATCTAAAAAATCACATTATAAAAATAAGAGTTAAACATTTCTTTAAAAAAATCATGCCACTTCATCACATTCTAGAACCACTTCATAATGACTCATTGATTATGGTAAAACTTCAAAGGTAAAATAATACCCTACCATGGTTTAGAATCAAGTTTGATTCCTTGGTAGTACAACCAAAGTATATTTTTTGTTTTGAGCTTAGTTGAAGGTTTATGTATATTGTTTTTTTTTTAATTCCAAGCATTATTTTTATAGTGTGTTTGTAGCATTAATGAATGTGTGTAAATAAATCTTTTTTTTTATAAGCTATATAATATATATTATAATATTACTGGCAAAAATACATATGTTATGTTGTTGGTCARCCACATGAGAAATCAGACCAACAACAATTGTTTCTTCATTATGGATAAATATTGATTTTTCATTTTTTAAATGTTATTTTTCCTTTTGATTTTTAAATAAGCTTAATTAGAGTATTATGAAATATTATAATTAATATAYTTATATATTATAATTTTTTAATAAAAAAATTTAAAAAATTCATCCAGTAAATATCATGAAAATTCCTAAGTAACATACTTAATGTTAATTAAAAGTAACTTATAAATACAACATTTTCTGAWTTTTTTTTTCTGAAAAATTAACAAAAAGTCTACATTACTTAGAACTATTGTCTGAACTCTATTAATACACTCTCAAGACGATGATGTGCAATTACATCATTCTATATAAACAAGACTTTGTCACTCGAAATAACTCCCTATTAATCCATAAAGGAGTAGACTTTCAATCATATCAAATATTTGTGGATCTTGAGTCTTACCTTAAAAGAAGACAAACTCTTTATTAATAAAAATAATTTAATTTCATACTCAAAAATTAATTTTATTTACAATCTTATTTTACTTTAAATAAAAAATTATTTTTTAATTTAAACATTAATTTTAAAAATAATTATTATCGTTCCTTTAGCGCTCTTAACGAAAACACCTTCTAATTTCTCATTTTTCAAGTGAAATTCTTTCAACGGTTTATAAAACGATGGAAAAATATATGAAGGAATTTGTATGATAGAAAGTAACGGGATTATTTTAGCCCCAATTATTTTTAGGCTTTTGTTTGCCGTGGGAAAAAATATTTATATAAAAGCGCAAGTGACGGAATGGTAAAACGTTTGGAAAATCTATGATTAAGGCATATAAGATAGACTAACRTCAATTGTCATACTTGCACCAGTGGTCTAGTGGTAGAATAGTACACTGCCACGGTACAGACCCGGGTTCGATTCCCGGCTGGTGCA
Organism: Picea mariana; assembly: GCA_032191745.1. Classification (NCBI taxonomy): domain Eukaryota; kingdom Viridiplantae; phylum Streptophyta; class Pinopsida; order Pinales; family Pinaceae; genus Picea; species Picea mariana. The sequence continues at coordinate 42,047 of JASDQU010736526.1, forward strand.
TCTTAAATATTTTCTTTTCCCTCTATTGAGGTGTAGAAAGAACCAYKTGTATAAGTCTATTGATTTAGCGCCCTGAAATCCCCAAATATGCCCAAAAAAAACATCAAAAAATAAAACGTTTAGACTACACTCTCCCTACATGTTGTTATGACAATTGGTGTGGATGAAGCCAGTGTGTTAGGAACCTTATTTTCATTAATTGTTGGAATATTTATTTTTTCTTCTTTGATATGATTTTCAAATATCAAAGTGATTTTAATGTAATATTTTTAATTTTGTAAAATTTTAATTATATATTATTATTATTATTATTAAATTAAAATTTCGTTATTGTAATTTTAAATTATATATGTTGTTATTGTGATTTTAAATTATATATTATTTAAGTGTGGAAGCATATTTTTCTTAGTGCAATAAAATTCACATCGACGTCACACTGCTATAGGACAAGATAAAGAGCATCCCAATTACATTAGCATAATGATCTCACACTTGAATATGAAGAATCTATACTCAACATTCATTTGACTCACCTCTTCATCAAGTCTTATATAAACTCCAAATTTGAATAGTTGTATTATCAAACTTCAATTATTCTTCAAAATTATTTTAATAAACTTACTCTTTCAAATCAAACTCATAAAATAAAAGACTCCAATGATCCACAATATAAAAACTAAAAAACAAACAAAAATACACAAAAAAAGACTTACCTATGACAAACAAAAACACGAAAAGAAAAATTCTCAAACCAAGATTCAAAATCTAAAAAAAACACATTAGAAAAATAAGAGTTGAAACATTTCTTACAAAAATCATGCCACCTAACATGCTTCATCACATTCCAGAGCCACTTTAGAATGACTCGTTGATTATGGTAAAACTTCAAAGGTAAAATCATACCCCACCATGGTATAGAACCAAGTTTGATTCGTGGGTGGTACAATCAAGATTTTTTTTTTTGTTTTGTTTTGAGTTTAGTTGAAGGTTTATGTATATTTCTTTTTAAGGATTACAAGCATTCTCATAGTGTGTAACATTATCATATTATATATATATAATTCACAAAAGAAAGTGTGCGTGCATATAAAACATGTTAGGAAAGAAAGAGTACAATATATAAAATGGTGTATGAGGAAAACAATAGTAAAGTGTTTGGAAAATCATAAAACTCTATAATCAAATAGAGACAAAGTGTTTGGAAAATCATAAAACTGTATAATCACATAGAGACAATTAGATAAATAATGAGAGATGTTGTTAAACATATTTTCATCAATGATCTAGTTGTAAAATAATACCCTGTCATGGTACAAACCCAAATTTAATTCATAATTGGTGTAGTATTATTTTTTCAATTTTCAATGTTCATTTTGAGCTTAATTGAAAGTTTATGTATATTGCTTTTTAAGAATTCCAAGCATTCTCATAATGTGTTTGTAGTGGAGTCCAACTCAGAGAGTACATGTTTTCACAAACAAAACAAGTTTCCCTTCAATAACATGTTTTCACAAACAAAACAAGTTTCCCTTCAATAACATGTTTTCACTTTGACATGGCTCTCAACTTATTCTAACCATGGTTTTCATAGTGGCTTGAATGTGTCTTCAAAACACTCTTAAGCATGGCCAAAACTATTTGCCAATTATTGTCCTCAACATGTTTAGTCACATATATTGTTGGATCTAAAATTCACCATTTGACTTAATTTGCAAAACCCCAAATAGACATATCATCACAACATTAAACATTTGAATTTATATTATTCTAAGAGGTCATGTTAGCTAGATATATAATAGATATATAAATGATAACAAGGGAAAAACATGTTGAGTTGATGCTAAATTTCCATGTCAAGCTAATACATTATGTAGTTAACCTAGGCTAGACTACCAAAGGGGTAGAGTTCAACACATTGTAGGGTATCAAACTTGTAGTAACTCATAGCCTAGTAGTGGGTTTCCCATACTAGTGAATAGGTTGGTAGAGGGTTACTATTGTTAGTGCAAGACAACCACAAACCTGTTGGGAGGAATATACAAAGTATATTTGGGTTATAAACGTTTGATGATTCAGAACCTAGTTAGTGAACAACACTAGTGGTGGAAGGGTCTATGAAACTTATGGGGCCATCTAACAACACAATTGTTCATTTTGTTGGAATTCCACAATCGAGTGCTCACCTAGGATAACCTCATCAAACATGGAAAGGAGGGGCCAAGTATATGCTATCTATGTTGAGAACACTTTGTTGAAATCTTGGAATCCTCAGAACAAGGATATGAACACAAAGGAGGACCTCACCCCATTACCAATCCATGTGATGTGCAATATATGGATCACTAGAAATGACATGATCTTCATAGAGAAGGTGCCCATTCTAGTCTATACACTTTATAGGTTCAAATATTCTATGATATCAAGGAAATTAGCCTTACAAAAAAATAATAGCAGGGTTGTTCCACCCCTTCAAATTGATCACAATAGGCCTGATTGTTTTTCTGATGGCACATATAGGGGTAACCCTGGACTTAGTGGAGTAATATGCATCATCATCCTACATGACATAATTGTTTCTTTTCAAGACATGTATGGCCATCATTGTAATAATTTCAAGTAAGTTGTAGGCATCCTTACTATTCTCAACAATGCACTAGAAAATGACATTAAGGATATAAGGGTATTCATGGACTCGAAAGTTGTGTGTGAGTCGATGGATGATAGGGAATTTTGTTGACACTTGATACTACTTCACACTGTAAATTGGGCTTCGATACTATTTCCAAATTTCCATAATCTTCAAATTATACATATTTTCAAGGATCATAATGAGACTACAAACAATCATGCAAACTCAACATGTGATATGGAGGAAGGTAAAATGATTTTCTTTTTCGCGAATTGTGAAGGACAATGCTCCAAGAGGGAGCAATAGCTATTGTAATATATTTTTGCTAAATTTCATTTAAAGCTTTGAGGTGGAGAACTTGTTAAGGCCCCTAAGGCTCTATGTTAAGGCCCTTACACTAATTTATTATTAGTTCATTAGTTATGATTAAGTTGGCTTAGTGGTAGTTACATCATTCTCACTTTATATTTTATTTATAATAAAGGAGAATAATTTGTATAAGCATCTCATCTTGTCTTCTGGATTGGATATATTGTAAAATGAGGTTCCCCCCTCGAAGTGGATTGTATCCATTGACTATTTTAATTTTGGTACATAACATTTGGTTTCATAGCATCGCTCTTAGGGTTTTGTTGCTTCAAGCAGGTTATCTTGGAATTTTCGCTAGATAATTTTTTTTGGAATGAGTCAAACAACTTAATTTTCAGGAGATTAAGGAGACATAGTGAATTACGTCTGGTAAAAATTTTAGGTTTTGGTTCGTTATAATTTTAGATATATCCTCAATGAAAGTTAGGGTTTGTGACTAGTCTTGAAACTAGTCTCAAGCGAGAAATATTTTTATTTTCGATATAAAAATTATTTCGGTGAAGTTCCAGACTATGAAAATTTCAAAATCTTGAGGAGACATAGCGAATTACACGTGGAAAAAGTTTCATATTCATGTAAAAAGTTTCATATTTTGAATAATTATAATTTATGATATATATTTCGTGGAAGTTGGGCTTTTTCATTAATCCTGAAATTAGTCATAATCAAGTCATTTTGGTATTTTTGCTATACCTTTTTATTAGTCAAGGTTCAGACTGTGAAATTTTTATGAGTTTAATAAGTCATATTAGAGTATTATAGGCTTAAATTTCAAACTCAGAAGGGTTCACATTTCAAAGATATATTAGGACAGAGGCCAACCATCCAAACAATCTCCAAAATCAGGGTTTGAAAGGTATGTAACTTACAATTGGCATAAATTTTGATTGGAAGATCTTAAATAGTGCTAGTATATCCAAAGATGGTGTGGAATTTCTTAATTGGGGTCATAATAACCAATCTAAGAAGTTACATTTTACATTTTCATCCTCAAACTCTACCTTGCATAAGTTATTTTATGGTGATTTTAAGAGCTTTTTCGTGGGTTAGCAAGCTCATTTTTTTTAGATTTAGAGACATGTTCTAATGTTTTTAAATAACACAATGATCTATCGTTCAACAGGTAGAACTGTGGTAGGGGAAGAATACATGCATGAACTACGTGTGGTTTCACCTTTCCTTTTGGGAAACACTTGTAACCCATGTTGGTACCCCTTCGAGTAGTACCACATCAAAAAGTACATGTGTATGGAATCTCACTTCCACATACTTTTAGGTATATCAGAAGTCCCCTAGGTATAATTGAAACCAACTTTAAATAAGCTAATCGACCATCTTGTTTCTATAATACACTGACAACAACACTCGGGGAGGCCACTCTCTAGTACTTGGGTAGTCTAGTAGTGCGACTAAGGGCATAGATGAACCTCCTTAGTTATTTCCTTGAGATATTGGGCCAAGTGCTATTGTTGGGCCCCACATATATATTAGAGAGTTATAGCAATTGACTCTCCCTTGTCCTCATGACCCTGTAACCTTTTTTCAGTGAGCTCACCCCTGAAGGATATCCATGATTTGTAATAAAGAGAAAAAAAAGGAGTATTATTACATGGCTCCAAAGGATCGAAGAAGAAGATGAAAAAGAAGATGGATGAAAATATGGAACAGATGGAAAAGAAGATGGGTAAAAATATGGAATAGATGGAAAATAAGATGGGGGAAAATATGGAACAGATGGAAAATAAGATGGAGGAATTTCAAAATTCCATTTTACAAACCTTAGATGGGAGGCTTCCTATAATTGACATTGTGATCGAAGTGACTCATGAAAATAAAGGTGTATTCATGTTGAACAACCTGTAGACAATAAGTAATTTTCAAGTGGATTAAATTCTAATAATGGAGTTAATTATGGAGGGGGTACTAAAGGGGTCCACTTTCCCAAGATTGAATTAAATAAGTTTGATGGAACATAAATCTTTACATGGGTGAACCAAATAGAGAAATACTTTGAATTGCATAATTTTATGGATGATAAGAAAAATATTTACATAGAAACCTTGCACTTTGAGATAGAACCCTATCAATGGTATCAATATGTACTCAAAAGAAAGCCCCATTGTTATCATTATACTTGGAGTTTATTTACAAGAGACTTAGAAGCACAATATGGAAAAGTTTAGGAACAAGACTGCTTTAGTCAATTGACAAGAATCAATCACTTAGGTGATATTGAAAATTATAATTTAGAATTTGAGGTGTTGGCCGTAACACCCCCAGTTTGATCCCCTGATTAAATTGTAATAAATTATGTTTAGTGATGATTTTATCTTATCATGGAGATATTATTTCCATGTCATGGTAATCTGAACAATGTAAATGTGTATTTTTTCAATAAAGAAAATCCAAACATCTCACTGAAGGGTGGAGCATTAGTACTAGCCATGACACCACGAGAGGGAATATTGAGGAGCCTAAAAGGGGGATTCATCAAGCTAGAGAATCCGGAGCCACCTTGCTAAATTATTTTTGGGAATAATTCGTTATTTCTATTTTTTTCCTAAATTAAAATCTAATCAGTTAATGAAGGGGGTTGGTAGTTGAACTGTTATGAGGAAAATCACTCTATGGAATGGGGTAAACCACAACATATAGAATGACACACAAAAACCAACTCTAATCCCAAGTATGCTATATAAAATAAATTCTAAAATGAGAAGATCAAGAGCCTACCTCGTCCAGACGTTCGATGAAGATAATCGTTGAGCACACAACTCAAAGCTTTATACCTGCAACTTGTTCTCAACAACCAATATACGCAAGCATATGGTGATAATATATAATGTTAGCATATAAAATAGCATAATCCATTAACATACATGAAAAATACTCCCATGGAATAATAATTCAAATATTTGCAAGATACTAATTTGACGAGAAAAGAGTATTTCTATTAAAAATGATCAACAAAAGTGTATAAGTGACAAAATTTTGTGTTGGCACACATCGGAACCTAGAAACTAAGTCCCTCTAGCTGGGCCTCCACCAAAGGCAAGCTCATGTAAGGGATACAATGAGGTTCTCCAACAGATAAGGAAGAGTTTGGGGGTTGAACAATGTGTTCAGACTTTCAAGGATAAAGGGATGTAGTCTCAATGTGAAGTGAAATTTTTCCAGAGTATCTTTGCTCTCAAAAATTGAGTTCCCCCCCTCCTCCACGGCTTGGATATGGCCAAATTTATATCCTTCAAATGGAACTGAAGACCGAGTCATAATGTTTTCAGTATATGGAAGGTCAAGGATCATGGATCTCATGACGTGACATGGAAACCCGACACAATTTTTTATTTTGGGCACAAAACCTGATGTATGTGGGATGTAATGGTGCAACTTGCATAAACACATGTTGTCTAACTGGTAGGGCATGTATATGTGGAAAAATATGTTTTTTGGGCTCTAGAAGGCACAACAAGGGACTTCAAGTCTGCATAGGGAAATGGAAAAGGCCCTCTGAGCAAGTTGCATGGGGTGAGGCAAAACTTGCTATAACATATGCCCCCTAATGTGTGAGGTCAGAGGAGTATCTGTGATGGTCAAAATACATTATAATTCCTATAAGTGGAGCGATGGAGAATCAACTGGAAGTTCTAGTTGCTCATGAGAATATTACAATCCATAATGACTTTGTACACATGGATACTGATTTGAATTACACTGCAGATCCATGTGAAAATATACCAAACAATTGTTCAAGGCCATGAATAGGAAATACAAAGTAGACACATGACATAGGTTTTCATAGTCACAAACAAGGCCCAGTGAAAACCAATCTCAAAATCAATCTAAAGATATCTATATAAAATGGAGTACAATATGATCTCCCATGATCTCTGAAGTCATATAATTATTGGTCCAATGAACGACAACAACAACTTAGGAAAGCTGCTACTGTAAATTGAATGTCTTCTACATGATCCACCAAAGGTGCAAGTCTACATTATGTGAATAGAGGAGTTGAAGTTGAACATAACGAGACTTCGTTTGATTATCGATCATTAATGGATACCATTAACAAACGCGAGACAACCTACCGATAATGAAAGTAGGTATCAAGGTATCAGGTACATTCTTACAAGTGTGAATAAAGGTGTCGAGGTCGAACACTTGAACAATCCATCGATCATGAGACATTGATGTATTCCCAACTATCGGTGGCAGGAGAACTTTACACTGATGATTGCAAGCCTCTAGGTACTCATAGGACTCTAGGCCTCATTTCCATAATAGATGAGTYGAAGTCAATGGAAGGAGACCCGCTAAAAGGAGAGCATTGAAGCATATCTAATCAATCAACACGAGGTATAAAGAAATAGATTGATGATTTGGAGTAACTCGGATGAAGAAGATGTTCATGAACCAACGACCCTGCGCATCTCTCGCATGCACTAGATGCAAATAGTGCATGAAAGGGACCCTCTGAATAGAATCCAATAAGTAAAACTACCAACAAAGGCGATGAAGCTACCGATAAGGCTAATGGAATCCAAGACACTGCACGAATCCCAATGTGTGAATAGATTGCTTGTCGTAACACAAGGGAAATCCCCGAGTCAACGACAAATGAGGAGATGTCGACTGTTGGGTTCAAGGTTACCTATCCATAATGAAAGTAGGACCAATGTGACTTAGGAATACAACTTCATGTGATTCTGAGACACAATAAGGGTATGACTGACATGCAAAGTCAAGAGTTCTAAGAAATGGTCGACATGGGTTTATATACTTCCTTTGAACAAGAGCATGAGACAAAAAGATAACTCAGGCATCAAAGACTTTGATGGTAAAGCTTCGTGATGTAGGAGAAATCAACGAACCTCTCCATAGGGACTGGAAGAATAACTAGTCAGAGGAGTAAACTCTAAATAATGAGCTCAACTTCCCAAGGTCATATTAAACCCAAATTTTGGATGACAATGGATTCAAAAGTTTATGTTATGTTCAAAGGTGACATGACTGTTGCCAATATGAGATAAAATTCTTTTCCCGCCCGTCTTTTTTTGTTTCTTCATAGGAAATTTAATGCTATGATACAATAGAGGAAATAAGTGTCGCGAGTAAGAAACTAGCTCCAAATAGTGGAACATACCTATGCTCAATCCAAGGAAGTGCATGTGGTGCATGGAAACTCGGGGGGATATTTCCTCTTAAGGTACAAGGCGTCAAGCTACAGGGGATATAAACAAGGCTCTACTTGGCTAGTGATGCAAATTGTTGAGGTAATATGATTATAACGATAAAGAGAGAACCGATAATAGGCTCAATACTGCAAGAAAGATAATGGAATGCAATTACAACTTAACTCCAAATAATGTCCTTTTTCATAAATTTAGTCCCCTAGGCCCGAAAAGATATAAAAAAATACCCAGGAGAACTCTTCTAGCCAATGGTGACCAGAGTATTCCTTTTTCATAATTAGTCTACTTGGTCCAAAAAAGGGTTAAACTTACACCAAATAAACATCCTTTCAAAGCCATTTAATGAGTGTGAAAGAGACAAGTTTACTCAACAATATTTTCATGTTTAAGGAGTCTTGAAAAGAGCTTAACTAAGACTCAAGAATGTTGTTGTAAGAAACATATCAGGGGGGAGGCCAGGGATCCCATGCAAGACTTATGTCGAAAGTCAACAACTCACAGGTAGCTGACACAATCTTGGGAGAACCCAAAACTTGCCAAGCCGAGGAGGATAAAATACTTGCAGAGGATCCATCATCTACAATATCACTCCAATAAAAGGAAACCATCCTAGGACTTGGAGGGAGCATACTCAGAGAGAGTGGAATACTCCCTTGTTCAGAAGGTACTGGACTAGAAATGATAAGGACATGGTCAAAATATGCATCACCCCCAAAAAGAAGAGTGGGATTGAGCGAACATTGCATTGTCAATGTCACTTCCTTATACTTGTCACTCTCCAAGAGAAGAGTGGGATCAACTGATGATTGCATAGAAAYGACCACTTCTTCAACTGTTGGTTGAATAGGATGCGAGAMAACATAGTCTAGAGACACATCACTCCCCAAAACATGAGTGGTGTTGGCCGAAGATTGCATCGGCATGACCATTGAATCAACCAAAGAAAGATTAGATARTTGGGAAACCGAAGATGATTCAAAACCCAAAGGGATATCAGACAAGGACTGCGCTTCTTGTACCACAACAGTAGCAGGGCACAAACGATTTAGATGATCTCCTTTGCAAAGTATACAAAAAAACTTGGGATTACATCCTATACATCTAGGCTTCTCAATCATATTAATTCCCCCAACATGACTTGCAGAGGCTAGTAGCATATCTCCAACATGAATTGCATAGGTTGGTGATGTTTGTGTAGTGTGATTAGTAATGACTAGAGTTATGCCTCCATCATAACTCACAAAAGTTGGTTGCATGTCTTCAACATGACTTGCAAAGGTTGTTGACTTATCTCCAACATGACTAGCAGAGGTTGGTGATATAATGCCAGTATGACTTGCAATGAATGGACTTGTGCTTCCAACAAAACATGCAGCGGTTGGTGGCGGCATTTGAGACCAATATTCTGACATTTGTACATCCAACTAGCCTAATCAGGATTAGGGGTTTGGGTGTGTTACATAGTGGTATCAGAGACGTGGTTCAAACAATGTACCTAAGCAACTAGAGATAGACCACATAGACAAGATTGTTTAATCCCGGTTTAAAAAATTGAGCCTAAAAGGTTCAAAGAAAAGCACAAAAGAAAAGGTTAGGGAACAAGATTAAGGCATTGAGGTGATGTGGCCTATGAACCTGAAATTAAACATTAGTGACAACCCCTAGGTGTTGTATGAGTTCAAAGAATGGATGAACTTGTTGATAATTTAAATGAGGCCTATAAGTATGGGTTGACAGAGCCTCTTGTGATCCTAATTATTACTTATGTAAAGGTTGGATCCTATATGAACAATTCCTTGTGTTTGAGGAATTTATTGAGAATTTCTATGATCATTCAATTTAGTATTGTAATGAGGAGGCTTGTTGTTGGATATCCATTTAGGTGTGAGTAATTGGATTTTGTGACTAGAAGGGTTGTATGGGCCTAAGAGTTGTTGGAAGGAAGAGGTCACATGATTGGGAAACAAAGGTGAAAGGTATCTCCTAAGATATTTAGAATATGACTATAGTGTGCATGCTACTACATTATGCATAAAAGGTGCAGTTGAAGCTCAATGAAGGACACAGACAAGATGCTAACTAATGAAGAACATGTCCAAGAAATGCATTGATAACAATGATGGGGGATATCTAAAGTTATATAGCTATATTTGATTCTTTCTTAACTATTGAAAAAGGTTGTTATATGTTGTTTTTAATGTCCCCCCAACCCAATTGAGGTCCATTACGTGCACAAACTAATAAAAACAAAATTTTCAGCTAACTAATTTATTGTAGCATCCTAGCTACAAATTACACACACATATTTAACTATTGTCTGATTCGATTAATTAATTGCGTATACAACATGCTAAAATCAACCATGAATGAAACTAATAGCTCACACAGTAACATGTAAAACCGTTCTCATACACAAAGTAAAAGCACATAAATTAAACACATATAATAACATTTCCATCACATATAATAACTTTCCATCACTATTTCCCCCTGTTTCCTTATCTCTTGGGATTTTAGGGTATATTGACCCAAGAAGGGGTTGTCCCTCATTCTATGGGAAGAAGGGGATGAAGGCCCATATGTATTGATGTTTGGTAAAAGATAAAAGCCTATGTATGAACCTTCTATATGCTTCGCCCAGGGATCACCCAAGAAAGCAATGAAACACTCATCTTTGAGAAAAGGGAGACCCATAATAAAATATGATTAAGAATTCTTAAAAGGTTAGTTGGAGGATATGAGGTCTCATCACGAGCTGACCTATCATGTCCTTGAATATCTAGTGGTATGACATTACCATCATCTAGTCACCAATCTAGGGTAATGACTCTTAGTTAATGCATGGCTGAGAGAAAGGGGGTATAATCACGAGCCAGCCTTGTCATTTCCACTAGGTGTTTGTTGGTGACATTTACAATATATGGACACCATTCCAAGGTAGTGGCCTTCAAAATTTCCTTAAATTTATGAAAGAATGAAAGAATGGAAAAAAAGTGGGCTTGGAAAAAGTGCATTACAGATGAAGGTACCACACACCCTCTACAAAGGTACCCATGAATGAGACACTATGACCTCTTGTATGTCATGAGCCATATGCCCATTGAGTCTTGACCCTAACCACTTCACCCACTTTACATGGATTATAGAGGGATATCTTGAAAGCTCTCCTTGACCTAGGGAAATATATACCCAATAGGACACCTCGTCAACCCTCTCATATTCAAGCTTGACAAGTCGCATAATGTCTTTGAGCACTTAATTGTTTGACATAGTGATCTTTCATGCACATTCTTAGGTGGATCATTTATTTATTGGATTCACTTATCATGATGTTATGACTTGAGATCCTTGGAGGGCGTGCTTATTTGTCTTTGTAGGACCTAGTTGGTGGACAATTTTGGAAGAACAAGCCTAAGCTTGGGCTTCCATGGGGCTTGAATCCCACAGATGGATTCTAAGGGCCCACATGCTGAATGAGAAATATCAAACTTGGAAGGCCTAGAATATGACTTGGATGACATAACCTGGCCTGCACATTCCAAAATATTTTCCTAGGAGAGGAAAAACTTCATTTCTAGAGGCATGTCGTCACCTAGGGGGGTTAGGGATTGGTGGTGAGGTGACATACATTGGCACAGGGAAATTTTGAGGGGCTTGATACTTGATCATGAAGGAAGTAGTTTTGATGCTTAACATGTGGCTTAGGGAAGCCTTTCCACTCTCCTCCATAACCAATGACCTCCTCCTAGTGCCAAAACGTCCCCTAAAGGGGTGACGTCCATATGAACTAGGGTTTTTCTTTATGCAAAAGTGAAATTTAAATGAATTTTTTAATATTAATTTGTAAAAGGGGCAAGATTAGGGTTTTTGACCCGTAGTCTTGTGGTTTACCCTTAAATATGTGGAAAAACTATCTTAGTGACATTTTGTATAAATAAGAGATCATAAGATCTCATTTTAACATAATTCTCCCTCTTGTGAGAATTACTTCGTCTGGAATTTTTTCTACACTGTATTTTTCCTCTTTTGTTATGGAATAATGCTTTTTGGTTATGGTTTGATGATGATGATGGTGCACTATCTCTAAAATGTCATTCTCTTTATTTTGTGGAGGTTTACTTTGGCATGCAAAGGATTTTTCTTGAATGGTATGGTCTCTCTACTTTGTTATTATTTTGTGATTCAAGTAAGGTTGTTTTGGCCAAGGCTAGATAGGGACTATAAGGATATACACCCCTATCCTAGTTTCCACCATAATTGTTAAGCTTTTAAAGTTACTTTTCAAGGGGTTAGTTGAGGAAGTAAGAGGATTTACACCCCTCATCTTCAAACCCTAGCTACGTTACTTGCCTTCGGAAGTAAGAGGATTTACACCCCCATGGATTTAGTATCCCTAGCTCTTTATTTTTGTTGAAATAATGTAACTGCGAAGAGCATTCTTATTATTTTGTTATTTGATTAAATCCCCATTGTGGATTAATCATGTCATTATTATTATTTTTATTGTTAGGTTAATCCCCATTGAGGATTAACTAAGTCGGTAATTGTATAAGGACCAAATCCCCTTTTGCGGATTGGTCATCGGACAGTTATAATGAAAGGTCGGCCCAGCCAGATTTAATTAAAGGTGGATTTATCCACCCAGTATGAGAGGTCGGCCCTGCCATAATGGTGTCTCTTCACACGTGCCAGATTGGTATAAATAAGAGGCTAGCGCCTCACTTCTAACAAACACTTCACTTGCTCATGTTCTTATGAGGCAAGGTGATATTTCAAGTTGGTGAAAGAAGAAGAAGGGTGGCACATCTCTTGGAGGAGGATTTTCTGTATTGGTTGAGTTATCTCTTGAACTCTTGATAAGCTATTTATGATAAGGAAGTTTTTGCTGGGTTTTCTTCCCCTAGAG
>JASDQU010736526.1:55486-85718 GCA_032191745.1 Picea mariana
TGTTTCTTTAGAGTATTGTCATGAAATAAAGAAGATGTACAAGCTTGGTAAGCCAAAATCATCTAAGAAACTAAAGAGTTCATGGCTATGATTGCAAAGGTAAATGACATCAGTGCACTTTGGAAAACAAATTATGGATCTATACAAACATGAGCACCAACACCATGGTTCTAGGACTTCCTTCCATCCACCCTCCAAGAAGTGTTTGTGAAGAATGACTACTCAAGAAACACCATTGAGAAGCCTTCCCCAAGAACTAACCACACTATGCCTCTCAACCTCTTGACCTTGTGCATAGTGACATTTGTGGGCTCATGATCAATCTTTTTATCTCCATAAGAAAGTATTTCCTCACATTCATTGATGACTACACAAGTTAAGAGTCTTCTACCACTTGTAGATAATTTGGTCCACAAGCCATTGAAACTTGAATTTTCCCAACACATGTTTTCCTAAAAATGGCTTTGATATAAATGTTGCAAACAATCTTGTTCGACAACTATAAACATATCCAATTTAAGTAGGATAAAATAATTAATAAATTAGAGTCATTTATTAAGCGATGAACAAAACTTTATTTTGTTACCTACTTAGATCAATCAAATGTGCTATATGCTAAAAAAGTATAACCACATGTGTGGGACTTCATAGGAGGGATCATTTCAACATATGCAAAAGCACACCTAACTTTATAGGCTTTATACACTATTATATCCATTAACACGATGCGCGCTATATAAAATGATGGAAAAATATATGAAAGAATGTGTGAATGTACAAAGTCATTAATGAGATTATTTTATCCCTAATTTTTAGGGTTTTGTTTGCCGTGGGCAAAAACCAAGGGAAGAAAAAATATTTATATAAAAGGACAAGTGATGGAATGGTAAAACGTTTGGAAGATCTATGATTGAGAGTGATAAGATAGACTAAGGTCGATTGTCATACCTGCAGCAGTGGTGTAGTGGTGGAATAGTTTCCTGCCACGGTACAGAACCGGGTTCGATTCTCGGCTTAGTGCATGTAAAATATTTCCTTTTCCCTCTTCAATTTAGCTTAGTGCATATTTATATTGTGTCTCTTTAGCTGAGCCTGAATATGAATACGAGGATTGTACAATATTTCACAAAGAAAGCAAGTCGCCCTTAATAACGAATCTCAAATTGCTTCAACTCGTCCTATTGTTTCTTTAGTTAGTGATCATACTTTTCAAAATGCATATACATTGGTGTCATTGTATTATAGTGGTAAGTATTCCCGCCTGTCACGTGGGTGACCCGGGTTCGATCCCCGGCAACGACGAGTCTTGGGTACTTTTCTCTGTGGTATGGTAGAGTAATGATGAGTTTGATGTTCATTGAATTTTTCACTGGAATCTGGTAAAATAAATTTTGGTGAAATTGCCATTTTATGTTGTTTAAATTGTATTTTGAATGCATAAATTGATTTAGCGCCTTAAACTTGATGGTACTAGGATTACACACTCAACCATTCAAATCTGTAGTTTCAATAATTTATGATCGAAATTTAAGCAAAATTAATTGGAAAATATACCCCAAAAAAGACCCAAAAATAGAAGTTTAGACTACACTCTACCTACATGTTATGGCAATTGGTGTGGATGAGGTGGGTGTGTTAGGAACCTTATTTTGATTCATGGTTGGAATATTTATTTTTTCTTCTTTGATATGGTTTTTGAGATATGGTTTTCAAAGTGGTTTTAAAGTAATATTTTTATTTTTGTAAAATTTTAATTTAACAATAATAATATATAATTTAAAATCATAATTTAATTGGATGTTAAATTGATATATGAGACTTTTTTTTATTTGTGAAATAAAAGATTTATTATACATAAATTTGATAATTCTTATCTTTGGTGTATTTATACTTAGTTTCATGTGTCCTGAATTAGAATTTACTATCGAACTTAAATTAAAAAACCCAAAATAAAAACATTAATGGAAGATATTATGTGAACATTTATATGAATGGGGAACACTTCCAAATTCATTCCTCAATAGACACCCTATTTGCCTTTGAATTTATCTTATACTCGAAATACATGCTCACCACCTATGTTCATTCTCTCATCCATGCAAATCTAGTGCTAAATGAGAAAATAAAGGATAACAAGAAAAAAATATTGAATTTCCATGTTGTAATGATACATTGCACAACTAACCTAGGCCAAACTACTAAATGAATAGAGTTTAACAAATTATGAGATATGGACCCTGTACCAACTTGTAGCCTAGTAGAGAGTTTCCCATACTAATGGATAGACACTAGTAGAGGGTTATTAATACTAGTGTAACAACTTGTAGCCTAGTAGAGAGTTTCCCATACTAATGAATAGACACTAGTAGAGGGTTATTAATACTAGTGTAAGAGTTTGATGAGGGATTTTTTGGATAACCATATTATCCAACACATAGAAAAAGGTTTTGGTGTCTCAAATTGTTCATTAGGAATTTGATTAAGAGTTGGGTTACTTAATTTGTTAATCGTATATAACATTGACTTATTGGTAGGTCATTATAGTTTTGTTTTATGTTTGAACAATGGAGTTACCATCGTGTTTATACTTAGTGTGTTTATACACAACATTATTCATTATATAAAACATTGAATTGAATAATTATCTTTATAAAATGTTTATCATGACTACATGTACTTCTAAAATATCAGGGTTCTTATTGAATGTCTGTATGTTGATTTGATTCAAGTCTTGCCATTATTATTCTTTAAGGGGATTTGGTTTAAAACATAATATGGTATCAAAGAATAGGTGATTCTCTCACTAAAATCAAACCAAATGGTCATGAAATTTGCTAAGTTTAGCAATGACCCCCTTGTTAAATGAAGGCTATCAATATAGTGAATGGACTCTTGCCAAGGTTTGGATAAATTACATGATGTAAATTATGGCTCTTGGAAAATCCATTTGGAGGCATTTGTCAAAATTCAATGGTTATAGAATGTACATAATAAAGAAAATCCCCCACCGAAGATACACAAGATATAAAATTTGATGCACAATAATACAAGGAAATGATATGTGACATTATTACTCTCACTATGGAAGACATACCTATTAGAATATGAAAGATGTGTGCTCGTTTTACCATTGACAATACACTTGTCACCCAACCATAGGACGAAGCCACCCTTCGAGCACCTTAACCTTGACAGAGAATTATTTTGGAAGCAAACCCTAGGCTAGATAGCTAAACAAAGGGTAACACACCTTTCCCCAAGGATAGTGTACCAACAAGAGCTGATTAGATAGTCCAAACCCTAGCCAAGAGATCGTCTAAGCCAACCGTGATCTGCTAGCTGTAGCAGCTGCAATGGCAACTCTCCTCAAACCTGCGCACAAGATTGGGCACTACAGTGTGCACAAGACTAGGCACTGCAATTCTGAGACTGCCTGCCAGAATGAGAACTGGCCTCCTGTATTTATACTAATTCTGGCTAATTTCCAGGGTCGACTTCTCATTCTAGGTATCTGTCTGTTCAGTATATAATATTATTTCTGGTCGACTTCTTCTCTTGGATGCTAATAACCTAATATAAATTATCTTCTTGAGCTGAAAAGTCTTCTAGGGTTATTAGCCAACTCATTAGGGTTTCTTCTTGCTTCTCGGAGTATTCTATCCTTGTCAGGTTTACACGTGGAGGTAAATACCTCCTGCAGCTACCATAATATCAACACTCCCTCCTAGCTAGGGAGGTATTACAAGTAATGGTCTTGAGCACAAAACATACCATTCACCCAGTAGCATCAACATAGTTATACAGACTAGATCATGAGCACCATCATCATCAGTAGCTGCATCATCTCTCGAAACCATACTCTATCTGAGTAATCAGACATGATGCTCACTCCATAGAGTGATACAAGAGCCATTCTTCTAATCTAGAAGAGTAAATGTTCTGAACCATTTTCTGTCTGGAAAATCTATGTTCATCATTCATCTGGCTGATAATTATTTCCAATAAACTGTTGATAGTCTTCAAGGCAATCAAAACAAAATAGAACACAACTGTGTCTATCCATAGTAGTACATAACTACAATCTACTGGTACACTACCACACCAAGTAACACACAAGTACTTGATCAACAACGTATAGTCACGAACAGTGGAACACATCCACCATAGTAGTATACATCTATTGTCATACAGTCTTCATAACAATCATCTGATACCAGCCTGCACAGAAGCATTGTTATGATATAAACTGAATCATCTGGGCCAATATTTCACTCATATCTTGTGAGATCTGAAAGAATATCTGCCCTCAGAGTAGAATAATGAGATATATGGACTATTCTTCACAAGCATGGAAGAATAACTATCCTGTCTTCTGAACCTGGACCATTCCCCACCTTGGGCCATTCTTCCTACACTAATCAAAGTGCACCCTGGAGAGAATGTATAAACCCTAAGGAATGTCTGTCCCCGATTGTTGAGCCTGGACCATTCCCCACCCTGGGCCATTCCTCCTACACTAATCAAAGTGCACCCTGGAGAGAATGTATAAACCCTAAGGAATGTTTGTCCCTGATTGTTGAGCTTGGACCATTCCCCACCCTGGGGCATTCCTCCTACACTAATCAAAGTGCACCCTGGAGAGAATGTATAAACCCTAAGGAATGATTGTCTGGACCATTTCCTCTGTTAACCACAAGAGGAAAAGATTGTCCTGCATCAACCTCCAAAACAAACCATTCCTCATGTTAACCACAATGAGAAATTGTTGTCCGGTGAGGTGGGTCAGTCTTCTTGAGTAACCCTCAAGAAGAGAGAATTCCCTAGACCACTTCCCATGTTAACCAAAATGGGAAGTCGATGTCTATGATACATCAACAATCTGGACCATTTTCCATGTTAACCACAATGGGAAATCATTGTCCATCAGAAATCTCAATCCACTTTCCGTACAGGAAAGCGTCTGTCCAAGATGGACTATTTTTCAATCTTGAAAATGAATGTCCTCAATAATATTTTCAGTGCTCCCTCCCAACCTCGGAGTCATCTCTTCCTTTTTCAATAAGGAAGTTGTCTCCACAAGCTCCAACTTGAGTACGCAAACTCTTTCATCTTGGATAGAAGCTTTACCAAAATGTCTGCTTATCTGCTCATCTGTGGAGATATGTATTGGAGAACCACTTTCGCCTTTCTAGAATTCATCACGGATAATGTAATGATTGATTTTTAAATGTACTTTAGTCTGGAACACTGATTTTCTGTGAAGGCTTCATGTAACTCTGAACAATAGAGGATATCATTGTTGGAAAATCGGAACATATCCATGTGGCACTTCTTCTATCATCGTGAGATCTGATCTACTGAGTAATCATCTTGATGTTATAGGAAATATTCATCACGCTTTTGCTGTGCACTGGAGGTTCTCCACCAAGTTATCTTCTTCTATCTGCATACAAGGGTCTCTTTCTGGTATGCCTCAAAGTCTTGAGATTGCTCTTCATACACTTTTTATTCAATTTCTCTGGAGAACATTCTTTGCATTCATCTGATGTAGAACTCCAACTCATGAATGTTGCAGATGATATAATGACTCGTGTAGAGATAAGTCTGGTTTACTGGAACAAGTAATCATCATAGTCTTCTCCCTCCATTTGGGAGAACCTCTAGTTTTGGATCTCGCAATGCTTTCTTCCATACACTATTCTTTATCATGACTTTTAGTTCCTCTTCTTGATTTCTTTTATTGAGTTTATATCAGGCTGGCAATCTTGTGATTCTTGATACAATGACTGGTTGTTCTAGCTTCTTTTTCCTTCTTGGAATCTTCATGTGTTTCTTTAGTTCTCGGGTCCATGGAGTTTCTTATAGATTCCATGCCATAAAGATTCCATCATAGGATCATGGTTGTGGATGGACAACCAAGGATACTTTAAGGCTTCTCTTTGAAGAATACGTATTGTCTTTCATGGCTTCTATCATGGATATATACTTCATCATCTTCAATGGATCATAGGATTAGCTCCCTCCTAATACTTGCTTCATGTATGAGTGCATATAATCGGCTCCCTCCGTCTAACAGAGTCCACGCTTCCATCTGCATCCTTATTTTCTTATGCAATATATAATTGGCTCTCTTGTCTAACAGAGTCCACGCTTATGTCTTATTGTCTTCTACAAAACGTCATAAGTCTTTTTCCAATTTCCTCTCGATTGCTGACTTCTTTTTGTCTTTGATTCTTCTAAGTCTCTTCATGATTGATTCAACTTATCTTGCAATAGCTTCCACATGATTTGTATTTCATCCTTTCATGTGTATTATCTAATGATATCCATTCTTATCTTGTTGTTCTTCCATAGGTATAGTTCTTCTTGGAACACATTATCTTCCAAGAGATAGATATAGAAGATATGTACAGAGACGATGCAAACAAGATATGTACAAGAAATAAGAAGAGTTTTGTTACCTTTAGAAGAAGAAGTCTCTTCCATCATGCTTAGTCTTCTTTGTAGGTTCCTTTTCTTCGACAATTGATGCTTTGTGTTTCTCCTTCCTTTTCTTTAGCTCAGGACAATGATTCTTGTAGTGACCATACTTTCGATAGTTGAAGCATTGTACTTCTAAAATGTCTTTCTCTTGATTTGGCTTCCTTCTTGAACCAAACTTCCTTTTGTTCCTGAAGTTCTTGAATCTTTCTGTGAAGGCTTGATCATCGTACTTATTTTGGGGTTTCTCTTTTGCACTGATCCTTGATTCTTCTTGAGCACAGCAAGTCCAAATTTCTTCAAATGTTGGATACTCCTTTCTTGTGTTCATTCTTGAGGCAAATGCATCCTACGTCTTGGGAAGACCATTTAGTACTATGTTTACCAACTCCTTTTCTGAGATGATCTCTTCAATATCTTGTAGTTGATCTCTTAACAGAGAAATTCTCACAAAGTATGATGTTATGTTGTCATCATCATTCATCTTCATGTCACGGAGCTCATTCTTCAGACTCATAACTTGTCCAATGTTTCTTACCAAGAAGAGATTTGTTAGGGCATTGTACATCTTCTTCGATGAGTTAAGATGGGATATGTAGGGTATCAAGTGGTCTTTTATGGATTCCGCTATGATACTCATAGCATTAATGTCATCGTATTTGAACTTCTCCATAGCTACAACATTTTGCGGTTCCTTCTCTTTCCCTTCTTCAAACTCTTGTTTCACAATCTTTCCTTTCACGATATCCAACACTTTATTCTTGGAAAGGATGAGGTCAATCCTTGTCTTCCACACCCTGAAGTTAGAGGCTCCATCTAACTTGTTCTCTGACTTCATAGAATAAGTCGTGGCTGCTTTGGCTTGGTCAAACCCTAGATTTGACTACAAACTCAAGCTTCACTTCTTGGCTTGCTGAGAGTATCAGGAGATGCGCTAGGCCAGGGCACACTAATCTATCCAGAGATTAGGTCAATCCATTCACTTAAGGTGCCTCAACTAGAGGATTAGGGTTTCTGCAACTGCTCCTGCTAGTAACCCTAGCGACAGTGTCTTGAAAGCTACTTCTGCTAGTAACCCTAGCGATAGTTCCTCAGTGAGCTCAATATCCTAGCAGCTATGTTTCCTTCCAGCGTTTAGACTGAATGAAGGAGGAGTGGGCCCATAACCTATTATAATATGAAAGATGTGTGCTTGTTTTACCATTGACACTACCCTTGTCA
Source organism: Picea mariana (assembly GCA_032191745.1). Taxonomy (NCBI): domain Eukaryota; kingdom Viridiplantae; phylum Streptophyta; class Pinopsida; order Pinales; family Pinaceae; genus Picea; species Picea mariana. Next base: position 63,188 of record JASDQU010736526.1, read on the forward strand.
CCCAACCATAGGTCGAAGCCACCCTCCAAGCACCTTAACCTTGACGGAGAATCATTCCGGAAGCAAACCCTAGGCTAGATAGCCAAACAAAGGGTAGCACACCTTTCCCCAAGGATAGCACACCAACAAGAGCTGATCAGATAGTCCAAACCCTAGCCAAGAGATAGTCCAAGCCAAACGTGATTTGCTAGTTGCAGTAGCTACAATGGAAACTCTCCTCAAACCTGTGCACAAGATTGGGCATTGTAGTGCGCATAAGACTGGGCACTGCAATTCTGAGACTACCTGTCAGAATGAGAACCGACCTCCTGTATTTATACTAATTCTAGCTAACTACCAGGACCAACTTCTCATTCTGGGTATCTATCTGTTTAGTATATAATATTATTTCTGGCCAAATTCTTCTCTTGGATGTTAATAACCTAATATAAATTATCTTCTTGAGCCGACAGGTCTTCTAGGGTTATTAGCCAACTCATTAGGGTTTCTTCTTGCTTCCCAGAGTATTCTATCCTTGTTAGGTTTACACGTGGAGGTAAATACCTCCCGCAACTACCATAATATCAACAAGACCGAAATAATGTTATGTAGAGGAATGTGAGGAAAGTGACCCCATGAAATTGTGCAAGAACTTCAAGTTGTTCTACAACAACAATACCTCCCACATCAACCATCTTGAAATAGAGCTATGCCCTCTCATGTTTGGTGACTTTGATAGTGTGGAAGCATATTTTTCTTAGTGCAATAAAATTCACATCGACATCACACTGCTATAGGACAAGACAAAGAGAATCCCAACTACATTAACATGCTTCTCAATGATCTCACACTTGAATATGAAGAATTTATACTCAACATTCATTCGACTCACCTCTTCATCGAGTCTTCTATAGACTCTAAATTTGGATAGGTGTATTAACAAACCCCAAATATTCTTCAAAATTTTAGCAAACTTGCTCTTGCAAATCAAAATCATAAAATGAAAGACTCCAATGATCCACAATATAAGGGATAAAAACAAACAAAAATACACAAAAGAGACTTACCTATGAGTACCACGACAAACAAAGACATAAAAAGAAGAATTCTCAAACTAAGATATCTAAAAAAGCACATCAGAAAAAAAGGAGGTGAAACATTTCTTACAAGAATCATGCCACCTAACATGCTTCATCACATTCTAGAGACACTTTAGAATGACTCGTTGATTATGGTAAAACTTCAAAGATAAAATAATTCCCTACCATGGTATAGAACCAAGTTTGGTTCTTGGCTGGTACAACCAAGTTTTTTTGTTTTGTTTTGAGCTTAGTTGAAGGCTTATGTATATTGCTTTTTAGGAATTACAAGAATTCACATAGTGGGTTTGTAGCATTGACGTGTTATATATATATATATATATATATATATATATATATAAACAATTCACAAAAGAAAGTGTGTGTGTGTGTGTGTGTGTGTGTGCGCGCGCGTATAAAACACGTTAGGAAATAAATAGTACAATATATAAAAGGGTGTATGAGGAAAACAATAGTAAAGTGTTTGGAAAATCAAAGAACTGTATAATCACATAGAGACAATTAGATAAATAATGAGAAATGTTGTTAAACATATCTTCACCAATGATCTAGTGGTAAAATAATACCCTGCCATGGTACAAAACCAAGTTTAATTCCCGACTGGTGCAACCGAGGTATTATTTTTTCCATTTTCAATGTTCATTTTGAGATTAATTGAAAATTTATGTATATTGATTTTTAATAATTCCAAGCATTCTCATTGTGTTTCTGTAGTTGAGTCTGGCTCAAAGAGAGTACACTTTTTCACAAACAAAACAAGATTCCCTTTAATAACCTATTTTCACTTTGATATGGCTCTCAACTTATTCTAACCATGGTTTTCAAAGTGACTTGAATGTGTCTTCAAAACACTCTTAAGCATGGCCAAAACTATTTGCCAATTATTTTCCTCAATATGTTTAGTCACATGTATTGTTGGATCTAAAATTCACCATTTGACTTAATTTGCAAAACCCAAAATAAACATATTATCACAACGTTAAACATTTGAATTTATATTATTCTAAGAGGTCATGTTAGCTAGATATATAAATGAGAACAAGGGAAAAACATGTTGTTGATACTAAATCTCCATGCCAAGCTAATACAGTATGTAGTTAACCTAGGCTAGACCACCAAAGGGGTAGAGTTCAAAAAATTGTAGGGTATCAAGCTTGTAGTAACTCATATCCTAGTAGAGGGTTTCCCATACTAGTGAATAGGTTGGTAGAGGGTTACTAGTGTTAGTGCAAGAGGACCACAAACTTGTTGGGGGGAATAGACAATGTAAATTTGGGTTATAAACATTTGATGATTCAGAACCTAGCTAGTGAACACCACTAGTGGTGGAAGGGTCTATAGAAGTTATGGGCCCCTCTAAAAACAAAATTGTTCACTTTGTTGGAATTCCACAAGCGAGTGCTCACCTAGGATAACCTCATCAAACATGGAAAGGTGTAACACACCCGCCCCTTTGAAGGAGCTACTATAGTGTAAAGTCTCTAAATTTTCATTTTTTGTTCTCCAGCACAAACAAGCACCAGGCGCAAGCCTCCTCCACATGACCACTACTCGTGACCACAAGCCTAACTAAAAGGCGCTTCATGACTTCTGTTGTTGGGTATTCACATACGAGCCAACCTTGACTCACCCGACTCTCGAACTCCCGAACTAAGGACCTAGCCCAGCGCTAGCTTCGTTCCTTAATCTCTATCCATGTGACCCCCCCATTATGACTCGAGGCCCAACCCTAAAGCGCTTTGGGACCTCGCGTATCGTGAAGGTGGAAATTATTTCGTCTCCTTTCCTTGGAATCCCGAAATCCGAACTCCCGATGTCATATCAACATTCCACAATCTCCCACAACCCAACAGCTTAGATCAAGTCTTTGTGAATCGGGACTTCGCATTTAGCGAAGTTGGAGGGTCGCTCACCTCCCTTCTCCCAATACACGATATCTCCTTGGAAAATCAATGGTCCACGCCCCCCCTTTGATCAACAGTTGTGATCAAATCACGAAATAAGACTTCACAAGTTCTCACGACTCCTATCTCTGACTTTCTGAGTTGCGAGTCAGTGAGATGTTGATCTCTCTCCATGTGTCCCTTTTAGATGGACGACTAGGAGCGCTATGTCTCCTAGCTCCTCAGGTTTTCACCTCTGCTCCTTCCAAATCTTCTGAAGTTCGAATCCTCGAACTCCCGGATCTACTGCCACCTGTCCTCTGACTATGGACGGTTTTTATTAACTTCGAAACTTTAGGACATTGCAAAATTCCACTCTCTTGTACACTTTCAAAGGGTTAGACCTCGTGCACTTTCCTCTGGATCTCACGGCTATGGTCCTCCATGCATAGATTCGACGAACGAGATATGTTCTCTCCCTGTGCGTGAACTTCGAACTCGCAGATACAATGGTCGAGGTGGGTATCGAAGGATCCATAGATCAACGGTCCACGTTACTTCACAACTTCGGGTTTCATAGGTTTTGGTCGCACCAACCCATAATCTTTCCGATACATGAACTTAGAACTCATAGATCCAAGGGGATAAAGGGGTTAACTAGCGTGCTCTTTCCCATAGCCAATGGCCATGACAAACCTTGGCTCCTTCTGGACGGATCTCGTCCGTTCGTCCTTCAGACAAGGAAAATCTTTCCCTTTTGATATTTTTCTATCACTATTTTCCTGAGTTCTCACCCCGAACGGGTTAGGGATTTGGGTCTGGAAATTCACATGGAAAGGGGGTCAAGGGAATGTATTCTCTTCATATGGTTGGTTTTAGGTCTACACGATATTTCCTATCTCTACCATTTTACGACTTATATCCGGGAAGCCCTCCCGAGTGAAGCTGGGCATACAATTTATCAGTGGGAAGTGTAAGTTCCCAAGGAATTGGAAGCATACGCATAACATAGCCATTTCAAACAGAGATGTTCATATATATATATATATATATATATATATATATATATATAAACCAAGAAATCATTCATCATTCTAACTCAACAATTAAAGCCAAGAAAATACTTATCAGAATCAGACAATGTGAAGCAATTACTGGAAGGGGTGCCCGTTTCCACCCAACGGTAGGCTTAGTCACTCCAAACAGATTTACCACTAGCCACCCCCGAGCTAGAACATGATGCTCTGCAACACAACATTTTCTTCCTCTCTTAGCCACAATAGGGACAGAGGTTACTCCTCTTCCCACAAGATCCTGGCAATGGTTTACATGATACCCAACAAGGAGGACTAGCCTCATTTATCATCTTGTATCATAACCTTCTCTGCCATTTTCCATGTCCAAAACACTTAGTTTTTCCATTCTTCCTTGAATCCCCTAGATTCACTTCCTGTCTCTGCACTCTTCGCAAGCGTGTTCCCCCTTCCCCCCACCACACCTTCCCTTCTCGCCTCTTTCAGCAGGGTCGCGTGTGGCCCGAATTCCCAGTTAGCGGTCAAGTCTGGAAGCCTTACGGATGAGTTCTGACACACCTCATCCCTCATTAACTCTTGAGGAGGTCTTCCCACCCACCAACCTGACTGTAATTCATTTCTGGGTCAGAGGACGGTTCTGGTCTTGAGCAATTAAATCCAGCAAGCACTGGTTTGGTGAAGGTTAACGCAACCATTCATGGTCCCCTTCACCCTCTCTCCGTATAACATTCATGGTATTTATAAGTACACCCCCCCCTTCCATTATTCATGCAACACTTGTCCATTTTATTAGTAAATAATTAGGTTCACATTCGTTTACCTTTCAAACAAAGGTCCATCGAATCAATATTCACACATATAAAGTTTTCTATAGTCTTTTGGCCATTTATAGTTATATTTACAAGCTAGGGGAAACAGGGTGTCACAATTCCCTCCCCCTTAAAGGAACATCATCCTTGGTGTTATATCTATTAACATGTCATGTATGTATAGAGGTGAACAAAAATGGGTATGCATGTCTCATGGCATCCTCCATTTCCCATGTGGCCTCATCTGGGCCAAAGTGTTTCCACTGCACCTTGACCTGTGAAATGGTTCAGTTTTTAAGTGGGGATTCCTTCCTGTCTAGAATGCATTGAGGTTCTAGCAGGAATTCTCCCTCCAGTTCCACTTGGATCACAAACCAGTCAATTATATGATTAGAATCATGTACATATTTCTTCAACAATGAAACTTGGAAAACATTATGTGTTTTTACTGTGGGAGTAAGTGATAGCCTATAGGCTACAGGTCCCACTCTATCTAGAACTTCAAAAGGTCCACAATACTGGGGTGCCAACTTGGCACAAGCTCCCATCCTCGGGGAATTCTTCATGGGCCTAACTCAGATATAAACGTGGTCTCCCATCTTGAATTCTCTGGAGGTTCTCTTTCTGTTGGCATAACTTTTCTGTTTATTCTGAGTGATTTTTAGATTTTGCTTTATCTGAATCACTTGTTGTTCCATTTCTTTCAACATGTTGGGTCCAATCGTAATTATGTTCACAGGATTACTCCAACTGATTAGAGTGTTGCACGACCTACCATAGAGGACTTCGAAAGGGCTCATCTTTAGTGATTCTTGGTAGCCATTGTTGTAAGAAAATTCCACCAGTGGTAATCTTCCCACCTTTTAGGTTGATTCATTACATGCATCCTCAAAATGTATTCTAATATTTGGTTCACTCTTTCTGTCTTTCCATAGGTTTGAGGATGATAGGTTGTGCTAAACAATAATTTGGTCTCCAGGCCAACCATCAAGGATTTCCAAAAGTTTGAAGTAAATTTTGTGTCTCTGTCAGACACATTCTCCTTAGGCATGCCATGTAGTCTGAATATCTCCTTCATGAATATGTTGGCAATATCTATTGCCTTACAAGTCGATTTGACGGGAATAAAATGAGTGGACTTGCTCAATTTACCCACCACTACCATGATGGTGTCATTCTTCCTGGATGATGTTGGTAATCCGATGATGAAATCCATAAAGATGGTCTCCCATTCCCATGCAGGATTGGTAGAGGTTGTAATAATCCTGCTGGGTGTCGGTGTGCTACTTTAACTTGTTGTCATTCTAGACATTTAGCTAAATACTCAGCTATGTCTTTCTTCAATACATGCTAATTGAATTGTTTCCTGGTGGCCATGACCATCTTATGATAGCCCGGATGGCCGGTGAATGGTCTCTTGTGCAATTCGTCCATTATGAACCTCTTTAAGTCGTCACAACTTGGAATATATAGCCTATTTTGGTAAGTCAACAGACCTCCATCTAGCATCTGGTATCCTTCATACTTTAGCCTTGTGGGTTCTTTCTCTAGGTACGAGGTCATGGTCTGGAAGAATGTGTTTGTTTCTTGTGCATTCCTGACTCTTTCCCTGAAATTCATCTCCCAGGTTCTCACCGCTTCCAGGTGAATTGTTTTCATACTTCTGCTACGGGCATTGCCCACCTTATTTTCCTTTTCTTTGATATGCTTTATTTCGAAATCAAACTCACTAAGGAGATCCACCTAGATTGTCTAGCATTGAGTTTTGGTTGGTCAAACATGTGCCGCAATCCACAGTGGTCTGTCATAAGTACAAATTTCCTACCCAGGAGGTAATGCCTCCACATTTTCAAAGCGTGCACTATGGTGGCCAATTCTAGATCATGGGTCACATAGTTGACTTCACGTTCATTCAATTTTCGAGATTCATAACAAACTACACTTCCTTCTTGCATAAGGAATCCTCCGAGTCCTTACTTGTAGGCATCTGTGCACACAAGGAAGTCATTATCAGGATCGACGATCTTCAACACAGGCACATGGGTCAGAAGGTGTTTTAGTGACTGAAACCTTTCTTCACATTCCGGTGTCCAAATGAATTTAACCCCATTCCTCTGGAGGGCAGTGATTGGACAACCAATCTTGGAAAACCCTTTTATAAACCTCTTATAGTATCCTGCTAAACCCATAAAGGATCTAATATCTAAAACATCCTTTGGGGTAGGCCATTCGATGATGGATCTAATCTTGTTAGGGTCTACTGCTACCCCTTCTTCAGATATGACATGGCCCAAGTAATGTATTTTCTTCTGGAAAAAGTCCCACTTGCTAAATTTGGCGTAGAGTTGATGCTCTCTTAGCACTTGAAGAATAAGTCTAAGATGTTCCTCATGTTCCTCTCTATTCTTGGAGTATATTAATATATTGTCAATAAAAACCAATACAAACTTGTCTAGGAATTTGTTGAGTACATTGTTCATCAAGCACATAAAGTTGGCAGGGGCATTGGTTAATCCAAATGGTACTACCACAAATTTGTAGTGACCATATCTTGTCCCAAAGGCATTTTTTTGGATGTCTTCATCCTTGATTCAGACTTGATGGTATCCATATCTCAAGTCAATATTTGAGAAAATGGTAGCACACCCTAATTGATCGAACAAGTCATCGATTCTGGGTAAGGGGTATTTTTTCTTTATGGTTACCTTATTGAGCTATCTATTTTTCTTCTTCACAAACATGACTGGTGCTCCCCATGGAGACACACTAGGCTGGATCTAGCATTTGCCCATCATTTCCTTTAGTTGTAGTTTGAGTTCAACTAGCTCGGGTGTACTCATCCTATAGGGGGTCCTAGATATTGGTACCACTCCAGGTGCAAGTTCTATTGAGAAGTCAATGTCCCTTCTCGGAGGTAGACCCGATACCTCTTCTGGAAACACATCTCTATACTCTCTTAGTATGGGCTGGTCGTCTAGGCTTGGTATGTCATCCTCAACAGATTCCAACACATGTATTGCATATAGAGGACATCCCTTTCTACAATACTTTTTCATTTGAAGGGTTGATATTTGTCTCACTGAGACAGGCTTCTGAATCCCTTGGAGGGTTATCTTTCTCCCTTCTTCATTTACACATTCTAAGGTTTTGTGGTAACAATCCAACTTAGTTTTATATGCAGCTAGCCAACCCATACCAATCAACAGGTCATACGATCCTAGGGGAAGTATGTTAAGGTTATCTTGGGTGGGCAATCCATCCACAGTGAATTGGAAAGATGGTACGAACTCCGCTATTTTTCTTTTGGTGCTTGTGGCTAACTGTACCAACCATGGCTTAGTATGTCTATGTGGCTATAATTTACACTTATCAACAGCTTGAGGGGCCACATATCTCAAATTTAAACCAGGGTCAATTAAAATAGATACTAGATGGTTGGCGATCATACCTTCCATATCCACCATTGAAGCTTGGTGGTCAGTTTGTTTATTATCCATGGCTGCATAAATTCGTGGCATACTCCTGGCCATGTCATTGGCGATGGTAGATTCTTGGACGTTGTAAATTATCCTACTGTTCTGTTGTCTGTGCGGACAGTCCCTCAGTAGATGTTCTTCTCCACAACCCCAACATTTCAAGGGTTCTTTCTTTGGGTTATCAGTCTTTCCTGGGGTTGATCCAAAAGGTTTATTTCCGCTCTGGGAGGGGAAATTCTGTTGGTGTACACTTCGGGTAGGAAAGCTCATCCTTGAATCCTTCTTATAGTTTTTAAATCTTGGGGGTTTAGACCCCTTTTTCTGGAACCCCGAACTATTCTTCTACTTCCAGCCTTCACGAGGTTCTGTCTAAAGCCCAAGTTGTTCATAACAATATCTTTCCTTTCAGATAGTGTCTTCTAGGGTCTTTGGCTTCTCAAACTCAATTATGTTCTGATAGTCCTTAGGTAGCCCACTAATAAATCGTTGCACCTTTTCCTTTTCTATTTTTATGTAGGGTACATACCTCAACAACTCAAGGAATTTTCTGACATATTCCTCTATAGTGAGTTTCCCCAGCTTAAGTTCATATAACTCTTTAGTCTTCTCGTCGAAATATTTTTCCAACAGATACTTCTTCCTGAAGTATTTCTCAAACCGTTCCCAAGATAGGTCCTCTTCATGAATCCCTTTCACATTCTTAAGTTCTTCCCACCAAATGGAAGCCTTTCCATTCAGGTTGAAAGTGGCTACTTGGGCCTTCAAGTTTTCAGAGAAGTCATGGACTCTGAAATAATTTTTAGTCCAAGCAGCCAGGCTTCTGCCTCCTCTCCTTTCTTAATCTCACCATCGAAAGAGGGTGGTTTAGCCTTCCTGAATTCTTCGAGATTATGACTTTTGGAATTCTTTCATTTCTTCCATTTTCTTTGAGAATGTGATTTGATTCTACTACTAGAATATCCCTCCGAGTCGCTAGTTTCCTTTCCAGAGGATTCACCCGACACTTGTCCCCTGTCTCTAGGTTGGAACTTTCTTGAGGTACTCCTCCTAGTGCGGCCACTTAAAGGGCCACGTTTTTGTATCTCAGGTGGAATTTGACTCCACTTTGTCTGTCATCGATCCACGCAACTGGTGTCAGGTCCATGCTATAGTTGTCTTTGTATGTCGGATAAACTCTATTGCAAGACTACATTAATTTTCGTTTCCTTCTCTTTCTCTTTTATCAATCTTTCATTGTCGGCCTTGCAGCTCTATAATTCGGCCATGAGACTCCTCACAGTCTCATCCAAATCCGGAGGGGTCTCTACCACCCTCCTCTCATCAGACTCTTTGTCTCTATTGTGGGATCCATCCCCCACTTCATGGCATGCCATCATTCTATATGATTGGAGTTTCCCACGGTTGATCGACCACTTGAGTGCAGAAATAACACTTGTTGTTAGCTAACACTATATTAGTTCAGAACCAACACATAATTCACATTTCTTAAATACATACACACACAACAGTAAGTTGTCATTATTTTCTATAATAAGGGCTTAACCAGACTTTTTAGGGAGGGACTAAGGTAGGATATCACCCTTTAAACCCATTAATGTGGTATTTATGCAACTTGTCCATGAGCCCAAACAGGCCAAGTGTTGTAACCATGATCTGATACCAATTTGTAACACACCCGCCCCTTTGAAGGACCTACTATAATGTAAAGCCTCTAAATTTTTGTTTTTTGTTCTCCCACGTGAACAAGCACCAGGCGCAAGCCTCCTCCATGTGACCACTACCAGTGACTATAAGCCTAACTAAAAGGCACTTCGTGACTTCTGTTGTCGGTTATTCACATATGAGACAACCTTGTCATGGGGTATTCACATAAGCACAAGTGCCTCAGTCAATGCTTTTTTTATTTGGTTGAAGGATTCTTTGGGCTTAGCAGTCCATTTTACTTCATTCCCTTTCCTGAGCATGGCGGTGATATGTTTCACCAATTCAACAAAATTTGAAACAAACCTTCTCAGAAAAATATTTTTTCCCAGGAAAGACTAAACCTCCTTCTTGGACCTGGGAAGTGACAAGGCTTGAATAGCTTCCACCATGCTTGGATCGATCCTAACCCCCTTGGTTGATACAACGTGTCCCAACAATTTTCCTTCTTTCATAGCAAATAAAGACTTCCTGGGATTTAGGGAGAGACCAAACGTTCTGCATTTCGAGAATACCTCTCTCGGATGTTGACAATGTTCTTTATCATATTTGGAGAAAATTGTTATGTCGTCTATATACATGACCACAAATTTATCTCTTTCTCCAATGAATGCGATGTCCATGGCTCGCTGGAAGGTAGCTCTTGCGTTCATCAATCCAAAGGGCATTTTTGCATACATGAATGTACCCCATGGAGTGGTGAAGGTTGTCTTTTCTTTGTCTTAAGGAAGAATGGAGATCTGATTGTAGCCAGAAAATCCATCAATCATGGAGATCATGGAGGCGCCTGTCACCCTCTACAATATGTGTTCCATCTTTGGCAAAGGGTAGTTGTCGTTCTTTGAGATTTTGTTCAAATTTCTGAAATCAACATAGAGTCTAATTTATCTACTCTTTTTCCTTACTGAAACCAAGTTGGCCACACATTTAGAGTATCTCAAAGGGACAATGATCTGAGCATGAAAAATCTTATTTACCTCTCTCTCCATGATAGGCAATAACATAGGATTTTTTAGTCTTAACTTATACCTAAATGATTTGGCATATTCTTTCAATGGGATCTTATGCTCAATGACGTTGGTGTCATATGTTCTGAGGTCTTCATAGGTATAATAAAACACATCAGAGAATTATTTTAATAGCTCAGTATACTCGGCTCTCTGCTCCCTTGACAGGTTGCTTGACAACTTGACAAACTCAGTGCCAATATTGCATTCAGCTACATCAACCTCCTTAGTTGGGCCTTTAAAATTTACTACCACATCGTTCCCATCAAACAATATTTCTAATGGAATTAGTTCTTTGGGAATGTGGTTTCTAGGCAGTTGAACAATATGGTGATTAGAAATTTTATTCAAAAATAATTTAGGGGGAGGGTCACCTTTGGAATCATGGTATTGATCAATGTGTAATGCAGACAACTCATCAACCGACTCAAGAAATATTTTGATTTCAAGATCATCCTCAAACACCTTCCAATGCTTGATATTATCAGGTACAGAGGGCCTATTTATCATCTCAACATCATACCTAAGCTTAGGTGGCAGTGGGACCCTGAACTGGCTCACTGATATGGACAGAGAATCAACCATGACATTCTCTTCTCTTGGAATAAATGAAATGTTGAAAGCCGAGAAAAAAATGTCAATTAAGTCCAAACTTCATTTCTGTAACTTCTTAGTCGAGGGTGTTTTGCCTAATAAATATTCCTGATCTATTGTACAATCAATTCAACATCTCCAAACACTACTATCTCTTCAATTCTCATATCCTTTGCATCCCTCAAACCCAAAACAAGATCCTCATACTCAGCCACACTATTGGTAGCTTCAAATTCTAGTTTATAAGACAAAGGTATGGCTTCTTGTCAAGGTGACACAAAAACCACTCCAACACCAGCACCTTCCCTAAAAGAGGCTCCGTAGAAGATCATATTCCACATAGAAGTAGTTGGAGGAGGTATTTCGCAAAAAGAAATGGGTTTCTTTTTTATTTCAAGAGGAGCTTCAGGAGTATAAGTGAGTTGTAACAAACTAGATCCCAAATCAGTGTTGAGTGCAAAGATAGGATGATTAGTGGGGTCTTCTTCATCACTAATAATGTAGGTCAACTGAGCTTCTCTGTACAGTCTCCTATGCTCCCCTCTAAACACTGGAATGGTAACATATGTGAGTTCCATCTGCAAGGTTCCCCAAAGTCTTTTTATCCAAGATCTTGAGAAGACAATGCCAAATTTTGGAGGAACATCAACCACCATGATATCCATGACCATGCTCTTCATGGGCAGCTGAAACAAGGTCACGACCATATCCTTGATGACCCCAAGACATTTCACTCTCCTTGAATCAAAATAATACAAATCATGATAAGCCTTTGTGATTTCTAACCCAAGTTCTGCCATGACAGTTTTGGGCATAAGATTATGAGATTCCCCTTAATCCATCAAACAGTTATGCAACACCTTATCATGTATGTTCAATGATGTATAGAAGGGAGGGGATGAATCATCTCTATCTTCTACCATAGGACCTAAGATGATTGTTGGCTTTTAATATTGAAGATTTATTGATTTTGTGGAATGGCAAGATGGCTCAGATTGCAACAACTTAGAGAGAGATTTTTTTAAATCTTCATGCTTGACTAGCTCTGAAAGGGGCACAGGGATTTTGATCTTTTAAATTTCGTGCTCAAAGTTGAAGGAGGAAAGGGGATTCAAAACTTCTCTCACTTCTGGGATACGGTCTTGGGATATCAGTGAGGGGTTCTGAGCTTTCTTTTCTTTGCTATTGTTTGCTACATATTTAGCAGGTTTCTCTGCTCTGTAAGGTTGATCAGGGACATCAGACTTCCCTTATTTCTTCTTAGACCTGATATTGTATTTATTGGGACTACTATTGGCCTTCTCACTCTCACTTAGATCATTTATTTGACTATTCATGAGGGATTCCTCGTATGCAGATTGAGTCAAATGGGGAATGGGGAGTTCTCTCCAAGACAATGGATCTTGGGATCAAGCTCTTCTTCCTCCCTCTCTTCATCAACAACTAGGTTATTTTGGAGAGGTGTTTGGATTTTCTGATCATCCCTCTCTCTGTTTCTGGGCTCTCTCGGGAGTATTTGAGGGGAATTGTTTGGTATTCTGAAGTTGGTTCTGTTATCATCATTTTGGACATTCATATAACCTTACTTCCCTTCAAATTTCATCTTCTCCAATTCTGTAGACAGAGACTTCACCATCTTGTTCAATTCATCTACTTGAGGGTTAGATGTATAAGAACAAGAGGTTGAGGCCTCAAATCTCCCTCTCCCTCTGTCTCTTTCATCTTTATTCCTAAGTCTATCAACTACCAATACATTGGATTCTACTTCTAGGGATGCATCTTGCATATGAGCCAAGGAAGTAGCTCTTCTTTCTCTCAACAAGAGGAAAAAATTGGGATCAAAAGTGTTAGCGTAAGTAATTTTGGTAGAAGCTTCTATAGGCTTTATCTCAGCAGGGATCTTACTGTACATTTTATTGAATCTTTTGGAGAAGTCAGGGACAAATTCTCCCTCTTTTATCCGTAGGGAACTAAATTTTGTGATATAATACATAAATTCTTTTTTATCCCCCCATTGCTTCAAGAAAACATCATTTAGGGCCTCAATCCCAGTAATGGATCCAGGGGTCAACCCTCTAAACCATTTCCTAGCCTCCCCATCAAGGCTATGGACAAAGACTCTCATCCAGACATCCTCGTTTTCAATATTAAGTTTGCTTGCATAACTGTAGAAGGAAACAAGGTTTTGTTCGACAGTTATGTCTTCCTCTCTTGCGAACTTGGACATATACTTTAGGTAATCTCCAGTAGGGAGAGAATTCATTGGTTGAGGTAGGACTAGAGGGGCATATCTTGCAGCCAATATGACATCCATTTTGTTCCTAGAAGGATTGACACATGCCATAGATGATAGGTGGAGGAGAACTAGGAGGGGAAGGGGTTCGAACATGTGAGACTAGAACTGACCTTTCGAGAGGAAAGGGAAACAACATAGGATTTGGAGAAAAGGCTATCGGGCTTGAAGGAAAAGAGGATTCCCTTTCTGAAAAATTAGTAGCTCTAACGAGACGAGTAATAAAACCTGGAGTGGGAAAATTTTTCGAGGCCTGGGGTCTAGACCAAGGTACAACTCCAGGGGAGAGAGGAGTGACAAGGATTTATCTCTCCAAATCCAGACCACGAGGGGAAAACTCAACATGAACACTCCCAAACTTTAAACTTCGGTAAACTCCAACGGATGGTATAATAGGAGAATGACAAGAATATATCGAAGTTTCTAAAGGAGGACATTGAAAATCATCAGAAATAGTTGGTTCAGCAGCGAAAGTACCTTCTCAAGGAGCCTTTCCCTTTCTGACAATTTTCTCTGGGTCAGCTTCAGGTGTTGCTAAAGGAAATTGTGGAGTAGACCTCGTGTGTCTGCCTCTAGAAGCCATAGCTAAAATAGTGGAGTTGCCAGTGGATTTGCATCAATGGAGTCACCACATTGGAGTCACCAGGTGCACAGTTGCAATCTTTGATGTACTAAGTTCTGCTACACCTTTAGAACTAGTAAGATTTGTCATTCAATCCTAGGGAAAATCTTCAATTTCATCCCCGTCAACGACGCCAGAAATGTTAGCACCAGAAGTCACCTCTGGATTACGGCAGAGGTAAGACCAGTACCCATCAGTTTTATGTCACAGGTTGGTTAGAGGGTCAAATGGGCGCAGTCTCAAGAAAATATCATCTTAACTCAGAAAACTGGGTTGATATGCACAAGCAGGTGAGGTCTTGGTTTAATTTCAGTTAGTAGGTTGTGGTAAAGGTGAGTAGGAGGAAGACTTTGGCGAGAAAATGTAGAGGTCTGTCGAAGACATCAGGTTTTCCGACAACCCAGGAGGAAAACTTAAACACAAGATCTACTTGAATTCAAATCTCAAAGGAACTGAAAGGAATTATAAAAGAACTATAATCAAACATTCATCATAACAAAGTCACAATAATTCAAGTGAATCGATCAATCATGAACTCTTTCAGTATTGGAGGGAAACAAGGAGTAAGAAAGATGACTTTCATTAAACAAGAAATCTCAAATTACAAAGCATAACCAGAGAACCAGAGTGTTCATTAAAACTTTACAAATCCGGAGCTCTTACTCTACCATCGACCCTAACAAAATATCAAAACTAAGTATTTATACTCAGAACAGTTCGCCACGATGAGAGATGTGACCTGACTATTACATTCAAAGATTTGCGTCTGCATTTTCCTCTGTCAGGTTGCACTTGCATTCTCTTTTCAGACGCAAGATCATATCAATATGGGCTTCACAAGAAAATCCATGGAAGGGGAAATTTCGGCTGACTGTCTGCCCTCCACGACTGGTTTTCAATGATTTCTATTTAAGTGGCGAAACAAGGTTTCAACCACCTTCCCTATTTTCATTAACTATTGTCATCGGGATTAGGGCAAGGACTGAAACCTATGAATGTTCCAGGTGAGCTCATGACTCCTTCGAGTTAATTCTGGAGCCTCGAGGTCAGGTAAATCTTTCTCTGTGACCAACTTGGGCACTTTGATCTTTGGCACAGCTCTTTTTTCTTCACCCCAAGCGACCGCGAGCCGTGACCTCGTGCTTATCCACATGAAATTTCAGGATTTCATGTTTCAGGAGTTTCCACTCCCCTTGATTCAAATATCTCGATGCTCGTTTCTGCGAAATGGACCATCTAGATCAACGGTCAGTTTTTCCTCGAATCTGATGGCCACGATCATCTCCTCAAACAACTTCGGCCACATGTCACTCAATCAAGTGCCTATCTCTCTCAGTTCCCACTTTCCACATGACCCTTGGCTATGATCGTGGAATTAACTTTCAGGTGTGTCGTGATTTTGTGTTTCGCGAGTTCACGTTGTGCTCCATGCTCAAATTACCCAGGTCGCGAAATCACGATCCCTCGGATCGGATGACATGCGTCCCTCTAAAATGGACGACCCAGATTATTTCGCGATTTCGTGTTTCGCGAGTCCTCATCACTCTACCCTTTGACCACTCCATTATGCGAGTCAAGGAAATTTTGATCCTGTGCCATGCATCCTTCTCGATACCAACGGATAGGGTCAGCCTCGTGATTTCAAACTCCTGTCTTACGCTAAATGATCCCAATCACTCGATGGCCATCGATTCGCTCCATTCTGATGGATCTCTGTCGTTGAAAGCTGATCTTGCTCACTCGTTTGATTTGAGTTCATATCAGACCGCTCTAAGCATTGCACTTGGTGCTTACGACCGTGGCCTGTGAATATTACTTGAATGACTGGCTGAGGGATTAGGAAAACAAAAAGGATCAGCGAAAGAGGCAAAGAGAGAGAAGTGATTGATTTTATGGAAAATAGAAAGGCTTATGGCCAATACTTCTTAGGCAATCTAATAAGGAAAAATAGGTCGATTAAACGGATGAAGACAATAGAAGAAAACTACAAGCTAGGAATAAGATCCTACAATTGGGTCTGCCAAAGGAGGAAGAATAGGAAAAATTACAGACCTAGGTGGAAACCACACCCCACAAGACTTTGACAAGTTTATGTGCTAACATTGGCTCCACAGGGGATGGCATTCTCCCTGTGAGCTGCCAAGAACAAGCAGTTCCAGTGCCTTAGTGTTGGGTTATGGAGTCTCCTATTAAAAACAAAATAAACATAAAACAGGAACGGTATTTACAATGGTAGGAAGTCGACTGCGGCTTTAAACAAAAAAATTCTTCAGGAAGTGCCCATTTACAGGGCCACTAACAACTGTGTTACCCTCCAAATTCTACAATCTGTAAGTGTTGTTTGGAAACGCTTCAAAAATCTTGAAGGGACCTATCGAAAGGGCTTCAAATTTACCATGCTTTCCCTTGTCTTCTTTTGGAGTGTCCCATTTGAGTACTAGATCTCCCAAATGTAAGTCCCCTTTTCTGATTTTCTTATCAAAAGTCTACTTGATTATTTGCTGATGGCCATGCGCTCTATCCATCACCTGCTCTCTAGTCTACTGGACTTCTACCAGTTGATGAATTCTTCTGATCATATCGTCAGGATCTCCTTGATAGTCCTGAAAGAATTTTGCCATAGGCAGGGTGAGGTGAGAAGGAAAAACAACCTCAGTCTCATATACAATTTGGAAAGGAAAGATACCCAGGTACCTCTTTGTTGTCACTCTATCAGCCCATAGAGAAAATTTGAGCTTTGAGTCTCGGGCTTTCTTGGTGTCCTCTAACAATATTTTGATGATCTTTATCAGGATTTTGTTAGAGGACTCTGCCAGTCCATTGCCTTGGGGATAGTAGGGGGTAGAGTGAATCAATGCAATTTCAAACTTCTCACAAAACTTGATCAATGGTTCGGCCTTCAAGGATGGAACATTATTAGTGGAAATTATACTCAGACAACCAAACCTTGCCATAATATCTTCAAGAAAACCAATGATTACTTTGTGAGAAGTGCTCCTTGTGGGGATAACTTCGTCCACTTGGTGAAATAATCTGTTGTAGTTAAAATCCATTTGTTTTGACCACTTGAATCAGGATGAATTTCCCCAATAAAGTCTAGGCCCCGCTGTTGAAAGGGTCCTGAAGCTAGTACCAAATTCAATGGCAGAGACTTGACCTACTGCTTCCCAGAAAATTTTTGACATTTGATATAGGCCTTGATTTTCACACAGACGTAGGTGAATAGAGTAGGCCAGTAGTACCCATCCCTGAGAATTTTGTAGGCAGTGGTTTTCCAGAAGTGATGTCCCCCAAATAGGCCACTATGGAAATCCAACATAATCTTTTGGGCCTCTGGTGGGTCTAAACATCTCAAAATCACTCCTAGAGGGTATTTCCAATACAAGACATGGTCAATAAGGAAATATCTAATTTTTTTGATCTTTAAGGCTCTTTCCTTACTTCTTCCCATACCATCTGGAGGTCTCAACTCCTGCAGAAAAAATATAATATCTTTGTACTAGGCGCATTCTGCCAATTAAGGGTTGTCCCAAGGACCTCTATCAGGTAACTCAGCCTGTTGATCTTCCGAGCAAGTGTTGATGAAGTTAACCCCCAAATATTTGTAATTGGATTCAGCCAACACCTTGGCTAAACCTTGGCCTTTAACTAGTTTGATGGGTTTTATTTCTTGAACAAATTCAAGGATTTTGGCAATCCACTTGCTCCTTCTCTCGTCTATGTCAGGCTGAATGAGAATGTCCTTCACAGAAGTTGAAGGAACATATGCAATGATTTTTTAATGCAGAACATAGAATCTGAAGGATTTAAGAGCTTTCACCAAGGCATAGGCCTGCTTCTCCATGATGCCATATCTGACCTCTGTGTCTCTTAGCGCTCTACTGAAAAAGGAAATAGGTTGCTCGATCCCTTCAATGTTTTTATGCAATAAAATAGCTGCCACTGTATCAAAAGAAGCAAAAGAAAAAATCAAAAAATATTTGGAGTAATTAGGACTGATTAGCATAGGTGCCTCAGTCAATGATTTTTTTATTTGGTTGAAGAATTCTCTGGGCTCAACAGTCCATTTTACTTCATTCCCTTTCCTGAGCATGGTGGTGATATGTTTCACCAATTCAATAAGATTTGAAACAAACCTTCTCAGAAAATTAATTTTTCCCAGGAAAGACTGAACCTACTTCTTGGACCTGAGAAGTGACAAGGCTTAAATAGATTTCGCCCTGCTTGGATCGATCCTGACCCCCTTGGCTGATACAACATGTCCTAACAATTTTCCATCCTGCATAGAAAATAAAGACTTCTTGGGATTTAGGGAGAGACCAAACCTTCTGCATTTTGAGAAGACCTTTCTCAGATGTTGGCAATGTTCTTTATCAGATTTGGAGAAAACTGTTATGTCATCCATATAGATGACCATAAATTTATCTCTTTCTCCAATGAATGCGATGTCCATGGCTCGCTGGAAGGTAGCTCCTGCGCTCATCAATCCAAAGGGTATTTTGGCATACATGAATGTACCCCAGGGAGTGGTGAAGGTTGTCTTTTCTCTGTCTTCAAGAAACAGAGATCTGATTGTATCCAAAAAATCCATCAATCATGGAGATCCTGGAGGCACCTGTCACCCTATGTAATATGTGTTCCATCTTTGGCAAAGGGTAATTATCCTTCTTTGAGCTTTTGTTCAGATTCTTGAAATCAACAGAGGGTCTAATTTCTCCGCTCTTTTTCCTTATTGGAACCAAGTTGGCTACCCATTTAGAGTATCTCAAAGGGAAAATGATCTGAGCATCCAAAATCTTCTTCTCCTCTCTCTCCATGATAGGCAATAACATAGGATTTATCTGTCTTAACTTCTGCCTAAATGTTTTGGCCTCCTCTTTCAATGGGATCGTATGCTCAATGACATTGGTGTCATATGTTCTGAGGTCTTCATAGGTATAAGAAAACACATCAGAAAATTCTTTTAATAGCTCAATATACTCATCTCTCTATTCCCTTGATAGGGTGCTTGACAACTTGACGAACTTTGGATCCTCCTCGGTACCAATATTGCAGTCAACTACATCAACCTCCTCAATTGGGCCTTTAAACTTTACTGCCACATTGTTCCCATCAAAAAATATTTCTAATGGAATTAGTCCTTTGGGAATGTAGTTGTTAGGCAACTAAACAATATGGTGATTAAAAATTTTATTCAAAAATAATTCAAGGGGAGGGTCACCTTCGGAATCATGGTCCTGATCAATGTGTAATGCAGAGAACTCATAAACTGACTCAAGAAATATTTTGATTTCAAGATCATCCTTGAACACCTTCGAATGATTGATATTATCAAGTACAGAGGGCCTATATCTTATCTCAACATCATACCTGAGCTTAGGTGGCAGTGGGACCCTGAATTGGATCCCTGAGATTGACAGAGAATAAGCCATGACATTCTCTTCTCTTGGAATAATTGAAATGTTGAAAGCTGAGAAAAAACTGTCAATTAAGTCCCATACTTCATTTATGTAGATTTTGAGCTGAGGGTGTTTGGCCTGATAAATATTCTTGATCTGCTGGAGAATCAATTTAGCATCTCCAAACACTGCTATCTCTTCAATTCCCATATCCTTTGCATCCCTCAAACCCAAAACAAGAGCCTCATACTCTGGCACATTGTTGGTAGCTTCAAATTTTAGTTTATAAGACAAAGGTATGGCTTCTTGACAAGGTGACACAAAAACCACTCTGACACCAACACCTTCCCTAGAAGAGGCTCTGTCGAAGAACATATTCCATAAAGAAGTTGTTGGAGGAGGTATTTCACAAAAAGAAATGGGTTGCTTTCTGATTTCAAGAGGATCTTCAGGAGTATCAGTGAGTTTTAACAAACTAGATTCCAAATTGTCAAGTGAAAAGATAGAATGATTAGTGGGGTCTGCTTCATCACTAATAATGTAGGCCAACTGAGCTTCTCTATACAGTCTCCTATGCTCCCCTCCAAACACTAGAATGGTAACATATGTGAGGTCCATCTGCAAGGTTCCCCCAAGTATTTTTATCCAAGATCTTGACAAGAGCATGCCAAATTTGGGAGGAACATCATCCACCACGATATCCATGACCACACTCTTCATGGGTAGTTGAAACAAGGTCACGACGAGATCCTTGATGACCCCAAGACATTGCACTCTCCTTGAATCAAAATAATACAAATCATGATAAGCCTTTGTGATTTCTAACTCGAGTTCTTCCATGACAGTTTTGGGCATAAGATTATGAGATGCCCCTGAATCCATCAAACAATTATGCAACACCTTATCATGTATGTTCAGTGATGTATATAAGGGAGGGGGTGAATCATCTCTATATTCTACCATAGGACCTAATATGACTGTTGTCTTTTCATCATGAAGATTTACTGATTCTGTGGAATGGCAAGATGGCTCAGGCTGCAACAGCTTAGAGAGAGATTTTTTGAAATCTTCATGCTTGACTAGCTCTAAAAGGGGCACAAGGATTCCGATATTTTGAATTTCGTGCTCAAAGCTGAAGGAGGAAAGGGGCTTCAAAACTTCTCTCACTTCCGGGATAGGGTCTTGGGGTATCGGTGAGGGGTTCTGAGATTTCTTTTATTTGTTGTTATTTGTTGCATCTTTAGAAGGATTCTCTTCTTTGGAAGTTTGCTCAGGAATTTCAGTGATCCAGGTGGATATCAGTGGCCACCCACCTTTTCCAAATGGCTCAAAATGGCTTTTTGGCAATTTTGGCAATTTACTATTTTTAGCAAGTTTTAACTTCTGGGGCCATTTTGAGGGCCCAAATGAAGGTTTTTTGAGATATAGGTTCTCAATGATAGCCAAAGGAATGATTGATCCCCCAAAATTAATCTCCTCGATGATACCTTTCCAACAAGCCATCACACGCCTAAAACGGAGATCGTATGCAAAAGTTACGACCCCAGGAAGTTGATGTACTCACTTACCCAAACGGGGCCCACATGACTTTTGACGCTTCATTTCCCAGGGTTAGTTTGGATGTCTAGGGTTTTTGGAATTCCTACTTATTGTAAAAATGCCTTCAGAGCCTCATTGTAATYATCTTCTTGCGAATGGGAGTAGCTGTCACATCTCTTCTCAGAGATAAGTTTCCACCATTCTAGCGAGTCTTTCACTCTGTATTTTTACAGTCTATGTACATTTCTTTCATTAATAGAAATCGTGTATTACTGTATATCTGTTTTTATGAATGCATCTACGATACATTTCTGTYATATTATTGAATATCTATGATATCTATGTGCATTTCTTTATTATATCTCCGATCTCATTTCGTGCCGAAAATAATCCGGATCAGTCAGACTTCCCTTCTTTCTTCTTAGACCTAAGATTGTATTTATTGGGACTGCTATTGTCCTTCTCACTCTCACTTAGATCATTTATTTGACTGTTCATGAGGGATTCCTCGTATGCAGATTGATTCAAATGGGGAAATGGGGAGGTGTCTCCAAGACAATGAATCTCAGGATCAAGATCTTCTTCCTCCCTCTCTTCATCAACAACTAGGTTATTTTGGAGAGGTGTTTGGATTTTATGATCATCCCTCTCTCTATTTCTAGGCTCTCTCGAGAGTATTTTAGGGGCATTGTTTGGTCTTCTGAATTTGCTTCTATTATCAACATTTTGGACATTCTTATAACCTTGCTTCCCTTCGAATTTCATCTTCTCCATTTCTGCAGACATAGAATTCACCATCTTGGTCAATTCATCTACTTGAGAGTGAGATGTAGAAGAACTAGAGGTTGAGTCCTCAACTCTCCCTCTCCCTCTGTCTCTGTCATCTTTATTCCTAATTCTGTCAACTTCCAAGACATTGGATTCTACTTCTAGGGCTGCATCTTTCATATGAGCCAAGGAAGTAGCTCTTCTTTCTCTCAATAGGAGGCAAAAATCAGGGTCAAAAGCACTAGCATAAGTAATTTTGGCAGCCACTATGGCATCCATTATGTTCCTAGGATGATTGGCACATGCCATAGGGATGATAGGTGGATG
>JASDQU010736526.1:123926-191144 GCA_032191745.1 Picea mariana
CATCCACGTAGGTTACTTTTGGCCTGCATTATTTCACGATTGCATCCATGTCATGAAACGATGTGATAAATGCCAGCTTTATGCCAACAAATCACGCACACCACCTGCTCTTCTACACCCAGTCATCATTGTTGGTCCCTTTTGTAAATGGGGCATCGACTTCATGACCTGCAACACTACATCCAACAACGGACACAAATACATAGTCGTTGCAGTTGATTACTTTACCAAGTGGGTTGAAGCCATGCCTACCTTCAACAACACCACTGACACAACAACGCATTTTTTCTTTAACCACGTCATATCCTGCTTTGGAGTACCACTCCAACTAGTCTCTGATCACGGGAAACATTTCAAGAATGAGATTTTTATGGAACTCTCATCCCGGTTAGGCTTCTCCCATGAGTTTTCCTCACCATACTACCCTCAGTCCAATGGATAGGTAGAAGTAGTTAACAAGGTCTTAAAAACCATGTTGCAATGCATGGTTAACAAACATAAAACCAATTGGCATCATATGTTGTTTTCCACACTCTGGGCTTATCGCACAGCAGTAAAAAATGCCACTTGTTTCACACCTTTTCATCTAGTCCACGAGGTTGAGGCCACTCTTCCCATCGAGTGTGAAATTCCCACCTTACACACCACTATTGAGCTATTACCCGACATTTCCCCAATAGAGCAGTGTTTTCTGAACTTAGAATCCCTGGATCAAGATCGTCGATCTTCATTACAGAACAATGAAGCAGCCAAAAAATGATCAAAGGTCACCTTTGATCTCCATGTCAACCTTTGCTCATTTAACGAAGGAGACCTCGTCCTTGCTTACGATACCCTTGGTCATGAAAAATTCGAGTCCCTGTGGCATGGACTGTACATCATCCAACATTGCCTCACTAAAGGTGCATACATCCTATCCTCCCCCGAAGGCCATCTTCTCAAGGAACCCGTCAACGGGTTGTATTTAAAGAAATTTTACGCCTAAGCATAGCTATACTACACTAGGATTTTTCTTTTTTGTACGTATTTTGTAGAGTTTTTAGTCTTCTTTTATCCATACCTCCCATCTAATCTATCACTCGTGTTATTGATAGATGCCACCTCCATCGGCCTACCACATCGGTTATGCTGATGGAGCTAGTCGTTGGACACAAAATCTCGCTTCGGCTGCTTGGGCCCTCTATTCGCCTTCACATGACTTGCTCCACACCAGCAACATATGTTTAGGTTCAACCACCAACAATCAAGCAGAGTACATTGTAGTCATTGGTCTCCTCGTTGAGGCCAATCACCGCCATATTTGTCACCTTAGTGTCTTATTAGATTCCCAACTTGTCGTCCTCCAACTCAACAATGTATACCATGTTCGTGATCCTTGCCTCTTTTGCAAATACCTGCAGGTTAGACTTTTATCTCGACATTTTGATTCCATTACATTTACACATATCACAAGACAATTCAATCAAATAGCAGATAACATGGCTAACATTATACTAGATTGGCATATATCACATCAAGACATCTTCACATACACATAAATCATCAGAAGTCTATCACAAAATATAGATTAGACATCATCCACTACATAAAAAAAAATCATCAACAACAAACACATCACACATGTACACAAAGATCCAAAAATGTATATTCATATTTATATATATATATATATATCGGTCCACATGTCATAAAGTGTTTACAAACATAGTACATCGCCCATAGGCAGGTGAATCACCTCATCCCTACCAATACAAAACTGGATGTCACAACTATACAAAATGGCCTCACCAGCCTATATCAAATACACAACTACATATCTAGCAGCCCTCAGGGTGTCTCTAGTGCTCCAGCACCAGTTCCTCCCTCTAGCAAAGGTACCCCACCAGCTCTAGGTCCCTCATGTCCCAGAGGAAACCATCCAGTCATCGCAACTCTGACTACAATTTCTCCACGGATCAAGATCCGCGAATCTGCTGGCAGCCCAATACACTACTCCAGGATCCCCTCATCCTGGATCTGCACCCACATCCTCTCAGGAACTCCCTGTAGAACCGCCTCTAGTCGGCGACGAAAATCATCAAACTCTCCCCCGGCCTCGGCCAGAGGAGCATGTGACGGACCTGCCCCGGGGTCATCATAACGGCATCTCCAGGCCACTCTATCATCATCACCGGGCCTCACCCCAACATCCTCTCGACGTCGCCTCTCCTCTACTTGCAACTCTCCCCGTGGTGGTCTCACAAGCCCCTAGCGGGATGGCACTCTGATCAGCTCGACCTCTCGTCCACACGGTCCCACATCTACACAAACAAACACATGATAGCATCAACATCCATACAAATATCAACCATATGCTATACTATCTAAAAAACAAATCAACAAAACCAACAACCAACACATCATACCTCAGCGATCGAATACCTCTCCCGGGGGTAATATCATCTCAGGGTCATCACAGAAATCTATCCCACTGTATGGAAACTACAATATGATCTATGGCATCTGACGCCACACCTGTGCAGCCTCGGTCGTGAAGTACTGGCCACCCTCCCCACCCCCATAACGAACCAAAATCGTCGACCACCATCGTAGTCGCGACTCTCGCACTCCCGACAGGTCTAACAAAACTCTCAGGTGCAACATCGACACCCTCTCTAGAAACTAAGCCACTAGGATAGATCCAAAAGAAAAATCCCCTGAGTTGGCTGCCTGACACCTGGTGAGTTGTCCCACCATCTTGGCATGCAACATGAATCCCCAGGAGAAATGCTCACCCCCTAGTGCCCGCTGCATGATCCTCAGTTGATCACCACTGATACGTTGAGTCACGAGCGACCCATATACTCTCACAACCATTGTTGCCATGCAACATTGTACCAGGGAATCCATCACCCCAATCCTCACCACTGACCCAGACATGAAATCCTCCCCCGAAAAATATGTCTGGGCAAGGGTAGCCAACTGCCCCTCTCCAACTACCACCTGCTCGACCGGCAGTAGGGTTCCCCAAAACGGGATCCCAATTAGAAAATAGACATCCTCCTCAGTAGAGAATGCCAAGTGCTCCCCATGCACAATAAAACACTGCAACTCCAAACTCCACATCGAGATCAGGAATTGCAGCAGATACTCTTGTGCCCTCAACAACGGGCAATCAAAAAACTTCAGCAGCCCACAGGCCGCCAAATCACCATGAACCGTCGGCTCCTCATCCATCACGACCTCCCTCAGTCGGGCCCAGTCCCTCTCTCTCCAACGGATCGACATCATCCCAAATGATCACCTACATCCACATATACAGTACTCAATCAACCATCACAAAAACAACAAAATCTCCCAAGAAAAAAGGGAGATAAGTTTTCTCACCCTCAGCTTTGACTCACGGGCACGGTTGTTTTCCCCACAAGTGTGCACAAATGCGCACATGTTTACCCCACAGGTGCACATGTATGCGCACATGTTAAGCCCACAGGCACACACCTGTTCACTACACAGTTGCGCACTCATGCGCAACTGTCAGCAACACAGCTGCTCACATATGCACGGTTGTGTTTCGGACAGGCGTGCACCCCATGCGCGCTTGTTTTCCCAAATAGCGCGCCCCCCCTGCACGACTGTTCCCATCATTGCCGTGCATTCAGGTGCGGGTTTCCATCAATCACCCACTCATTTTCGGGGGGCACAACCCTAAAAACCCATCGTACGGCCATCTGTACGGTCCTACCCAAAAATTGACACCTAACTACTGTACAGAAGGATGTGACCACTAACCTGACTCTCGCACCTCTTGGATCAACTTCCTCACACTCCTGGAATCCACGAATCTTCTCTGCAATCTCCTCTCTAACCACTATAGCAACAAGTACAAATGAGGTGGCAATGTGGGCCCTACAACTATATATAGGCCCTCTTTGCCAAACTTCTAGACTCAATTCTGGGAGCTTCGAGCGTCCATTTTTCGATCCATATTTAGCCACGGGATCAACACCCCATCATCTACATCAGGACAGTCCCTGGGCCATTTTCCATCCTTAGCCCCCGGAGAACCATTTTTCCATACTCCGTTCAGGTACGCATGTTCATGTTCAAAATGATCAAATAAATGGTTATATGTTCTATTATCTTCAGATATTGTTCACATCAGGTATTTGGTCGTCATGTGTGCAGGTACTAGTCATCACACACCAGCGTGACCCCTTCAGGTATATGGTTGACACTGGCATGTAATCATTCCCTTTGAATCTCAAATTGCATCTCCAGTCACACCCTCTGAAATTTTCCTTTAGGGTCCCTATATACGGCTCTGCAGTACTGTCACCTCCACTGCATTTTGGGTACTGTCACCCAGTAGCACTCTCCCCCACATGAGTTGTCCCATTCATAGCCCCCCTTGGCACTTTGACACTCATGTTGTTTTCAAACTTTAGGGATGGGAGTCCCGATAGTCTTACATCATGTCACGAATCAACCACATACTCCTTCTCCTCATTTTGCTATCCTACCCAACGGACTCTCAGGGCACTTCCTCACAGTTTTATTTTGACTGCACTCTCGTAGCATCATTTACCATCCATTTCATCCACTGTCGGTTTGCCCATCTTCAGATTTCCCTCCATACATTTCCCTACTACAGAAACCCGCCTATGGGGCCCCAACCCCCCACTTTTTTTCATCCAAATTGTGCCATCCTTAGTCCAAGACATCTCACACTGGGGCACCTGTTTCTGTATCTGCATTATTATCCCCACTGATTTCTTAATTCTTTTTGTAATTAAGTCGTTGTTTCTAACAGTTTACATAGCTTTTTGTCATCACCTTTGGCGACCTTCTTCCTTTTTGGAAAATGCAACCCATGTATCCCTTGGTTGGGGTATTCCTTATCACCTACTCCTTTTGACATCGTCCATAAACTCCGAGTATCCCACAGGCCACCTACCTCTGCCCTCTGAGTTTGTTCACTTTGTCCCGCCTCTGGCACAACTTATCCCACGTCTCATTGTTCCCCTGACACTCGACCTAGTTGAATGGTTGCGGCCACTTATACTTTGCATATATCCCCAACCAAGGGCAGTATTGAGTCTCCATGCATCTTGACTTCGTCCATGTACCTCCTCAGTTCCTGACCTCACCTAGTGGATTTCACGAAGCCCTTTGATTCTTAGAGTCGCGTCTCCCTTTTTGTCGACATCATCACAGTTTCCAGAAGGGCGACAATATCTTGACTCACATTACCTTTACAATGAGGAGTCTCGGACGGCACATGGAGAACCATCATTGCTCTCTGTTGTCATTGACCCCCATAACATTCGACTTCAACACTTTCTCATGTTACAGTGGGTCTTACTTTGCGACTATTGCAGTTTTTTTTTATATTTGCCGAAGACCTCTGAAATTTGTTGGGCTATCAATGCCCACAGAATCCATGATACTTTTTACAGGTGTCATTGCCTACTATTCAGAGTATTGTTCCTCATCAGAATTGTCCTCTACCTTTATCAAAACCGCCCCCGAGGGTGCTGCAGTTGTCTACATCAACACACAGTTTCAGTTACTATACAACACCCTTTTTTGAGTTACATGACACGAGCATGGGGCATGCCCGCCTCGTTTGTACACAATTTATTTTCCACACCTTACAAAAGGTTGGGTCCTACAGGTTCCCTTCTCCCTCCAACGGGTCACTCTTGATACTCTCACTATCTCTCTTTCTTACAATGGTACTCTCAGTAGAAGAAACATTGATGAATTTCGGCTATCCATATGTTCCTAAACTCATCCATCAAGGGGCATCTGTTATCATTAAAATTTCATCCACAAATGGTTACAGGAATCCAGCATCTTCAAACAGTTATTAGTTCACCCGTGGACCAAAATTACAAAAAAATCATTTCTAAAAGGTCCAAAACTATACAACTAGTTATAAAATCAGGATGTGTTATGACTATACAGGGCACGCGTGCACATGCGCCATCAAGAAATGCAGGAAAAGCGCACATGCGCATGATGCGTGATTGTGGATGCTAAAAGTCGTGCACACCTTAGAACGACACATTTATGATGTTGGTTAGCCTTCCCCCCACTTCTGGTTTAGCTTCCAAGTCAATTTGACATCCAAGTCTCGGCTGGATCTGGCTGGGTGGCTAGTCAAAGACCTAAAGGTGCCCTAAACAACCCCTTTTCATACTAAAAGTTGGTTGCACAATACCTCAAAGTAGTGCTATAAAACAAGGCCATGGGTGCACTACATCTTCAAGGAATTCATTTGCAAGGTTATGTTGCTGCTATTCTCTTGGGGAAACCTTTTTTCTCATCAAGTGCATACTAGCACCATTCCATTTGGGCAATCCACGTCACCTTTTAAGTGGGTTAGCTTGGGATTCTTTCACCATTTCTTTCAAGTTTTCAAGTTGTAGGAAGAGCTCAATCTTGGGGGTCCAAGAGCCCTCCCTTGGAGGAAGAAGGGACCCAAAGTCTCCTTTCTCTTTGGTTTTTTCTTTTCATTAATACAATCATTTCCATCGGTGACATGAGTCTTGTTTGTTTCTTGTTCTTATGTCCTTATGCACAATAGTTTAATTGTTTTTCCCTTCCTAATTTAATTCTTAGCTTAGTCTTTTATGTTTATTGTTTTAACCCTTTCCTTTACTACTGTCTTGCTTAGCTAACCCAACTAAGCTTGTAAGCACCTCTGTTTTTCTCATTTAGGTGACAAAAGAGGCACAACACTTGGCCCCTCCTTTCCATGTTTGATGAGGTTATCCTAGGCGAGCACTCGATTGTGGAATTCCAACGAAGTGAACAATTTTGTTTTTAGAGGGCCCCGTAACTTTCANTAATTCTTAGCTTAGTCTTTTATGTTTATTGTTTTAACCCTTTCCTTTACTACTGTCTTGCTTAGCTAACCCAACTAAGCTTGTAAGCACCTCTGTTTTTCTCATTTAGGTGACAAAAGAGGCACAACACTTGGCCCCTCCTTTCCATGTTTGATGAGGTTATCCTAGGCGAGTACTCGATTGTGGAATTCCAACGAAGTGAACAATTTTGTTTTTAGAGGGCCCCGTAACTTTCATAGACCCTTCCACCACTAGTGTTGTTCACTAGCTAGGTTATGAATCATCAAATGTTTATAACCCAAATTTACTTTGTATGTCCCCCCCAACAGATTTGTGGTCATCTTGCACTAACACTAGTAACCCTCTACCAACCTATTCACTAGTATGGGAAACCCTCTACTAGGATATGAGTTACTACAAGTTTGATACCCTACAATTTGTTGAACTCTACCCCTTTGGTAGTCTAGCCTAGGTTAACTGCACAATGTATTAGCTTGGCATGGATATTTAGCATCAACTCAACATGTTTTTCCTTTGTTCTCATTTATATATCTATTATATATCTAGCTAACATGACCTCTTAGAATAATATAAATTCAAATGTTTAATGTTGTGATGATATGTTTATTTGGGGTTTTGCAAATTAAGTCAAATGGTGAATTTTAGATCCAACAATACATGTGACTAAACATGTCGAGGACAATAATTGGAAAATAGTTTTGGCCATGCTTAAGAGTGTTTTGAAGACACATTCAAGCCACTATGAAAACCATGGTTAGAATAAGTTGAGAGCTATATCAAAGTGAAAATAGGTTATTGAAGGGAAACTTGTTTTGTTTGAAACTTATTTTGTTTGTGAAAAAGTGTACTCTCTTTGAGTTGGAATCCACTATAGACACACAATGAGAATGCTTGGAATTCTTAAAAAGAAATATACATAAACTTTCAATTAAGCTCAAAATGAACATTGAAAATGGAAAAAATAATACCACACCAGTCACAAATTAAACTTGGTTTTGTACCATAGCAGGGTATTATTAGGCCTTGCTCTTCGGTTTGTAGGGACTATTGTAAACGTTTATTGTTGTTTCTATTAATCATACACCCAAACCAATATTTAAACCTAAAGTTTTGACTAAATTCATAAATTTTGAGAGTTGCATTTCGGTTTTGTCCAAAATTTTAATTTCGACACCTTATTTGGCCTCATATCGAAGCAATACTTAAGATAACTTTCACATAGGTGAGAGATTTTTTTAAGTGTGTTGATTTGTATGGATTAATGCTAGACATCATGTCTAGCATTAGTTCTAAACATTAATTGCTTAGGAGTTTTGGCATATCTTTTGTGCTATCTAAAGCATAGACACGTACTGCTCCACCAATGACATTGGTTGATGTCATATAACATGCTCCATGACACTAGTCTTCTCCTGCCTCTGCCTTGCCTCTTACCTACATCATAGAATAAATACAATACTGCAATACTACCTCCTACCTCCATCATAGAATAAATAAAACTATCATAAAACAAATAAATGTTATATCCATAAAACAATCTGTTTTTTCTCTTTATTTCATTACAATCATAAAACAAATAAATATTATATGCAGGTTTTGCATTTTCCTTTGTGACGCTAAAGCTCTAGAGTAGTGACGCTCCTCCACAGATTGAGTGGGTGGGTGTTGATTTTCAACTATACCTGTGGGTGTAGATTTTGTACAGTATAACCTTGCATGTTTGGTAAAAGTGAGGTCGATTAATTAAAGTGAGCGAAGGAAGGCACTCTTACAGCTCTGGTGGTCGATGAAATGTTTAGACCCAGATTGGTACCCAGGTAGAGTCAAGCTTCAAGCTTCAATTGATAACGCCAGGTTGCTTCCTTGTAGTGGTTTGCATCCTTAGCTACAGGCCGCGCTGCTGCTACCGATGTCGTGGAGAGGCACCCTTCCGAATGGCCCTCCTAAGTGGATTGACTGAAGCATCTTTTTTCTCCAGCAGATAGGAAGATTGGTCTGAGATAGATCGTAAGAAAGGCTCTCTGATGCTATATGGTGGAGGTAACCGTCCTTGTGTAAAAGTTGCAAGGCTAATAACAATATTGTGAGTTTGAATTACAATATGAAAGTTTGTTTCATCGTAACAAACTTACTCTTATATTGTGGATTAGTGGAGTCTTTCATTTTATGAGTTTGATTTACAAGAGTAAGTTTGTTAAAATTTTGAAGAATAATTGGGGTTTGATAATACACTTATTCAAATTTGGAGTTTATAGTAGATTTGATGAAGAGGTGAGTCAAATGAATGTTGAGTATAAATACTTCATATTCAAGTGTGAGATCATTGAGAAGCATGTTAATGTAGTTGGGATGCTCTTTGTCTTGTCCTATAGCATTGTGATGTTGATGTGAATTTTATTGCACTAAGAAAAATATGTTTCCACACTATCAAAGTCACCAAACATGAGAGTGCATAGCTCTATTTCAAAATGGTTGATGTGGAAGGTATTGTTGGTGTAGAACAACTTGAAGTTCTTGCACAATTTCACGGGGTCACTTTCCTCTACATAACATTATTTCGGTTTGTCTTCCATAGTGAGAGTAATAATGTCAAATATCATTTCCTTTTATTATTGTACATCGAATTTTCTGTGAGGGATTTTCTTTATTATGTACATTCTATAACCATTGAATTTTGAGAAATGCCTACAAATGGATTTTCCAAGAGCCATAATTTACATCATGTAATTTGTCCAAACCTTGGCAAGAGTTCATTCGCTACATTTATAGCCTTCCTTTAACAAGGAGGTCGTTGCAAAACTTAGCAAATTTCATAACCATGTGCTTTGATTTTAGTGAGAGAATCACCTATTCTTTGATACCATATTATGTTTTAAACCAAATCACCTTAAAGAATAATAATGACAATACTTAGATCAAATTAACATATAAACATTCAATAAGAAACCATGATATTTTAGAAGTACATGTAGCCATGATAAATATTTTATGAAGATAATTATTCAATTCAATGTCTTATATGATGAATAATGTTGTGTATAAATACACTAAGTATAAACACAACGGTGACTTCATTGTCCAGACATAAAACAAAACTATAATAACCTACCAATAAGTCAATGTTATATACGATTAACAAATTAAGTAACCCAACTCTGAATCAAATTCCTAATACACAATTTGAGACACCTGGTTATCCAAAAAATCCCTCATCAAACTCTTACACTAGTTTTAGTAACCCTCTACTAGTGTCTAACTAGTATGGGAAACTCTCTACTAGGCTACAAGTTGGTACAGGTTCCATACCCCAAAATTTGTTAAACTCTATTCATTTAGTAGGTTGACCTAGGTTAATTGTGCAATGTATCATTACAACATGGAAATTCAATATTTTTCCCTTGTTATCCTCTATATTTCTCATTTAGCACTAGCTTTGCAAGGGTGAGAGAATGAACATGGGTGGTGAGCATGGATTTTGAGTATAAGATAAATTCAAAGGTATGAGGCAAATAGTATGTGTATTGAGGAATGAATTTGGAAGTGTTACCATTCATAGAAATGTTCACATAATATCTTCCATTAATGTTTTTATTTTGGGGTTTTAAAATTGAAATTAGATAGTAAATTCTAATTCCAAGGGCACATGAAACTAAGTATAAATATGGCGAAGATAAGAATTATCAAATTTATGTATAATAAATCTTTTATTTTACAAATAAAAAAATTCCATATATCAATTTAACATCCAATTAAATTGTGATTTTAAATTATATATTATTATTATGATTATTAAATTAAAATTTTATAAAATTAAAAATATTCATTAAAACCACTTTGAAAATCATATCTCAAAAATCATATCAAAGAAGAAAAAATAAATATTTCAACCATGAATCAAAATAAGGTTCTTAACACACCCCGCCCCATCCACACCAATTGCCATAATAACATGTAGGGAGAGTGTAGTCTAAACGTTCTATTTTTTGGCTTTTTTTGGCATATTTTCCGATCAATTTTACCTAAATTTCGGTCATAAATGGTTAGAATTACAGATTTGAATAGTTAAATGTGTATAATCCTAGTGCCCTGGAGTTTTCAGTACGCTAAATCAATGTATGCATTTTAAACAGCAGAAAATGGTGATTTCACCAAATTCCAGTGAAAAGGTTCAAAAAATAAAACATTTAAACAACACTTGTAGGGAGCATCAAACTCATCATTGCTCCATCAAAACAAAAAGCTGTGACAAAAAAACAAATATTCAAAAAATAAAACATTTAAACAACACTTGTAAGGATCATCAAACTCATCATTGCTCCATCAAAACAAAACGCTGTGA
Source organism: Picea mariana (assembly GCA_032191745.1). Classification (NCBI taxonomy): domain Eukaryota; kingdom Viridiplantae; phylum Streptophyta; class Pinopsida; order Pinales; family Pinaceae; genus Picea; species Picea mariana. The sequence goes on from JASDQU010736526.1 coordinate 135,120, forward strand.
CCAAAAAAACGACTACCATACCCACAGGCAAAAGTGCCCACTGCCCAAGTCTAACAGAAACCTTCAACAAAGTTCAAAATCTAAATCGAAAAGAGAAAATCGCCGTTGCCGGGGATCGAACCCGGGTCACCCGCGTGACAGGCGGGAATACTTACCACTATACTACAACGACACGAATGAATATGAATTTTGAAAAGTATGATCACTAACTAAAGAAACAATGGGACGCGTTAAAACAATTTGAGATTCGTTATTAAGGGCAACTTGCTTTCTTTGTGAAATATTGTACACTCCTCGTATTCATATTCAAGCTCAGCTACAGAGACACAATATAAGTATGCACGCGGTTCTTTCAAAACTTCAATATGCACCAGATGCACCAGACTGAAAAGAAAAAAATTCAGATGCACCAGCCGGGAATCGAACCCGGGTCTGTACCGTGGCAGGGTACTATTCTACCACTAGACCACTGGTGCAGGTATGACAATCGAACTTAGACTATTTTATCGTTCTCAATTATAGATCTTCCAAACGTTTTACCATTCCGTCACTTGCGCTTTTATATAAATATTTTTTCTTCCCTTGGTTATTTCCCACGGCAAACAAAAGCCTAAAAATAATTGGGGCTAAAATAATCCCGTTACTTTCTATCGTATATTTTTCCATCGTTTTATAAACCGATGAAAGAATTTCACTTGAAAAATGAGAAATTATTTGATATGATTAAAAGTCTACTTCTTTACGGATTATTAGAGACTTATTTCGAGTGGCAAAGTCTTGTTTACATAAAATGATGTAATTGCATATCATTTTTTTTTAGAGTGTAATAATAATAATAATAATAATAATTTATTTTTAAGGTCATGGTCAAGTCCAACAATTTGACTTGTAAAGTCTAGGTAGGTATACATACCCTATCCCCTATGGATTTGAACTTGTGACTTCTTAAGAGGAAACACATGTTCTTAACCATTAGATCCGCTCAAGCCCATTAATAGAGGTCCGACAATAACCCTAAATAATGTAAACTTTTTACCAAGTTTTGGGAAAATGTTGTATTTATAAGTTACCTCTAATTAACATTAAGTATGTCACTTAGGAATTCTCATGATATTTAATGGATGAATTTTTTAATGTTTTTTTTATTAAAAAATTATAATATATAAATATATTAATTATAATGTTTCATAATAATTTAATTAAACTTATTTAAAAATAAAAAAGAAGAATAACATTTGAAAAATGAAAAGTCAATATTGTTTTATATTATCTAGAACCTAAGAAACAATTGTTTTGTTGTTGATCTGGTTTCTCATGTATTTGACCAACAACATAACACATGTATTTTTGTCAATAATATTGTAATATATATTATATAGCTTAAGAAAAATAACTTATTTACACACATTCATTAATGCTACAAACACATTATGAAAGTGCTTGGAATTAAAAAAAAGCAAAATACATAAACCTTCAACTAGGCTCAAAACAAAAAAAACACTTTGGAAAAACACTTTGGTTGTACTAGCAAGGAATCAAACTTGATTTTATACCATGGTAGGGTATTATTTTACCTTTGAAGTTTTACCATAATCAATGAGTCATTATGAAGTGGCTCAAGAATAAGAATATGATGAAACATGTTAGGTGGCATGATTCTTGCAAGAAATGTTTAGCCTCTTATTTTTATAATGTGATTTTTTAGATTTTGAATCTTGGTTTAAGAATCTTCTTTTCATGTCTTTGTTTGTTGTGGTATTATAAGTAAGTTTTTTTTGTGTATTTATGTTTGTGTTTTAATCCTTATATCATGGATTATTGGAATCTTTCATTTTATGAGTTTGATTTGCAAGAGCAAGTTTGATAAAATTTCAAAGAATATTTGGGGTTTGTTAATACATCTATTCAAATTTGGAGTTTATAACAGATTTGATGAAGAGGTGAGTCGAATGAATGTTGAGTATAAATTTTTCATATTCAAGTGTGAGATCATTGAGAAGTGTGCTAATGTAGTTGGGATGCTCTTTGTCTTGTCCTATAGTAGTGTGATGTTGATGTGAATTCTATTGCACTAAGAAAAATATGCTTCCACACTATCAAAGTCACCAATCATGAGAATGCATAACTCTATTTCAAGATGGTCGATGCGAGAGGTATTGTTGGTGTAGAATAACTTGAAGTTGTTGCATAATTTCACGGGGTCACTTTCATCTACACAACATTATTTTGGTTTGTCTTCCACGATGAGAGTAATAATGTCATATATCATTTCTTTGTATTATTGTGCATCCAATTTTATATCTTGTGTATCTCCGATGGCGAATTTTATTTATTACATACATTCTATAAGCATTGAATTTTGAGAAATGCCTCTAAATGAATTTTCCAAGAGCCATAATTTTCTTCATGTAATTTATCCAAACCTTTGGCCAAAGCCTTTCAAATATCCTTGTTCGTAATTATAAAGCGGATATGGCAAGCATCAATATCTTTGCAATTGAAATGTAACTATGGGGATTATCGATGAGACTAGGATTTGTTTGCATAATCAATTTGAGCTTTCATGATGGTTTGACGACAACATGGGCTAATTCCTTCCTTTATGGTGAAACAAATATCCTACCCAAATAGAGGAGGAAGAAAAGAAAAAGGTAGAGGAAGAAAAGAAAAAGAATGAGACAACAAAAGAAATTCAGAAAGAAGGTGGAAATAGTCCATTCACTATGATGATAGCCTTCCTTTAAAAGGGGGTCGCTGCAAAACTTGGCAAATTTCACGACTGTGTGCTTTGATTTTTGTGAGAGTATCACTTATTCTTAGATACCATATTATGTTTTGAACTAGATACCCTTAAGGAACAATAATGACAAGACTGAAATCAAAACAACATGTAAACACTTAATAAGAAAGACAAATATTTTAGAAGTACTTGTAGCCATGATAAACATTTTATAAAGATAATTATTCAATTCAATGTCTTATACAAGGAATAATGTTGTGTATAAACACACTAAATATAGATACAATGGCGACTGCATTGTCTAAACATAAAACAAAACTATAATTCAATGTTAAAATAAAGTGACCTATTGAAGGGCAATAAGTCAATGTTATATACGATTAACAAATTAAGTAACCCAACTTTGAGTTAAATTCCTAATGAACAATTTGAGACACCAAAACCTTTTGCTATGTGTTGGCTAATATGGTTATCTGAAAAATCCTTCATGAAACTTACACTAGTGCTTATTCACTAATATGGGAAACTCTCTACTAGGCTACAAGTTAGTACAAGTTCCATACCCCACAATTCGTTAAACTCTATTCATTTAGTAGTTTGGCATAGGTTAGTTGTGCAATGTATCATTGCAACATGGAAATTTAATATTTTTCCCTTGTTATCCTCTATATTTCTCACTTAGCACAAGCGCTCTATGGGGGTGAGAGAATGAACATAGGTGGTGAGCATGAATTATGAGTATAAGATCAATTCAAAAGTTTGATGCAAATAGGATGTCTATTGAGGAATGAATTTCAAAGTGTTCCTTATTTATAGAATCTCATGGGGAGGGGTTGAGGGCGACAACCATTTGTGGGGGAATTAAACTATCCCACAGGGTGTCCAGGCTCGACTGAGTCTCACACAATTATGGTGACAACATCCCACTCATGGACAGATCGTTCTTCAATCCAACATTAGGGTTGATCCCGGCCTAGGCTCAGCATATATATATATATATATATATATATATATAAAGTTTTTATTTTGAGGTTTTTTTTATTTAAATTAGATGGTAAATTCTAATTCCAAAAGTACATGAGACTAAGTATAAGACAGGTGGCTGGAATTACAAACTTTGGACCTGGTCCTTACCCCTCAAACTCAAACTTTTCTTCTGTCTTTCCCTCGAAAATAAAATCAACACTTGGGACGTCCTCACAAAAAAAGGTAGGATCGGCTCGAATGTTTGCCACCTCTGCTCACAAGAAGAAGAAACTGTCCAACATTTATTTATCCACTGTGTATTCACCCGAGCAGTTTGGAATTACATCTCATAAGCACTAAAATTAAACTACACATGGGACAACTCCACTATAGCAATTTGCTTTGAGAGCTGGTCTAAAATCACTCCTCACACCATAAATCTCCCCCCTATGGTCTGCTAGAACCTATAGATTGACATAAATTGCTACATTTTTTAGAATAGTCCACCATCTGCCTACACGATAGCATACAAAACGTTGGGCTTGCATTATTCTTGGACATCTATCCATTCTAGAACGCCAGGGGAAAAAACTGTTCACAAGCCCTACGCTCCGGAAAAGACTCCTACAGGCTGGTTTGATGGAGCATCACAACAAAATGGCTCGTAGAGTGGTGCTCGGGGAACGGTTCGCATCTCCCAAAATACAATTTGCAGATGGACTTTTAATTGCGGACAAGGTACCAACACCAAGGCATAATTATTGGGTGCCTAAGCCACTCTCTTTTTGGCTTCCAGACTAGATATTGACACAATTTTGTTGATTGGGGACTCACAAATCATCATTGATTGGCTCAACAATAAGAGCAAACTCCAGGTCTCTGATCTTCTCGGCTGGAAGGAAAGGATCAAACAACTCCAACCCTATTTCACTAAGCTCAACTACAAACATACTTTTTGAGAATATAAGAAAGAAGCCGACTTTCTCTCTAAGGCAGCTCTCAAAAAGAAAGTTGGAATCATATCTTACAATCTTTGGATTGATGGGCACGAGGGCCCCACCCACGTTCTAAAAATATTTCAAGACATCCACCTCCATTGCATTTTAGAGAGCAGCATCAGTCTTCCAAAGCACTCTCTCTGAAGAGTACAACTCAAAGTATAAAACAAACCAGAACATTCTGTCAGCACAACTGTCTTCTACCTTTTATGGCAGCCAGTCAATTCTCCTTTTCTTTCGAACAATATGGATTGTAATTCCTCAGTAAATTTCTGGGCTATGTTCAGCTTGAATATTTGTAATCTCTCGAACAAACAAAATTATATTACTAATATAATTTGCAAAAATATTAATGTGGAAAAAAAAAGTATAAACATGAAGAAGATAAGAATTATCAGATGTATGTATAAGAATTTTTTTATCTAACAAAAGAAATAAATTATATATCAATTTGGCATTTAACTAAATTGTGATCTTAAATTAAATATTATTATCATTATTAAATTAAAATTTTACAAAATTAAAGATATTACACTAAAACCACTTTGGAAACTATACCTCAAAAATCATATCAAAGAAAAAAATAGTATTCCAACCATTAACCAAAATAAGATTCCTAAACACTAGTTTTATCCACACCAATTGCCATAATAATATGTCCTAACAATATGCAGGGAGACTAATTGAAATTCAAAAGTTTTTCAGGATGCTAAATTTATTTATACATGCAATTTAAACAGAATAAAATAATGATTTCATCGAAATTTGTTTCTCAAAACTCTAGAAAAAAAATAAAAAAAATAAAATATTTAAACAATACCTGTAAGAAGCATCAAACTCATCAAAACACAGCACAACCACAGAAAAAGGATTACCATACCCACAGGGAAAAATGCCCACTATTACATCAAGAATCAAGAGAGTGCCCCAGACTACAAGTGGTAGAAGACTCTTAACTTGTGTAGTCATTGATGAATGTGAGGAAATACTTTGTTATGGAGATAGAAAGATTGATCATGAGCCCACAAATGTCACTATGCACAAGGTCAAGAGATTGAGAGGCATAGTGTGGTTAGTTCTTGGGGAAGGCTTCTCAATGGTGTTTCTTGAATAGTCATCCTTCACAAACACTACTTGGAGGGTGGATGGAAGGAAGCCCTAGAACCATGGTGTTGGTGCTCATGTTTGTATAGATCCATAATTTGTTTTCCAAAGTGCACTGATGTCATTTACCTTTGCAATCATAGCCATGAACTCTTTAGTTTCTTAGATGATTTTGGCTTACCAAGCTTGTACATCTTCTTTATTTCATGACAATACTCTAAAGAAACAATTTATATTCATAACCTATGTCTTTCACAACCCATTTGTTAGATCGAAATTCTACCCTTTTGAGTGTGGGTCACACAATAGAGATCAAATAAATTTGGATCCATATTTGGAACATGAAGTACTTTTTTGGAAGTAGTGTTGTTGATAAAGATGTCTCCGTTATGACATGACTTGACATTATGATGAATTGTGTGTGTTATCATGGCAAGGCCACAGTGTTGATAAGTGCATCAAAAGTATGTGAATTTTTGGTGAACTAGGAACATAATCTTCATGGACTATCATGTATTGGCCTAGATGGATTACAACATGGTCTCATGTTGGGTAGATGGTTGTTTAAGTATGTTTGGCTTGAGGGAGGAAACAATAGGGTGTTATGGTGGGGTGGCAATGATGCAACATCGCATACACTGATATGAGCACTCTGGCATTATGCATGGTTGAAGGTGCCTTGCTTGGGTTTGGTCAAGACATGTCGGTTAAGTGTAGTGTAGGTGATACAAACATTTGATGGTCATGGCAAACTAATAAGGTCATGTCAGAGTTGTGCAACGACTGGGTTTCTTGAGTGGTATGGGATGTTCAAGTGGAACAAAAAGTCTAGCACTATATCCCTCTATTAACGTCTATTCACTAGTATGGGAAACTCTCCACTAGACTACAAGCTAGTACAGGTTCCATACCCCACAATTTGTTGGACTTTATTCCTTTAACAATTCAGCTCATGTTAGCTAAGAAATATATCAACATGGAATGGGGATTTAATATTCCCATGTTACCCTCTATAACTCTTAGTTAGCATAAGCTCCACATGCACAAGAGATTGAACATAAGTGGTGAAGATAAATTATGAGCATAAGATAAATTTAGAAGTCTAATAATACCATAGTATGTCTATTGAGGAACACATTTATAGGTTGTACCTTGTTAGTAGAAATGTTCACACACACACACACCCACCCACACACACACACACATATATATATATATATATCAAAAACTGAAAATCTTATATATCAATTTGGTATCTAATCAAATAATCTTAAATTAAATATTACTATTATTATTATTATTATTTAATATCAATTATAATTAAAAGTATTTAAAATTTACATTCAAATGAATTTGATAATAACTTTCTAAACAAGCTAAGAGTCAAGTCAAAGAAGAAAATAGATTACATTTCAACATTAACTAATAAAAAAAATTGTTTGAATATCCCTAATTCTACCTAAATTGTTTAACAGATAAGGAAAATAAGACAAGATTAACCAATTTGAGATTGGTTATTTAAAGGCAGCTTGCCTTGTTTTTAACAATATTGTACCCTCTTCTAATTCAAACTTAGCTACAACTACCTTGTCACAATGAGTATGTTTGGGATTTTTTCAAAAGTAATAACTTTTTATAACCTCAATCAAGCTCATGTAATACCCCTACAACGAACCCCAGTTGTACATATAAATGTAAATTAATATATAGGCTCGTGAGCCAATATATTTTGGGCCAGGGTGCATGTGCGGTTATTAGGCCATAAAGCCTAGATGTTATAGGCCAGTGAGCCTATTTTTGTAATATGTAAACACTCATATTATTAATAAAGTACATCATTGTTGCAGACTGACCCACAAATGAGTATTGGGGGCTAAACTCCACTAGGAAGGGAAAGGGGGGCTAAGAGTCTAAGAAAGGGGCTAAGCTAGGGGGTTTAATCCCAATGGAATATTGTATTAGTATTCCTTAAAAATATAAAGTAGTGGATATGAATATATCCTAAGTTCTAAAGTAGGGACAAGGGAGTCCCTTGGGTGCCAAGTTTCTTAAAAGACACATGCATATATATATTTGGGAGCATAGTGTGAAGGGGGATGATTACTTTGCCAGGAGATTTCCTTCACGAAGGATTTGTGAATCGTACCAGATGGTATGGGACTGTAACGAGGAACCTATGCTTGTATTGGTTAGCTCGAGAGCTACATTGAAGAAGCGGGTTGTTAAGCTTGTCGGATTGAAGAAGCGAGTTTTCAGGCCCATGGAGCAAAATAAGCAGGTTGTCAGTTCCGTGAGCATTCTCTCTATATGAGAGAACTGTTGGGAATTGATTTCCCAAGGTGTCAAAATACAACTACAGGGCTCTAAGACTTCATGTTCATCCTGTTGTTGAAGCCTTGGAAAGGAAGTGGGGTAGCCGAAGGACTGTTGATCAGAGAAGGGGCACACTTTATGGGGTGGGACAGACATGTGGGGAATGAGAGACTATACGTTGTTAGTTTGAGTAGGCACATGTGTCTAAGTTTATATTGTGTTAAAGATACCTTAGCCTGGGTTATAAATCCTTTACTCTGGTGGAATTTATCCCCAACTCGGGGGTGACCCATTGCTGAGAGTTATGAGAAGTGTGGTCTAAGGCTAGGAGGAACGTGGAAGGTCTGGATGCAGTTGGTGTTTATTTCATAAGATAAGTGGCATTCATGTGCTTATTTCAATTTATGAGTTTTTGTCATTGAATCTATGTTATGGAATTGTATATATATATGAATTGTTATTGTTGCATGTATGATGTTATTAATTCCTCTTAACTTTGTTCAGATGCAAAATTCATTATTTAATGTAATGATATCAAAATTTATAATTTTGTGTGGCATGGCCAGCTTAGGGTTGGAAACATTACAAAGCAATTTTTTGTTGAGTCCCTAATAATGGGGGTGTTACAAAGTGGTATCAGAGTGAATTTTATGGAGTTGTCAGTAATGGGGACATTACAAAGTGGTATCAAAGCCTAACTTTCAATACTGAGCTTGCATGGGCCATTTACCAAGGAGCAGAAGAGAAATTACATAGTTTGCAAGTGAATTGTTTGACTGAATGAAAGGAAGAGTTCGTTTGCAATTTGTTCAACAATTTTTTTTACAGTGTTTTTGTTTCGAAATCGGGAGCATCTGAGTGAAATTGGGCCAAATCCCCAATTTCTAATGTTATAATTCTTGGGGAATTTGGGAAATTTGGTCCAAGGATGAGTTTTTCTTGATTCTGTTTTTTTTTCTGAGCAAATTCAGACCTGTAATTGGTATAATTTGAAGTCAACTTAAGGCTATGATTGACTGAGTAAAATTGGTTAAATAAATTTCCCAACTCGCGAAGGAATTAAAGAAACTTTCATGCTAGAAATGTCGACCGACTATGCACCCAAGTAATTGGTGTCTCTAGAGGTTGAATTTGTGTTTAATGGCTTAAAATTGAAAAAATTTAAGGGTTGTAGAGAGACCATGGTAAATTGGAATGAAATTGGGAAAAAGCCCCAATTTCCTGCAACTAAATAATGTCAAATTAGAAGTGAAAGAATCGAATTTGAAAGTAGTGTATAAATGTATTTGTACAAGGATTTATATGGTTGTATTAATCTTAGTTACAGAGCTCTAATAACGGCCCAAGAAGGAATTCCATTTTTTGGGGTGAATTTGAGTGTTTTTGGAATTTTGGAAAATAGGCGAAATTGGAAAAATTTCGACATTTTTCCATACGCTAACGTCATCATGACGTAGAGAGGGGTTGCGTGTCAACTGGCATGGAGGTAAGTGACATATACTGCCATGGTGATAGGTACACGGAGGCAGGGAGATGAAAATAATCTAAGTGTTTGACTTATACTTTCGCTAGTCTGTGAGCCCGCAAGTCCGCAAAGACGGAAAAATGGCTATGTGTTGGGACTTATTATGAGTCTATGATTTCGCGAATCTATGAGTCCATGAGTCCGAAGAAGTGGAAAAATGGTTAAGTGTTGAGACTTTTCGAACAAAATTATGAAACAAATGTTACAAGACCATGAGTCTGCGAGTCCGCAAGTCCGAAGAAGTGGAAAAATAACTAAGTGTTGAGACTTATGACGAGTTTGTGAGTCCATGAGTGCACAAAGATGGAAAAATGGATAAGTGTTGAGACTTATGATGAGTCATCGATTCCGCAAGTCCGTGAGTTTGAAGAAGTGGAAAAATGGTTGAGTGTTGAGACTTTTCAGAGGGACTTATGAAAGAAAGGTTACAAGACCATGATTCAACGATTCTGAAGAAGTGGAAAAATGGCTAAGTGTTGAGACTTATGATGAGTCTGTGAGTCCGTGAGTCTGAAGAAGTAGAAAAATGGTTAAGTGTTGAGACTTTTCAGATGGAATTATGAAAGAAAGGTTACAAGACCATGAGTCCGCGAGTCCGTGATTTCGAAGAAGTGGAAAAATGGTTAAGTATGGGAATTCTTCAGACAAACTTATGAAAGGGAGAGTTATTCTTCCATGAGTCTGTGAGTCCGTAATTTTTCATAGATGAAAATAATCTAAGTATTGAGACTTTTCGAGCAAACTTATGAAAGGAAGAAGTAAGCACTCATGAGTCTGGAAATCCGTGAGTCCACAAGTTTGAGAGTCCGTGAGTCCTCTTAGATGAAAAATAATCTAAGTGTTGGGAGTTATGTTCCGTGAGTCTGAGAGTCCATGAGTACGTGAGTCCGCCAGGATGAAAATGGTTAAGTATGGGAAGACTTCTAACAACCTTATGAAAAAGGAGAGTTATGTTTTTGTGAGTCCGCATAGATGAAATAATCTAAGTATCGAGACTTTTCGAGTGAATTCATGAAAGAAAGAATTATGATACATTCTTGGAACATAATCATATGAAATTTTATGTAATTGTAAATTATTAAGCCTAACAAATTTTGTTGGTTGCACATTTTGCAGAGTTAACATCATTTATATCAGAACAGGATCACCAAAAGTTCAAAATCATGTAAAATGCACATGGGGCTTCCAACCATGAAGATGAGATGAGAGGGAGGTATGTTAATATGGGTAATGAAGGTATGAATTCAAATGGACATGGAGAAGGTAAGGAATATATCATGAATTTGGTAGAGACTATAAAATATTTGAAAAAGGATGCCCAAAGTTATAAAGTTGATAATGAGAGGCTTATGAAATCTAAAGAGCAACACGAAGACTTCAACATAAAGTTAATGCAAAGCTTTGACAAAATAGAAAAGAAGATGGATAAGGAGAATGAATCAAGAAAATCAGGGAGTCATAGGTCTCACGATGATAGGAGAAGAACAAGAAGTGTTGGCAAGCATCACCATCATTCCCCAAGGCATTCAACTAAGAGAGAACACCGAAGTTTAATTCCATCCATTGTGAGGAAGCATAAGAAAAGGTCTGGGGTGGATGAGCTAGAAGGGGAAATGAAAAAAATCAATCCTCCTACATTTGATGATGAGCACAAGAAGGATGAATATGCAGAGACATGGCTGCTAGGCATGAGGAAGTATTTCCAATTGCATAACTACCTTCACAAGAATAAGAAAGAATTTCCATTTATCAACTCAAGGGAAAAACATCAATGTGGTGGGATCAATTTGTGCATGTACAATACATCTATGAGAAGAAGGTCACTTGGAGGGAATTCAATGTTGCTAATTACAACTGCGTGAGACATCCTCTAGGAAACAGACTAAGTGAGTCGACCTGAGAGAGAGCCCATGAGTTGGGTGTGCCCATGAGATGGGTGTGTTGTTCCTCTATGAGATGGAGAAGGAACATTGTGTGCCCCTGTGTATGAAAGATTCCCATGAGATGGGTGTTTCGTTCTTTCTAAGATAGAGATGGAACATTGTGTGCCCCTAAGAAGGGAAGATGCCCATGATATGGGTGTATCGTTTGAGATGAAATGATGTGTACCCCTGTGAGGGGTGAAGGAGCCGATGTGATGGGTTTATTGTTCTCCTCTGTGCAGAGAGTTGAGATGATGTGATACTCCAGTTGATTCTTCTGTGAGACGCAGTGAGATAGAGATCTGTTGAGTAGGAAATTCCTATGGTTGAGCATAGGTGGACATGATCCTAGTGGTTGAGCACTAGTGAATGTGTATTCTAATGATTCTCTTGTGAGACGCGGTGAGATAGAGACTTGGATGTCCTTGTGGATGAGCACAGGTGGACATGCCCCTAGTGACCGAGAACTAGTGGGTGTATGAGATCCCTTGCTATATTTTCTAAGAGTCAGACTTACCTGTAACCCTAATTGTGATGTAAAGGGTAAAGGTCGGCCCCACCATAAAGTGAAAGATAGTTAATGTAAAAGATAATTAATATGGTAATTATTAATTATATTTTGAGTTATTGAAGTTGGCCATGTTGTGTGAATAGACACTACTTTTGATGTGTCCAGTCTAATATAAATAAATGTGATTTCCCCATTGAGGAAACAAAACATAAGTGTGATTTTGGAAATTTTAGCAAGTACAAGTTCTAGGGCTGATGTGCGCACCTCTCTTGGGTACTAGATTTCTAGGTTTTGTGAGAACCCTTTTGTGTGCTAGGTTTATGGTGTGGGAGGTCTTTATCTTGAAGAATATAGCAAAGGATTGGCTGGGTTTTCTTCCCTTGTTGATAAGGGTTTCTCAGGATACTTCGTGTGTACTTGTGCGTGGTATTTCTTCTTGTGATCTTGGTTACTGCAACAAATTGTTTATGGTGTAACTGCAATTGTCTATGGTTCAAGTAAAATGCTAAAATTGGAATGAACTTCATGCTTGAGCTTAGACTACTGAAAAATCAACATGGTATCAGAGCATAGGTCTTGAAGAACCCATTGCATAAGAATTCAAAGCTATCCATCCTTCTCTTCTACAGTTCCGTACGACCCTCTAGGGTTTACTGCAATTTTGTACGACCCTCCTTCTTTCTCAGTTTCAGCTCTTAATACTTTGACGTTGGGGATAAATTTGGCATAGGAGAGTAAGACCTCCTCTAGCGCACCTCCAAAGACTCTCAGAGTGAAATTTTGAGCATTTTGAATTTTTGTCCCTAGGGTTTCTAGGGTTTCACAATTTTCTGCAGTTTTTTGGTTTTAGGGTTTCTGCAGCTCATTGCAGGAGATTTTCAACTCGCCAATATTCCTGTGACTCTCTTAAGGCTTATTTTTGGCATTCATAAACCCAAAAAAACCTAAGGTTGCTAGCCTAGCCTAGCCGTTAGGTTTTCTAGCCCAATTGACAAGGGTTTGTGAAGAATCTGAAAAATAATGAAGAACAAAACTTTAGTGGAAGATAGGCTTGATGGATCAAGCAACTTCAATTCTTAGAAGTCAAGAATTCAGATCACCCTTTAAGAGGATGACCTATTGATTGTGATACAAAAGACTTTACCAGAGACAACTATTGATGAAGAAAAGGAAGAAAGGAAGGACGATGACGTCAAGGCAAGGAAGATAATCATCTATTCAGTAAGAGATCATCTCCTACCTCGTATTTCCAACCTGAAGACAACTTATGAAATGTATGAAGCATTGAAGAATATGTTTGAGAATGACAACACCCTCAGAGCGCTTAGATTGAAGGGCCATCTTCAAAGTAACAAGATGAAAAAAGGTGACACCGTTGTTGCCTTCTTTATGAAGATGTCAGAGATCAGAGATCAACTAGGTGCCATTGGAGAAATTATATCAGACACATAATTTTTTTTGACTACTCTCAATAATATTCCAAAACATTGGGAACCATTTCTTCAAAGTATCAGTGGAAGAGAAAAACTACCCTCTTTTGATCATATGTGGACAAACTGTACCCAAGAAGAAATCAAACTTAGAGATAGAGGAGTAGAAGACTTCCCTCCTTATGACAATCATGCTCTTGCACTGCATGCAAAGAGAGGACAAAGATTTAAAAGAAACTTTAGACACACATTCAAAGATGAGAAGACTTCAATAGCCTCAGATTATGATCAGAGAAGAGACATGCCAAAGATCCAGTGCTTCAGATGTTACAAGTATGGAAACTATGTGAGAAATTTTCCTACCAGAAATAAAGGAAGATAATATGCTTCCATCGCTGACATTGATCCAAACCCACCACAAAAGGATGAAGTCAAGAGAGATGAGGATTGCTTCCTCTAAAACAAATGCAATATTGAGCATGACTATAAACTAAGGTAATTTGTATGATTTAATCATTAATCTATAGTTGGTTGCATTTTTTTTTATAGTGAAGGATATTGTCCCTAGTGTGGGAGCCCTCATGACTTGGACCATTATCCCTGGTTCGAGAGTCCAACTTTTCTTGGTTGATTATTATCCTAGTACAGAGATCATCAAAATATTGAAGAGTTAGTAAAGCACATGAGAAGAAATAAAATATCTTCAAGTTAGCAAACAAGAAAAAGAAGATATATATCCTTCATAATTAGAAAGGAGTTACTTGACTCAAAGGGAGTCAAACTAATTGAAAAGAAGGAAGAGACATTACCTTCTCCCCTTCAGCAGTTTAGAGGGAGACAACCATTATTCTAGTTGATCCAACTGCTCCAATTGATATCCCCATAGATGTTGCAGTAGGACATAAAAGGCATGTATGGGCTCGACAAACTCTGCAAGAGGCAGATGGACATGTAGCCCCTCAAGGAACATACCAAGAAAGAAATATACCAAAGATATTTTCAAGCTACCTTTTAGCCATGAGCCACATAATTGATTTTGAGCCTTCTTGTCATGGAGAAGCTACAGGTGAGCAAGTATGGAAATATGCCATGACAGAAGAATATCAGTCTATATTGAAGAATGATGTATGGGATATTGTTCCAAGACCAGAAGGGAAGTTTGTAGTGAATTCCAAGTGGATCTGTAAGATCAAACATGCAGCTAATGGGAGTGTCGAGAAATACAAAGCGAGATTTGTAGCTAGAAGATTCCCACAAATAGAGGGAGTTGTCTATGATGAGACATTTGATCCAGTAGCCCGATATACTTCCATCTATACTATCATCCATGAGTTGGAAACTACATCATATGGATGTAAAGACAACCTTTCTCAATGGTGAGATTGAGGAAGAATGTTATATCAAGAATCTAAAGGGATTTGTGATAAACAACGAGAAATCTCATGTGTATAGGTTGAAGAAAGCCCTGTATGGACTAAAGTAAGCACACCGTGTTTAGTAGGATAAGATGGATGGATTATTGATGAGTTTGGACCTGAGAAAGAGTGTTGTTGATCCAAACCTATATTATCATATTGTTTGTGACGAGTGCCTGATCTTGGTCCTGTATGTGAATGATTTATTCCTTACTAGTTCATAAAGACTTATTGTTGAATACAAGCAAGCATTGACTTTTGACTTCGATATGAAGGATCTGGGTATGATGCAATACTTCTTGAGACTAGAAGTATGATAGAGAACTGATGAGATTTTCTTGAGTCAAGGAAAATATATAGTGGAGATATTGAAGAAATTCGGTATGACAGAGTGCAAATCCATGCCTACACCAATGGTGATGGAGTTGAAGAAAATATATGAAGTTCCTACTTATTCAGGAAATATTGATCCATAGCTAAGAGGACCATTGATGTATCTGGTTAACACCAGGCCTGATATATTCTATGCAGTGAATGTGCTTAGTCAGTTCATGAGTCAACCGAGACAAACTCACTGGATAACAACGAAACATGTATTGAGATACCTACGAGGCACAGTTGGATATGGCATGAGATATGCCTCCAGTGTAAACTTGATTTTATAGGGATATGCCGATGCAGATTAGGCAGGGAGCGAAGTGGACTGGAAGAACACCTCTGGTTGTTTCTTTACCTTGGGGTCTACCATGGTTTCCTGGTGCAGCAGGAAACATAGCTCTATGGACTTGAGTACCGCAGAGGTAGGTTATATAGCATTGAGTGTGGCTTCACAAACTTCTGACAGATTTATTTGATCATGAGATGAATCCTACCACTATCCATTGTGATAACTAGATTTGTGTGAAGTTCTCTGAGAACCATGTATTTCATGATAGATCAAAACACATTGAGATAAAATATCACTATATCAATGATATGGTGTAGAGGAAAACAATAAACATGCAATACCTTCCTACCCATGAGAATATCGCAGATATCTTCACCAAATCACTTTCCAAGACAAAGTTTGAGTACTTTCGTGAGAGACTTGGCCTAGTAGAGAATACCTCCCTAGCTGAGAGGGAGTGTTGATAATTATTTCCAAGACGAAGTTTGAGTACTTTTGTGAGAGACTTGGCCTGATGGAGAATACCTCCCTAGCTGAGAGGGAGTGTTGATGACTACAACCAAGACAAAGTTTGAGTACTTTGTGTGAGACTTGGCCTGATGGAGAATGCCTCCCTAGATGAGAGGGAGTGTTGATGATTACAACTGCGTGAGACATCCTCCAGGACACATATTGAGTGATTCGACATGAGAGACAACCCATGAGTTGGGTGTGCCCATGAGATGGGTGTGTTGTTCCTCTCTGAGACAGAGAATGAACGTTGTGTGCCCCTGTGTAGGGAAGATGCCCATGATCTAGGTGTGTCCTTCTCTCTAAGATGGAGATGGAATGTTGTGCGCCCCTGAGAAGGGAAGATGCCCATGAGATGGGTGTATCATTTGAGATGAAACGATGTGTACCCTTGTGAGGGGTGAAGGATCCCATGCGATGGGTTTAATGTTCTCCTCTGTGTAGAGAGTTGCGATAATGTGATACTCCAGATGATTCTCCTGTGAGACGTAGTGAGATAGAGATCTGTTGAGTAGGACGTTCCCATGGTTGAGCATAGGTGGATGTGATCCTAGTGGTTGGGCACTAGTGAATGTGTATTCTGATGATTCTCCCATGAGACACAGTGAGATAGAGACTTGGACGTCCCTATGGTTGAGCACAGGTGGACGTGCCCCTAGTGGCTGAGCACTAGTGGGTGTATGAAATCCCTTGCTATATTGTCTAAGAGTCAGACTTACTCGTAAACCTAATTGTGATGTAAAGGGTACAGGTCGACCCCACCATAAAGTGAAAGATAATTAATGTAAAAGATAATTAATATGGTAATTATTAATTATATTTTGAGTTATTGAGGTCGACCCTGTTGGGCCAATAGACACTTATTTTGATGTGTCTAGTCTAATATAAATAAAGGTGATTTCCCCATTGAGGAAACACAACACAAGTGTGATTTTGGAAATTTTAGCAAGTACAAGTTCTAGGGCTGAAGTGCAGACCTCTCTTGGGTGATAGCTTTCTAGGTTTTGTGAGCACCCTTTTGTGTGCTAGGTTTATGGTGTGGGAGGTATTTCTCTTGAAGAATATAGCAAAGGATTGGTTGGGTTTTCTTCCCTTGTTGAGAAGGGTTTCCCAGGATACTTCTTGTGTACTTTTGCATGGTATTTCTTCTTGTGATCTTGGTTACTGCAACAAATTGTTTATGGTGTAATTGCAATTGTCTATGGTTCAAGTAAAATGCTAAAATTGGAATGAAATTCATGCTTGAGCTTAGACTACTGAAAAATCAACATTCAAGATGCATTTCCAAAAGAAATGCTCGACTAACTAATATTATGATAAGAAAATGAAGGAGTTCTTTGAACTCAAGCTTGATAATATGACCATAGATGAATTTGAGAGAAGGTTTTTAAATCTGTTGAAATATGTTTCTTTCATCAAGGATGAACAAGTTAAGATTCAAAGGTATCTGAGTGGGATGCCATCTTTTACCAGTGATAAGATACAATATGATGATCCCAAGACACTGGAGGAAACTATAAGGAGAGATAAATTCCTTTATGATCAAGATAAAGGAAGACCAACTTTCCAAAGGACGTGGGAAGACAAAAATAAAAGTATGAAGGACCAGAAAAAGAGGGGGATTAAGCCATCGTTCCTCAGAAATAATACTCAGGGACATATAGTTTCTAAAGAACCCAGAATGAACGAAACAATGGGGCAAAGACCAAGGCAACCACCTATCCAATGTTGGGGTTGTAAGGGGAATCATATGTACTGAGATTGTCCTCATAGAGTTGAAAAAGTGAGGATTGTTCACAATGTACAACAGGCTGATATAATGGGGGAAATGGGAAGAAATGTACCTAGGATATACACAACCTTGGATAACAAGCAAGCTAATTTCCAGCTGCATCTGGTTGAAGTGAAAGGTAAGATTAACAACCAACCCATTGCTATCCTAATTTATTCAGGAGCTAGTCATAATTATCTAGATCCTAAGAGAGTGGAAAGATTTCATTTGCCAAGAAGAAAGCTTGGAGCATCTTGGTTGGTGCAGCTAGCCAGAAGAGCTAAAAGGAAAATTATTGAGATGGTTAAGGTATGCCTAATGGGCATGAATGGATTGAGCACCAAGGTAGAATTGAACATCATACCTTTAGGTTCCTATGACTGCCTAATTTGTATGTATTGGTTAGACCAACATCATGTTTTCCTAGAATATTATAATAAAACATTTACTTGCTTAGATGAGAAAGGAAATTTAAGGATAGTGTAAGGAATTCCCAGAGGAGTAACCCTCAGATAAATTTCAACCTTTCAACTGAAGAAGAGTTACAGGAAAGGGTGTCAAATATTTGTAGAAAAAATGGAAGAGATACCTTAATATAAGGTAGCAAATATTGAAGATTATGCAATGCTAAAAGAGTTTGACGATGTATTCAAGGAAATACTAGGATTGTCACCCAACAAAGATAT
This sequence comes from Picea mariana, assembly GCA_032191745.1. Classification (NCBI taxonomy): domain Eukaryota; kingdom Viridiplantae; phylum Streptophyta; class Pinopsida; order Pinales; family Pinaceae; genus Picea; species Picea mariana. The sequence continues at coordinate 153,678 of JASDQU010736526.1, forward strand.
TGATTTCTTCATCAATCTGGTGTCGGGATCAGCTCCAGTATCTAAGACTCATTACAGGATGAGTACACTAGAGCTAAAGGAATTGCAAATGCAATTGGAAGAGATTTTGAAAAGGGGGTACATATGCCCAAGTGTGTTACCTTGGGGTGCCCCAATATTATTTGTGAAGAAAAAGGATGGAACTTTGAGACTTTGCATAGACTTCAGGAAGTTGAATAAGGTAATTGTGAAGAACAAGTATCATTTGCCAAGGATAGATGACCTCTATGATCAGCTGGAATATGAAAAAATATTCTCAAAGATTGATCTCAGGTCAAGCTATCATCAGGTACGAATTAGAGAAGAAAACATCAACAAGACTGCCTATAGAACAAGGTATGGCCATTATGAGTTCACAGTGGTGCCATTTGGGTTGTCAAAAGCACCAGATGTCTTTATGTGTCTCTTGAATGATATATTTAGAAATTACTTGGATAAGTTCATCATTATCTTCTTGGATGATATTTTGATATATTCTAATTCCAAGGAAGAGCATGAAAAACACTTAATAATGGTGTTACAATTATTGAGGGAGCATAAATTTAATGCTAAATTGAGAAAGTGTTTATTCTACCGGAAGCAAATTCATTATTTGGGCCATATCCTTTCAAAGGGAGGGATAGTATTGGATCCAGAAAAGTAAGGTCTATTGAAGAATGGCCAACACCAAGGAATTTCTCGGAGGTGAGATCATTCATGGGCCTTGCAGGTTATTATAGGATATTTATTGAAGGATTATCAAAGATTGCACACCCAATTACTTCGTTACAAAATAAAGGTGTGAAGTTCGAGTGGATATCGGATTGTGAAAGGAGTTTCCAACACTTAAAACAATTATTAACATGTGCTCCAATATTAAGGATTGTTGATCCAAATGAAAATTGCATTGTATGCATTGATGCATGTAAAGAAGGACTAGATGGAGTCCTTAGTCATAATGGGTATGTAGTATGCTATGAATCAAAGAAGTTGAAGGAGAATTAAAGGAACTATGCTACTCATGATTTGGAGTTGGCAGCCATAGTGCATGCCTTGAAGATGTGGAGGCACTACCTCATGGGAAAAAAAATTGAGTTAAGGACAGACCATAGTGGTATGAAATACTTGTTTGGACAACCAACTCTAAATCCCAGACCAAGCAGGTGGTTAGATTTCTTCAGTGAATACAAATTTCATATAAAACATATCAAAGGTAAAGAGAACAGGGTGGTTGATGCACTCAGCAAGAGGGTGCACGAGATGCATGTTACAACCATTAGCATGTACCAATCAAATTTGAAAGACAAAATATTAGAGGCTGCAAAGTCAGATTTACGTACATCGAAATAAAGACAAAATTGTAACAATGTATTTTGCAACATAAAATTGAAGAATACAAGCTAGAAAAAGATGAAATTCTCATGTACGGGGGCATAATTTATGTGCCAAATTCTCAAGAATTGAAAGATATGATATTGAAGGAAATGCATAATGTGCCTTATGCTGGGCACCCAGGTTACCAGAAAACTATTACAGCTGTCAAGAGCCAATATTATTGGTCGGGGATGAAAAGATGTTGCAAATTTTATTGCCAAGTGTTTGGAATGTCAAAAAGTCAAGGATGAGTACAAACACCAAACTAGTCTGCTACAACCATTATCCATTCTTGAGTGGAAGTGGGAAGTTGTAACAATGGATTTCATCACCAAGCTACCCAGAACAACCAAGCAACATGATTCCATCATGGTGGTGGTGGACAAGGTTACTAAAGTTACCCACTTTATTCCAGTAAAGCTCACTCACAAGGCAATCAACATTGTTGATATTTATATAAGGGAAATTACTTGACTTCATGGTATACCCAAGACCATTGTGACTGACAGAGACCCAAAATTTACCTCAAATTTTTAGAAAGGGTTATTCAAAGGATTTGGAACCAATCTGAACTTTAGCACGACCTATCATCCAGAGTTGGATGGGAAAACAAAGAGAGTAAATCAAGTGATTGAAGATATGTTGAGGATGTATGTAATGGATAAACCATCAAAATGGGAGGATTTATTGCATTTGGTGGAATTTGCTTATAACAATGGGTATCAAGCATCCTTAAAGATGAGCCCATTTGAATCCATGTATGGCCGAAAGTGCAACACACCGATAAGTTTAGACAGCCCCACGAAAAAAATAGTGGTTGGGCATGAATTACTTAGGGAAATGGAAGAACAAATGATGAAAATAAAATAAAAATTAAAAGCTTCCCAGGACAAGCAGAAAAGATATGGTGATAGAGACAGAACCCACAAGGAATTTAAAGTGGGTGACTATGTGTTATTAAAAGTAAATGCCAAGAGAAGTTCCCTGAAATTGGGAAATTGTTCAAAACTGACAACTCGTTATTGTGGGCCATTTGAAATCCTAGAAAGGATTGGGCCTATAGCATACATGCTTCATTTACCCGCATCAATGTTTATTCATAATGTATTCCATGTTTCATTGATTAAAAGGTATGCACCTGATGCTAATCATGTCATTGATTGAATGTGATTCAGGTGGAGCAAGAAGGTGACTTTCAAGTGCATCCGGTGTGCATATTGGATCGAAAGATCAAGTCGCTTCGAAATTGAACCATAGGGCTAGTAAAGGTCCAATGGACCTGGTACGACCCTGAGGATGCAACTTGGGAGCATGAAGAGGCTATGCAGGCAGAGTATCCACATCTTTTTGAAAACTATTAAAGTTTTGATTGTATATGTGTATATACTGCACTGAGGATAGTGCATAAATAAGGGGGAGGGGAATGTAATACTCCTAGGCCGAACTCCAGTTGTACATATAAATGTAAATGAACATATAGACTGATGAGACAGGATATTTTGGGCTAGGGTTACTATGCGGTTATTAGGCCAGAGATCCTAGTTGCTAAAGGCCAGTGAGCCTATTTTTGTAATATGAAAACACTCATATTATTAATAAAGTACATCATTGTTGCAGACCGACCCACAAATGAATATGGGGGGATAAACTCCACTAGGAATGGAAAGGGGGGCTAAGAGTCTAGGAAAGTGGCTAAGCTAGGGGGCTTAATCCCAATGGAATATTATATTAGTATTCCTTAAAAATATAAAGTAGCGGAAATTAATATATCCTAAGTTCTAAAGTAGGGACAAGGAAGTCCCTTGGGTTCCAAGTGTCTTAAAAGACACACACACACACACACACACACACACACACACACACACATATATTTGGGAGCATAGTGAGAGGGGGGATGATTAGTTTTTTGAGATATTTTCTTCACAAAGGAGCTGTGAATCATACCAGACGGTACATGACTATAATGAGGAACATTTTCTTGTACTGGTTAGCTCAGGAGATGTATTGAAGAAGCAGGTTGTCAAACCCGTTGGATTGTAGAAATGGGTTGTTAGGCCTGTGGAGCGAAAGAAGTGGGTTGTTAGGCTCATGAGAGTTCTCTCTAGGTGAGAGAACTATTGGGAATTGATTTCCCAAGGTGCCAAATTGCAACTACAGGGCTCTGAGACTTCGTGTCCGACCGATTGTTGAAGCCTCAGAAGGGAAGTGGGGAAGCCGAAGGACTGCTGAGTAGAGAAGGGGCACACTTCTTGGGGTGGGACATGCATGTGGGGAATGCAAGACTATGGGTTGTTAGCTTGATTAGGCACATGTGTCTGAGTTTATATGTTGTTAAAGAGACCTTAGCTTGGGTTAGAAAACCGTTACCCTGGTGGAATTTAGCCCCAGCTCGGGGGTGACCCATTATTGAGAGTTATGAGTAGTGCGGTCTAAGGCTGGGAGGAACGTGGAAGGTATACATGCAATTGGTGTTTATTTCCTAAGATAAGTGTCATTCATGTTCTTATTTCAATTACTGTGTGTGTGCAATTATGATTTTCTGTCATGAAATCTGTGTTGTTAAATTCTATATATATATGAATTTTTATTGTTGCATGCATGCCATTATTAATTCCGCTTAACTCTGTTTAGTTGTAGAATTCATTATTTAATGTAATGATATCATAATTTATAATTCTATGTGGCAAGGCCAACTCAGGGCTGGAAATGTTACAAAGCAAATTTTTGTTGAGTCCCTAATAATGGGGACGTTACAAAGTGGTATCATAGCGAATTTTATGGAGTTGTCAGTAATGGGGACATTACAAAGGAATCTCAAGATGTTTACCAATATGACGTTCCAAAACTAAAATTGAAAACAAAAATTTCCTTCTTGCACCAAATAGAATTCGAAATAAAGGTTAGGTGAGTTGTTCTAAGTAATGTAGAATTTTCTTATTTGGAAAAAAAAAGGAAAAATGATTGAGGGCATTAATTGAATAAATATCAGCTTCATTAAAAAAATATGATTGAAGGAAATGATAGCGAAAGAGTTGATGAAGAAAAAAATTGTTCAAGAAGAAGAATTGTTAAATGACTGAGTGTCAACATGAATATTTTCAACAAACACTTGTAGATGAATCAAATTGAATAAAAATAAGGATGAGAACATACAACCAAAATTTGAGAACTATGAAGATCCTATCATTCAAAGTTCCTTCAACAGCGAGAAGAATGAAGTTTTATTGATAATCCTTCATAAATAGCAATGCCATAAATAATTATATTAAGAATGAAATACAATTTCAAGGATCTCTTATATTTCTAATCACATTGACATTGTAATCATAACTTATTGTGATTAAGGCGATTGATTGATTATAAAAAGGTAATTTGGGGCAAGGAATAAACTCATGTTATGACCATTGATGATTGATGCAGTTGGTCGTAGACATTGAGAGATAGTGAACTAACAAGTGGGATAAAAGATGGTGAACAAGGATTCCCAGTTCTTGAATTTGATGAAATGTTGTTTCTTCTGGAACTTTTTCTGCATTTGTATCTCAGTTAATATCTAAATAAAGCTCATAACATTCATCATCGAATTCATGATCATGGTCAACATAATCCCATGAGGGTCAATTGTCATAGAAGAACTAAAGTATTGAGGCTTTGTTGGGACATTTATGAGTGAAATCTCCTTTCTTTTTGCAAAGGAAACATTATATTTCCCTATGTAATAGTTAAGGAATCGATGTTTAAATAACGTTGTCCTTACTAGAAGGAAGAGGCTAGAGACTTTCTGAGTCAAATGAATGAATCAACGACAAAACTGATGAGATGGCCCATCAAAAAAAGAGCACTGGATATTTTTAACATGTAGTCTAAAGTTGGACTTTTTGGCGTTTTTACGAGCATATTTTTCGATCAAATTTGTTAGAAATACAACCAAAAATTGTTGGAACTCTAGATTTGAGTGATTGAGTCTCGATATTTGGAGTGCCCCAAGGGTTTTTCAAGGTGTTGAATCCATTTATGCATTCAAAAATGCAATTTAAACAACTAAAAATGACGATTTCACCAAAATTTGTTTCATCGGATTTAGGTGAAAAAGTTCAAAAGGTCGAATGTTTAGACAACGCCTTTTTTTAATCCTTTTTTGAATAATGACAACCAAAGTCAGTGAAAACACAAAATGATTCATAGTCAAAGGTTTTGAACTTTTCTTTTTGTATTTTAGATATAGTTTTGTGATGGATGCACAACTTTGTAATATTTTTGATATAGTTTTGTGATGGATGCATAGCTTTGTAATAGCAATTCAACAATCATGAACAATCTTTTTCCATTGGACAAATTGAGTGGCCTTTCCTGTGAAATCAATAGAAGTGCAAGGTCTTTGAGTTCAACAGTTTGGTTTCCCCGCGAGTACAGAGTATACCTGTGAATTCGTGTGTACCAAAGGTGACAATGGCATCATCATCCAATGTGAAGGAATTTTGGATATTTCTAAGTTGGTCATTCCATTTGGATAGAGGTTGGTAGCACTATATATAATCTAGACAAAAAAAAAGAGGGGTAGAGGAGGAGCTGGGGTATGAGTAATAAGATTGAGAAGATGTGTTACATAAGAATGAGTAATGAGTATTATGAGAGGCTTCAAGGATTTCTTTGGTGTACTCACTATGTCTTTATGTAGCAATTTTGGGGATTGCATCTTCTACGAAGGTTAATTTCATCATTTTGGAGATGGAAAGATTGGGAAATGAAGAGGGTGTTGAAGAAGTGATTTGGAGAAGATCAAAGAGTTCACTCTAAGGGGGAAGTTGGTTGAGTTCCTTAAGATGGAATTTAAGTTTTCCAAAAGTTTTGGGTGTAGAAGCTTGTAAGAGAGTAAGACATCTTTGCAAGTCTTCAAGACAGGAATCAATACTTGTATTAACAATCATAACTTGAGAGTAGAGTTGGTAAATGCACTGATCAAGGGATAAAAGATTTCCATCTATTGAATTAATATACTATCAAACATGAGACATCCATTGTGACTACTAGTTGAGTTGTTGGGTGTTAGATGGTTGGGAGGCTTCTTTATTGCCAAAGATCAAACATGCATGTGCTATAGAGGATGGATCATTGGGCAAATGATCTTTGAAAGGGGTTTAGCAATGGCTAAGAAGATCGATAAAAAACATGACTATTTTTTTCAATCCTCTAGAGGAAGAAGAAGATTTGTACAGGATTTGTGGTGTAGACACAAAAGCATGGATTGATATACATTAACTAGGGTTTGCAAGGATAGTTTCTAATAGAGGTTTAAGTAGAATAGGTAGGTAAAGTGAAGGAATGCCACTAGAATATTTTGAGATAAGAGTGTACAATAATTTCTTCATTACTCAATAGTCAATGCCTACTTCAAGGCCTTGAATCACTAGATAATACAATACCCAATGTTTAAAGAGGGATAGATATCTACCAACTTAATGAAGATATTGAAATCTTGTAAGGAATCTCTAGCTAATTTAATGTAGGCAACCAATGATGATATTTACATATTGAAAAATATTTTGACAACTTATGAGGGATTTTTAGAGTGCTGAATCCAATTATGTATTAAAAAATGCAATTTCCTCAATATAAAATTGCAATTTCACCAACAATTTTTATAGCAAAATTCTGGTAATAATTCCCGAAAAAAAAAAAGTGAAAAAATAAATTCAATAAACAACTACAACCTTGACCTTGAATCTGATACCAATGAAAGAGAACAGAAGTAGTGAACTAAAACCAGGAATAGATCACTGGACCAAGCATCCAACCATCCACCAACATTGAAATAGATCACTGGAATTAAATTGAAATTGATTGTTTCCGCTGACAAAACGATGAACAGAATGTGATTCGCATCCATTAAACGCCAAAAATTCTCGCCATGATCCATGGAATTCTGAGAAAGCAGTGCACAACGTTCAACTACGCTCAAAAACTGAAATGAAAACAGAAAAGCTAATTTCCTTAGGTTGCACCAGCCGGGAATCGAACCCGGGTCTGTACCGTGGCAGGGTACTATTCTACCACTAGACCACTGGTGCACATGTGAAAAATTGAAATTTCTTTGGATCTGTTCTTTTGTGTCGTGTGTACATGCATGGATGTGTTTTGAAAGAGATATCTATAAGGCCGTTAAAACAAATTAATCTGTAAATTAAAAGGAATAATTTCATTTGGAAAAAAATTACAAGGTATTTTTTTAAGATTAATATTAAATACCATGCACTGATTGATTCATTTTATAGTGAAGTGATGATTGATTCCATGCATAATGCTTAATATTATAAAAAAAATATTAAAAATAATAAAAATCATCTTCATTATTAAGAAAAATGTTGAAAAAATATATATAAAAAAACATGGTATAAGAAGAATTATTGAATGAGTAAGAGTCAAAATGAATATTTTGTACAATTACTTACTTACTTGGACACAAATTAAATTGAATAACAACAAGGGTAAACACAAACAATTACAAGACATAAAAAAAAAATATATTATTCAAAACTCCAGAAGATTATTGCTTTCTTAGTAATCCTAATTAACATCATAATATCGTATCGATTTTGAAGAATATCTCTTTAAATATAGAGTCAACATTCATAATAAGATAAAAAAATGAGTTGGAATAAGATTTTTTCTTCTAAAATTTTCCATGAATGAAATCTAGAGTTAATTGAAATCCCATTGAACTATTGGAATGTCAATGATAGTTCCATAAACATCCAAAGGTGACGATGGGTGAGTGGTAGAGAATTTTGAAACGAGAAAATTTAATATGGCGTTAGAATTAGAATCTATAATATCTCTACTTTGGTATGATGGATATGTAAATTTTTGAATATTTTCAAGGATTTTAATGGAGTTTTCGTGAGCTAAGTTTTGAATTAAAAATGGAGATTTTGGCACTACCATAGGAATGTCATATTGCTTGGTGATTAGTTCTAGGTGCAAGTGGATCATAGCCAATGCCAACTATCTTTTTGTGTCATGAGCTTTTGCTCAAACAACAATTCACTATAGGCCTATGTTTGACAATGTGAATGAATACTAATGGGTTTTATTAAGCATTTATGGTAGGCTTATGTTTGGCGATTGGAGTCGTTGATTGCTTGGAATTTTTGGTGATGGTATCGTAAAAACGAGATTGTTCAACATTTGACAACATCTGTTTTGCCGAGTTAAAAAAACCTAGTGTGAATTAACAATGATTTTGATTTCTTTAACAAGTCAACATTAATAGAATTAAATACTCAATCACAGAGACACAAATAACACAAGATATACCTTGGAGAAACTCGTATGGGAAAGCTTCAACTCAAAATGACTATCTTGCTCTGGTTATTCTTAATGGTGCTTTTATATTTACAAGGCTCTTCATATTTTAAAATAAAAAATTACAACTTACAATAACAATGTTGAACTCATTATATTAATATCTCTTCCATGAATGTAACATCCCTAGTTTTAATCCTCATAAATTGTTATTTAATTTTACAAATGTGATTTAGGCTGGTGAGCCAGTATGTTTCAGACCAAAGAGCCTATATTGATCAATATGGCAAGGGCCAAGCTATGCAAATTGTGCACTGTAATTATTAATAAAAATGCATCGCTAGTTGCGATACAAGAGGGACGATAATGTTAGGGGGATATGATTCCACAAGAGAGAGGGCTAGAGGGGGTCCAAGGGAAACCCATCCTATTTTCCTAAGTTAATGTGCCATTACCATCTAATCCTCCCTTTGATTGTTTTAGACACTCGAGCATTGAATTCATGTAAGAGGTTGGGTGAGGCAGTCAACTCACATAGTTATGATAGCATGGGATGAGTACAAGCAAGCATGGGGGAAGTGTGAGAGTCAAACAATCCTTTTGGAGAAGAGTTAGAGTCAATCGAGTGCATGGGAGAAGAAGGAAATTCAAGTATTAGAGGGGACATTTTCTACAATGTTGATTTTTGGACAACAAGGGAGAGCTTGGTTCTTGAAAAGAGCACCAGTCATGTTATGAATGAACAACCTTGTTGGGATAAGTTTTTATGATGAAAATTAGGTTGTGTGCCTATAAATGCATTTCATATTGAGGAAATTGCTCAAGTTCCTTGAGAAGGATGTTGTGAGCACTCTTGGAACAATTGAGAATTCTTGGAGTCCTTGGCTATGATATTTTTTGGCTAACCTTGTGCTAGATCCATAGAGGGAAGCAAGATAGCTTGAGGGACTATGTGGTAGAGAAGGGGATACCATTCCTTGGGTTGTGCAGGTTAAGGGGAAAGAGATACGGTGGATTGAAATTGTTGTTGGAGTTAGAAATCTAAGTATTGGGATGTGTGAGGACAATGGAAAATAGTGAGAGCCAAATCTCTTTGTGGATTCATATCCCCATCACAGGGGTGGCATGTTGTTGAGAGAAATGGAATAGTAGAGCCTACAGTTGGTAGGAACGTCCTCCATACGTAGAGAGTTGGTGATTTACCAAGAGATAAGTGTTGTGTGATATTGCTTATGTTTAATTCCATTGTGAATATGTTTTAAGTAAATATTGAATGTTGTGTATGGATTAATGATCTACAATCATGGTTTTTAATCTGTTGGTAGTTGCATGATCTTGTATGAAATGTTGCATACATGTATTGTTTAATTTGGTATCAAAGTTATGCTAAGTCATTTTTGTAGTGACGTGGCCCAACAAGGCAGTTGAGTACATCACAGTTTGGTATCAGAGAAAAAAATGATAGTAACAAGAATCAACTTTGAGGCTCGGTATGTCACAATGAACCAGTGAATCAATCTTTGTTAGAATCACTCTCTCTATCCTCCACATTATATGAAAAACTAACATTAACTCAACTCATGGACAATTTTCCTTCTTTCCTTGCTTTCCTCCTCTTATCTCCTTCAGTGGAACCCTATTTCCTTCACAAGCCCCTTCTATGTACTTGTGCTCTAAAGTATGCAACAAGCCAACAATGCTTGGAACAATTTCTAGGATAGTGCCTCAAAGATTATGTTACAATACTTGTTTAACATTTTAAATTCTGTGAAATTCAAGAATTAAGACATCTTTGTAGTTGACACATGGCAATCTATGATTTGATGGGTTTCTCGCTTGTCACCTTTTAATTGCTTCCTATTTTCCATTGAGGCCATGAGTGGACCTTAGTGTTTTGATTAAGTTTCCATGCCCAAGTCTCTTCTTTGTTGCATGTGAAGGACATAGCTTAAGTATCATAATTCTAACTTTCACTACCCTTGAGCTTTGCATGAGTTATAGAAAGAGGAGGGCATACCTCTTACCTTCTTTCTCCACATCTCCACATTGTGTCAACTACCCCAAAATCTGTTCTTGTGTCATCAAATACACTTCCACCTTAGCCTTTTTTGCAAAGTGTTGGAGTGCAGAGGTAACACCTCCCTTTATATTCACAAAAACCTGTGCCCAAAAATTATGCATTTGACTTAGCCATAGATTTCTTCATGGAGTGCGGAGATAACACCTCCCTCCACATGACCAAATAAAACTTTGCAAACCCTCTATTCATTAGCCAATTTCAAGTCTTTTACCCATTCTTTGAGTGGAGCATGGAGGTAACACCTTTGCATTGCATCATCCATACATTTGCAACGTGATGAAAATCCTCACCTTTCAATGGATTTCACAATCTTTTCTAAGGCATTAAAACATTGCGTTCTTTCAAAGCTATGAGTTGGAAAACATGTCTTAATTGAATAAGGGTTTCAAGCAAAAAAATTAACTAGTGCTCTTAAGCAAAAATATTTAACCTATGAATATTATAATTTACCCATTTCGATTCTTCAAGGATCCATTCAGGTCACACCACCCCATGGGGAGGATTTTGGACCCAAAAGCTTCTAAAGAAAGGCGAGGAAATATATTTGTAGCATGGTTTCTCTCATATACGTCTCTTGGATTTTCTTGGAATTTGAACCTTGAGACTAAGTTGCAATTTTCTTGTGGTCCTTTGTAAGTTATTCAAACCAAGATTTTTTTTTTTTTTTTTCTCTTTATGTACAACAAAATCATAATACTACACCTCTTGACATTTCTTAAAAAACACCTTCTAACTTATCATTTTCAAATGAAATTATTTCTTTTGGTTTCAATGTAGGCTTTATGGACTTACACAAAATTATGCATTATTATGTCATTAATTTGTAGGCACCACTCCCTTGTGGTTGCTCGCATTGAGAAAAGAATCATGGTATATTGGAGCTTATATGTTGTTGTGGGCTACATGTCTCAACCAATGTAGGATTATTTTTTTTGTATAGAGATGTATTTCTATCATAAAACCAATTCCAAGATGCACAAATTTTAGACTTATCTGGATTAAATAAATAAATAAATAACTAATGGTTTATTAGTAGAATAATATGTTGCCACACCATGGATCCAAGTTTGATTCTCAACTGGTGCATACCAAGTAATATTTTTTTCCATTTGCAATTTAAGTTTTTAACTTAGTTGGACGTCTCTCTCTCTCTCTCTCTCGAAAAAGTTTTAGTATCTTTTATTCCATAATTTAGTAAAAGGTACAACCAATATTTTCCCATTGGTTTGTCTAGAACATTGATTTGAGCTCAAATCAATGAGTTTCTACTGCTCTCGTGAGATCATAAAGAGAGATTTTTTGTCACTCCCATGTTTTTTTCAAAAGGTATGCATTTGGGAGACATTTTTGTCTCAACCACATGGACTAAAAGTTTTAAAGAACATAAAACTATCCTCAATTTTTTACAGTGGTGAACAAGAGGATTTGTGGGGTTATGTTATGTACTAAAATTCAAATAGTCAATGAATACAATCCACCTAGAGGGGGAAGCCTCCATTTACAACATATCCAATTTAGAAGAAAAGATGAGATGCTTATACAAATGATCCTCCTTTATATTAAATAGGAGATAAAGTGAGAATGGTGTAACTTGTCACTAATACAACCTAATCATAACTAATAAAGTAATAATAAATTAGTGTTAGCGCCTTAACATAGGGCCTTGACATAAATCCTCTCTTATTTAAAAATTTTTTTCCCTCAAAGCTTGTAATTAAAGGTGCTTCTTCATGAACAACTAATTTTCCCATGTAGCTTATTTTAGATGCATATTATTCCACTTGATTAGGTATTCCATAATGGTTCCATTTCAAAGAGATATATAATGCCTATCTATAACTTTTTCTGGTTGAAGAATCAACTTCCCTTGTTCATCTAATTCTGGAAGTTCTGTCGCCACCGACATAGTTTGTCCCAAAACCTTTTTTAGGAAAGATACATCGAAAACCTTATGAATGTGAGAAGAAGGAAAATCTAACTCATAGGCCAATTGTCCAATCTTGCAAATAATTTTGTAGGGTTCATAAAATTTTGAAGCTAATTTCTGATTCGATTTTGTTTGAGGGAAAATTGCTTATAAGGTTGCAATCTCAAAAATACCCAATCACCCTCAAATTTTCTTTTGCTTTGATGTTGATCTTCTATTTGCTTCATCCTGTTTTGTGCCATTTGAAGGTTTTCCTTAATAATTGTCAAAGTTTCTTTAGTATTTTCCATATGTGACTCTATTGCCTTCACTTTGGAATGGCCCTGCAAAATGTATGAGATACTAGGAGTTGGATATCCATAAATGGACTCAAATGGGGGCATCTTAGTAGATGTGTGATAGGTGGTATTATAACACCATTCTTCTAGAGGGAGCCACTTCACACATTGAGATTTCTTGTCTAAAGAATAACATTGTAGGTAACCCTCTAAACATTTGTTAATGGTTTCTATTTTACCATTTGTTTTTGGATGATATGTTGAGCTCATAGCTAGTGTTGTTCCACTCATCTTCCATAATTCTTTCCAAAAATTTCTCGTGAATTTTGGGTCTCTGTCACTCACTATTAGTTTAGGAAATCCATGAATTCTATGAATTTCCTTCATGAATACTTTCGCCACTTGACTTGTCATATATGTACTTTGAATTCCACAAAAATGTGCATATTTTGTGCTAAATCTATCCACGACCAAAAAATTGCCTCCTCACCTTTTGATTTTGGTAAACATGTAATGAAATCCACAGGTATCTCTTCCCATATTTGATAAAGTATGTGTAAAGCATAGATGATTTTAGGGGTGAGATTTCGCTAATGGACGAAATTTTAGGGTTTAAATTTTTTAGAGGGCAGATTTTTATTGAGATAGTTTTTAAGAAAATTAAAAATTTTAGCCCAAATATTAAATTAAACAATATATATGGTAGATCATTAGTCCCATTAAAAAAATTGGAAAATCTGGTGCAAAGAAGGTTCACTTTCCGAATTTCATAACAAAATTTATAGTTCACCTCGATTTTTTAGAATCCAGTGTTTTTTATTGAGTGAATCGCCCTCCATATCCTTGAATCAAGGCTTTAGGGAAAATAATTCATCCGCATCTCCTCAAATCATTGGTTTATGGAACTGATTTCGTCCATGGCTTTCAATGGGAACTATTTTCCCCATGTATATGTAAATGGTCTCGTTGGTTGGCCTTAGACTCGATATTCGTTGGTTGGCCTTGACCTTTTGTTTATGTTGATCCAACAATGGATGGGCAGGGGAGAGAGATGTGAAAAAATGAGGAAAAAACAATATTTATGTCAAATCAAATCAATAGGGTAGAGGGTGATGAAGCCAATGGATGGCTTCTTATACAAAAAGTTGTAAACTGTCTAAAACAAGATTCAATATCGATGAAGACACTAGGAATAGTCTCTTTGGGAATTGCTTCTATTCAATATCGGTGAAGACACCAGGAATAGTCTCTCTGGGAATTGCTTCTATTCAATATCGGTGAAGACACCAGGAATAGTCTCTCTGGGCATTTCTTCTTATACAGGTGCTCATTATTTATCCTTTGAGTTAGACACATTGGTATTTTTTACCTCTAATTTTGATTACTATATACTTATTCCATTTGGGAAGAAATATGTTTTTCTCTTTGTCAAGTTGGATTATCTGGATTACAGTTTTCTTTGAGCTTTATTTTGACTACCAACTATGAAATGTATACATCCGTTATACGCGCCCCTTTCCAGAACCTGTATAGAGTGATCGTTTCAACAATATATTTATTGGAGATTGGTTTTGTATATTTCTTATGTCCATTGCAACATTTCTCTAGTTTTGTGTGTGGTACCATATCAGGTTTTATTTATTCACATGGGCCTCAACTATAAAACAATTTGAAGTCACAATTCTTCCTTCTTAATTCCATGAGGGATGGAGATTCAAAATAGCTTATTGAAACTATAAACATGGTTTGGAGTTGCCATGCTTGCACATATGGAAATTCAGTTACAACTACCCCATATGTATGTGCCATGTGTGAGACCCCCAAGTTTGAGTTCATTGGGTCACCTGAGGTTCAAGTGCGCCCTCATGTGGCAAGGTTAGTGTGGAACTGTGCCAGGTGTACATATGAAAATGGTGTTTTCTTTCATAGTTGTGAGATTTGTCGGACAACTTGGCGTGTCATTGATTAGGGAAATGATTCTACAATAATATTCCTGGCATCTGACCATGTATGAAGTTTATCATTTCAGTGCAAACAAAATCACTAAAATTTACTATCCTTCGATTTCTTAGTGTTTAGTAAGCTAGACAATGCAGTATTAAATGACAACTTAAATATCCACCTTGTAGATAAGCTAATATAGATTCTACTACACAAAAGAAGCTATTTGGTTCCTCTTTGAAATAGAGGGTTGCTTGTAGCTATGTGATTGAATTTCATGGGACTAAACTACATCAAAACTAAATGATAGGAGTTTGCATAACAATGGCTTGAAGGTGGCACAAATGTGTGCAGAAACAAAGAGATGATGAATTTAAATACCAAAGTGCAAGAAGTAGAAAATGGACATGGTATTGATTGCATGATCGACTGAGAATTTTGTCTATGGAGAAAATGTGAGTTTTAAGTGGGAGCTACATTTACAAAGCCATAACTATTTTCTTACCACCTTTGGGTTTCCATTTACATATGGAGATTTACATATGACATTTATTTGATTAAGAAATTGAGTGTACATAATGTCAATTATTTTTTGTTGAATACTACTACTCCCTTTGTTGTTATCTTACACAAGTAGATGAAGGGCCTAATGTTAAAGTATTGGTGTTATGTTCCTTAACACCTGGCATACTAAAAATATATCAATAAATGTGAACTATGCATAAATAGCACATCAAAGTGACACAACAAAAGCTTCATGGGCCTATAACCCACAGGTGGCAGAATCAAAACCTAGCTCTGATGCCAAATGTTAAAGTTCCTTTCCTATCTCAATTTGACTCCTTGAACCACTACTTCCAAAAATGCCCACCTATCTGTTAAATATTTTTTGTCTCCATGGTGTTTTGAAAATCATAATTTCAGATAGGAACCCATGATTTACTTCCTCATTTTGGCAATCCTTCTTTCAAGAAATAGGGACTAATTTGAACTTAAGTATTGCTTATAATCCCAAGACAGATGGTTGAATATAAATATTAAATAGGGTATTAGAAGATATGCTATGAATGTATAGTGCCAAAAAACCTGAAACCTGGGAAGAGTATTTGCACCTAACTGAATTATCTTACTGTTAAGGTTATCATTCCTTCATTAAGATGCCCTCCTTTGAGGCTGTGTGTGGGAGGAATTTTAATACCCCAATTTTTTGATCTGTTCATAGACAATGGCATCATAAAATAACATAGAATATTTGAAATTTATTAATATGTTAACTACATTAAGATTACATACCAGGATAAATCACTGGACTCAAATTGAAATGGGAAAGGAACTTTAAAATTGGAGCCACCATAATTGGGAGTTAATAAAACTCAGAGAAAAATCTTCCCTTGTGTTTTGGATACAAGTACTGCCTTGATATGGGGTTGATATGTATCTGGATCTAGATATGATGTATCTAGATCTGGATATCACTCATTGATGTACTATAGCTTGATCTCTTTCGCTTCTTGTATGAAGTATAAACATCATAATACTAGCTCACTTCACTAGGATCAACAATAACTCCAATGCCCAACCCTATTGTACTAGTTGACCCTCACTCACTTCATTAGGATCAATAGAAGGCTCCAATGCCCAACCTTGATGAAGCTATGGAACTCATTGATGTATATATATTGATCTCCTTTTCTTATTGTATGAAGTATAAACATCATAATAGTGGCTAACTTCACTAGGATCAAAAGTAGCTCCACTACCCAACCTTCCTGTACGAGTTGATCCTAGCTTCCATAAGAAAGTGTACCAGTATCTACATCACAACCTACATATTAGGTGGAGGTGAAATACAATCACCACCTGTACAAATTGGTTGGCTCCCTTTCATCATCCTATATTGTGTCAGATAAAGTTTTCTGACTCTCTAAAGGATTAAACAAAACTTTGAAACTCTTTCAAGTTTATATGAAAGCAGAGGAAACACTATCAGATATCTAGAGGGCTCAAGGTTGTGGGGGTTGTAAGGCACCCCACTTCTTATTTGGAATTTTTCAAAACATTCCTAGTGTAATCCATGGAGGAAACAATGGATATGGGCAATGATTTCCACCTCTAACAGGGGATAGATGTCACAGTTGTGCAGTCTAGTGAGTAGATGAAGGGGTTAGAGTAGGTACCGATATATGAAAAGGCTTGAAGGGGAAAATTTTAAGTCTTGTACTGTATAATCCATTTGAAATTGATAACTATTACAAATTTGAAAAGTAGAGGGACCACTATTGGATATCTAGATGGATCAAGGTTGGGGGGGTTAAGGAACCCACTTCCTATTTGGCATCTTTTGAAACATTCCTGATGTAAGCCATGGAGGAAACAATGGATATGGGCACTGATCTCCACCCCCAACATGAGACAAATGTTGTGGTTGTGCAATCCACTGAGAAGCTTAAGGGGTTGGGCTAGATACTGATACATGAAAAGGCTTGAAGGGGAAAGTTTTAAGCCATGTACTGTATAATCCATTTGAAATGAATAACTATTACAAGTTTGAAAAATATCATGTTAAAAAGAAATTGGAAATTCCTACAAACTGTTGGCATTACAGAACATTAGCCGAGTACCGATAACATGGAGGATATACTTCAACTATCTTGTTGAAGCTCTGGCACTAATTGATGTATGATAGCTTGGTCCCTTTTGCTTCCTTATGAAATATAAACATCCTTCTACTGACTGAATTCATTAGAGTTAGCTATAGCTCAAATGCCTAACCTTCCTGTATTAGTTGATCATGGGTCACTTCATTAGGATCAGCAGTAGCTCCACAATGCCCAACCTTGCTAAAGCTCTGGCACTCATTGATGTATTATATAGATTGATCTCCTTTGCTTTGTGTTACCCACATTTTTGTTGGGTAACCATAAGGATCTTCATGTGGTCATCTTGAAGACATGACATAGATTTTTTGTGCTTCCACACAAGATTAAATTGTGTTTGGGTATGGTGGATTCTGTTTTCTCTGGTTTATCCTCAATTTGAAAGCAAAGAATCTTGAGCACCATAATTATAAAGAGCAGAGAAGTAAATCTATGCCAGATATTACCCACCACTTTGTTGGGTACCTGATCAAATATTGAAGGTCAGTTGAATAGGCTGAATTTGCAGAGATGACTGATATTAGACCTTGTGAAAAAAGGGTAATCTGAGTCCAGTACAGGTTAAAGAAGGAATTGCAAGTTCCTAGTGAGGAATTTGCTAAACGAGAGTTTTCATTCCTTCCTTGGGATATCCTGAGAATCTCCAAGATGCAGGCTTTGTTTACCATCCTTGTTCAGAGGAAAGATGTTTGTCGAGCTTGAAAATGGTACCTTGGGTAGAAGCATTTAAAAATAAAATGTTTATAAGGCTAGATATGGAACAAATGTGTAACCAGAATGATGCCACAAAACTTCCACAGTACCATGAAAAATGAAACAGGTGAAAGTTTTGAGGCTATGAGGGGCTCCTCGTGACAAAACTCAAGGAATTTGTGTCATTTAATGGCAACCATATCAATCAAAACGCCTAGGGACTGCAACAATGTGTATTTTGATGTATGGATTGACCCCTTCTCAGTCTTCAATCTGGGACATATGCACAGGACAATCATGTCTATAACAACCCTAGTTAAATGATTTCTTAAGGTTTATCAAGTATAATTAATTAAATAATTAACTGTCATAATATATTTTAGTTAAACAATGATTATTTATTAATAATATTAATTAATTAATTAATTATCAATTGTTTATATTTGTTGATTAATTAATTAATTAACTCATTAAAGGTTTGGGTAATGAAATAAGAGCTTAATAATTTTTATTTATTTATTATAAAACTTTACGTATGCAGGGGGATGAAGCATTGAGTGGAGGGATAAGGTAATAAATGGAGGGATAAGGTGGGTGGCATTAAAGGAGGGTAGGAGTCAGTGAATGGAGGAGGATATGACTGGGC
This sequence comes from Picea mariana, assembly GCA_032191745.1. Classification (NCBI taxonomy): domain Eukaryota; kingdom Viridiplantae; phylum Streptophyta; class Pinopsida; order Pinales; family Pinaceae; genus Picea; species Picea mariana. Next base: position 172,594 of record JASDQU010736526.1, read on the forward strand.
AGAGGCCTTCGGGAGATGATTATGAAATTTTGGGAGAGGGGCATTATTGCAGGGGAAGGACTGTATTTTCTATGGATATTTTTCTAGTTTTGGAGTTTGGGTGGATTGTTACAGGGGTGCACTAGGTTGTTGGGAGTTTTGGGCTCGGGGGCCAGGAATCCTTATGGAATCTTGGAGCTAGGGAGCCAGATAGGCTGGTCCTAGATGGTTGGGTGGTTACTCAGTTTTGGGCAGGGTTTCGTCTGAGCATCAGGCAGAGTTTGGGCAGAGCAATGGAGAGGACAACCGAAGATTGGGGAATTAGCATCAGATAGAGGTATGTAAATTTATAAATTTTTTGTGTTATGTGGTTGATAATTAAATTTACTTTCATGCTGTTGATATATTTAATATATGCTTTAATGGTGAAATTGTACACCATATAATTTTCTTTATAGTTTAGTTTAGCTTGTGTTTTATAAGGCTCTGTGGGGATAGAGACCTTACACATGGTATCAGAGCTTCAGTTTGAAGCACTGGATCCTTAAGGGCCTACTTACAACTGATTTTTCTTTCTTTAGAACCAACACCTGTTCACCTACAAACCTGTTAAAAAAAAAAACCTATAAGAAACATCATAAAAGATAGATGAGCCTTTCAAAAAAAAATTATTTATAAAAAAAAAAACCCGTAGGATATGGTGGTTGATGGGAATGGAACCCAGACTTTCCAAATAAAGAAGAGAGAAAACATTAGTGATTGTGCCAATTTGGGCTGTTACAGGGTACTGATGTTTAGACAACCTCCCATAGATAACTTCTCCTACATAAAAACAATGTATTTAGTGCTCAGAACATCCCAACCTATACGTAGGATACATAACAACCTTTAAAGAAGAATATATTCTAAATAAATACAAAAATTTATGTACATGAATTGCAAGCATGGAATAAATTATTACAGGAAATAATAGAAGCTTTCTTAGCATATGTTACCTTGTATACAGTGCCAAATCCTCCCTCTCCAAGCCTGTTCTTACCATGAACATTTTCTGTTTCAGCCGCTAATTTTTTTTAATTTCAGACACTAAAAACATTAGACAGTCTACTAATCTGTTGTTGATATTCTCTGACTCTTGAGTCTTAGCTGTAATATAATGAGCTACCAAAAAAAAAAATATTTCATAGCTATTTCAGAAAACGAAGAAAACATAGACCGATGTCTAGTAGCGTAAATTTTTCAAGCCTGGATATCTATTCTAACAGTTATATGATTTGCCATCATATATTCATGATGTAAATCAATGAACTCGATTGGCATATTACAGGACATTGATTGTGCACAAAGCATTCTGTTAGAGACAAGAAGATATAACAAAATGAATGCCTAATTATTTAAAGTCCGGAGAGTACATATCAGGATGAATTAAAAAACCTATTTCTATATGCCTTCCAAATATGGTAGACTTGAATCTTGTTCGATTGGCAAAGATCCCTACCATTACTAGAAGAAAAATCAAGCTGCTAAGAACACATAGAGGTAACCAACACATAAACCCTACACAAAGCATCAATGCCAAGATTTCCTCTTCCAACGCCAACACCATGCTTCCTCTCATAAGCCAACCTATGTAAACAACTACACACACACACACACATATTCTGCCTGGGAATGTCTGAACAAGTTTATAAATAAACAAGCAACCATTTCACCTTCTTCCCAATAGAGGTAGCCGAGCTTAGGCGTACCGCTGGCTTGAACCCGCGACCTCCTTGCTATTGCCCTCCATTCCATGGAGATGGGGCTTTTTTTTTTTTTTTTGCATCTCATTCCACTCATGCCAAGTCGAGGAAAGAGCCACGGGCCTAAGATACCCAACACCAAAGCCATCAAAGGAGGAGCCCATGGATATGCACCTTTATGCACAACGCATATCTAGCACCCATGCAAACATATTAGTTCACCTCCACATGCCTCAAAGGCAAGGAAGTCCCTGACCATATGAGGGTTGGGGTTTGCCACTCAAGTAAGGAAAACCATATTGAAACCCTAGTAGCCGGCTTAATACTCAATCAACCTTTCCAGTGAACCAACACCCCATTGGCAATAGAACCCACTTTAGCATAGCCAGAAGACAACAGGCTTAAAACTAACAAAGTACCAATTCATGACTAAAAATACACCAAATGTAAACCACAGAGATGAATGTAAAGTGATCTTTCCAAAGGTAAAGCCCATAAATCAATACAGAGGAATCAATCCCTAATAAACCAGCAGCCGAGTGTTGAACTGAGTACTCTAAACTCCACCATAGTTTATTTCTAGAAAATCTCAATGCAACCGAACAGAGATTCTAAGCTCATGTTACTAAACCCACCCACATATCTGAACTAATAAGCCGTCATACTAATTTGTGAGAATAAAATAAATACTAATTTGAAATTTGAGATGACATGAGACAAGTCTTTGAGGAAAAGAAACTGTCAAAAAGCAGAGCGGTTATTAATCTTATTTTTTTTTTCTGGTGCAATGGAGACCATTAGCCGTTGTTTTTATCTTAAGAACAATGGGTTCTTTAATCTACTGTGGCCCAAATGCACCCCCAAAAAAATAAAAAATAAAAATAAAGACCTATTGTTGCCCTGATGAAACAAAATTAAATTAAATTCAACAGAAGAATGGAGAAACGCAGGCAGGGTAGCACACATAGCCGAGCGCACGAGCCGCAGGCCTTTACACAAGCCTCATGGGTCTCGACCCCATGACCATTGGGAGAAAAACTCACACTAGGTGTAGAGAAAGTGGAGGTACCTTGCTAGCCCCTCCGCCAGCCAGAAACCAAACACCTAGACCACGAGGAGGAGAAGCCATGAGAGAAGGCCATGGCGGCCGACCGTGTAGCCAGGGACCTCGCAAGAAGAAACAAGTGAGAAAAGGAAGTTTAGGGTTAAGATAGAGAGAGATCGTGAGTGGGTGTAGGGTTAGGTTAAGGAAAGTTGGGGGGAAAACGAGCGTGGGGCACGTGGGCTTCATGCGTGCCCGTGCTTTAGTAGTAAAAAATAAAATAATTTGTTTTTAATTATTTATTTTCATTTATATTTATTTTTAACTTTTTTTTTTTTTTTTATATTGCTTATTGTAAGTTATGTTGTATATATTATTTATTGTTTATAATTACAAAAATAAAATTTATGTAATTAAATTTTTAAAATTTTAAATTGCTTAGATTTAGTTTAAAATTGCTAAATTTTTTTTTTGCTTAAACTTTAATTATTTAAATATTGTATGCTTTAACTATTAAATTAAATATTTTATGTTAAGATTATGATTAATCAAGGTAAGTGAGTATATTCTATTAGTATAATTAATAGGATTAATTAAATATAATTAATCATTAGTAATTGATGTTTAAATTATATTTAATTGTATGATTCATATTTAAATTAATTAAAGTGATTAATTAGTTTTAAATTGAAGGTTTAAGGACTTAGACTAGGACAAGCGGGAAGGAGATTGCATACGCACTAGGAAGGTAAGTTTGAGGAATAGGCGAGTGTGGTACAGTGCTAGCATAACTACTAGGTGAGAGGGTCAATAGTTTTCTTAGGCGAAGACATCAAGCTTAGATGCTTAAATCCTAACCTAGCCACTTCCCCTAAACAGAGTAACGTTTGTTTATAGACAAGTAAAAAAAAAAACTTATGCCTAACCCTGCTTTCTAGTTTAAGTTGCGCAAATGTGAAATTTCCTTGAGCTCACCCTGAAAAGCTTTTGGTCGATGCAGATTCAATTATACATGATGGTTAGGACTCGAGGAAATCGAGGCAAAGGGGCATTGACACAGACACCGCTGACTCCGCCAATGCCGCCACCACCATCGCCTGCAATATCTCTCATACTACGCTCTTTGGAGGCCATAAATGAGACTTTAAAGAGGCGTCAACCAACAGGGATCGAAGTGGAACCCCCACCATCTGGAATGAGTAATCCTGAAGCGTCGAGGGATTCAGGGGGAGGACCCCCACTTGAAGACATCACTAGAGAACTGCAGAAGATCGAACTTTTGGAATTTTTTGGGGGATGTGCTAGTGAACATGCTGAGGCATGGTTGGAAGGCGTGAAAAGGTGTTTTTCCTTAAGAGACTATGCGTCCACTTCAAAGGAGAAGATAACAATTTTTCAATTGAGAGACAGTGCCCTGAATTGATGGGGCAACCTGGAAAGGCAATTGCATCTTAACCTAGACACTGTATCTTAGGAAATTTTCGAGGAGAGGTTTCGAAGGAAATATCTGCTAGCTTACTATGAGGAACAACAGGTAGGAGCGTTTCATCCTCTAATACAGGGAAACGAGACCGTAGAAGAATATGAGATCAAGTTTATAGAATTGGTCAAATATGTTTCATACATGGATAATGACCAACGACAAGCAGAATGCTTTGTCTATAGGTTAAACCCTAAGATAAGGGCTATGGTACGGATGTGGAAACCGTCTTCCATAGAAGAAGCTGTGGAAAATGTGCGTTATGTGGAGGAACACATGAACTTAACTGGAGGTACAAGACCGACCTTTTCGCATCATCCTGGATTCGTGGGGAAGGCCCCTAAGAAATTTCCCATGGGAGGGTCTCAAGGCCACCTCCATATGGTAATAGAGTCACACCAAGGATAGTAGCCATAAGGATTTCAATGGCAACGAGTGCAACATCTCATTCATCACCAACGACGTAGGAAGGTCCATGGCCATCTCAGGGAGCAGCTAGTAGGGGCAAGGGTTCTAGGGGAAGGAACTCATTTCAGAGACAGTTACAGAACAATGCGTAGGTTCAATATCGTGTTACCTATTGGGGATGCGGAGGACCCCATTACCAGCGTGACTGCCCAAAGTTACAATCAAGATTTGTGCATAGAGAAGGAAAGTCCCCAATGGGAAGAGCAAGTAGCAGCCACCAGATTTACGCAACGGTTAATCATCACCAGGACGAACATCAATCCACGGTGGTGGAGTCATTAGGTACGCTAAATCATATCAATGTAAAGATTTTATTTGATTCTGGTGTGACAGATAGTTTCATTTCACCATCTGCATTAGAAAAGTGTGGGTTGGTAGCCTACGAGAATGATGACTTTAAACAAGTCGAGATGGCTTCGGGGGAAAAACAAGTGGTAGGACCTAGAGTTGATAATTGTATAGTAGACCTAGGAGTGTGTACTACCAGGTTGAAGGTATAGATTACTGCTCTTGGGGCATATGACCTAATCGTTGGAATGGATTGGTTAGATGCTCATCGAGCTTTGGTGGATTGTTTCACAAAAAGGGTGCTCTTTGTAGACAACGAAGGAAGGCCAGTGGAGATCCAGGGTGTATAGAGAAGGGTGTCGTTACGCTTTATCTCAACTATGAAGGTTAAGCGATGCTTGAGGCAAGGGTGTCGACTGTATGTAGTGGAAGCAGTGAATGAAAGGAAGGGACCCTCCTTGGATCAGTACCCGGTATTGTCAGAATTTAAGGATGTTTTTCCGAACGAGTTACTAGGGTTACCTTCTGAGAGGGAGCTTGATTTTACTATTGAGATAAAACCTGGTGTAGAACCAATTTCCAAGACTCCGTACCGGATGACAGTGCCAAAACTTTATGAGTTGCAAATGCAGTTGAAAGAGTTACTGGACTTAGGGATAATAAGGCCTAGTGTCTCACCTTGGGGTGCACCAGTAATTTTTGTAAAGAAGAAGGATGGTTCCTTACAATTGTGTATAGATTACAGTGACTTGAACCATGCTACAATGAAAAATAGGTACCCAATGCCACAAATAGATGACCTCTTTGGTTAGATGAAAGGAGCAACGATATTCTCAAAGATTGATTTGCGATCACGGTATCACCAGTTAAGGATTAAGGAAGGTGATATTCCTAAAACTTCCTTTCGAACTCGGTTTGGGCATTACGAGTTTGTCATAGTACCATTCGGATTGACCAATGCACCAATAGTATTCATGAGCCTCATGAACGGAGTAGTCCAGAAATATCTAGACCGTTTTGTACAAGTCTTTCTAGATGACATCCTCATCTATTGCAAGAATGAAAGAGAACACGAGGAACACTTGTGAGTGGTGTTGTCCTGTCTTAGAGAGAACAAATTGTATGGGAAGTTGTCAAAGTGTTCCTTCTTCCAGAGAGAAATCCACTATTTAGGTCATATCATTTCCGGTGAAGGAATCTCTGTGGACCCAGAAAAGGTAAAGGCCATTATGGAGTGCCCAATGTCGAAAAATGCCCATGAGGTGAGAAGATTCATGGGGCTAGTAGGTTATTATCGGAGATTTGTGGAAGGGTTCTCTAAAATAGAGAAACCCATCACCACTTTGCAGTGCAAGGGGGTCAGGTATGAATGGACAGAAGAATGTGATAGTGCATTCATTGAGCTTAAGAGGTTACTAACTAGTGCACCAATTCTATGAGTGCTGGATATGGAAAAGGACTTCATAGTCTGCACGGATGCCTCGAAGCAGAGGTTGGGGGCCGTGCTAATGCAGGATGGAGGAGTGATAGCTTATGCGTCAAGGAAGTTGAAGAAACACGAAGAGCTTTATGCTACTCATGATTTAGATTTGGCAGTTGTAATGCTAGCTCTGAAACTTTGGAGGCACTATCTTGTGGGGCGAAACTTTGAGCACAAAACGGACTTGTTATCCCCGATTTCTAGGGATAAATAAGAGATCATGTCTCGAGGCCCACAGGTCCTAGACATGGAGTACCGAGAGATGGATTGACCTGAGCATGGCCCTAGAGGGCCCATCCTTCTTCTTCTTCATTAGACCTGTCTTGTCAGCAACAAAAACATCCATCACCATCGGCTTGGACTTGCATCATAGAAGACCCTTTCTCCATGAGGTAATTTGTCCAGGCATCATGGTATGTGTCATGTTTGATCATTATAAATTTTAGATGTATGCATCAGGTTCCTTACATTTCTGACAACTACTTGGATCTTACACTAACCCACTTGACCATGGTTGGGGGGATAAATGGGGTACCCTAGCAAGCTTGTATCCATAGGTTTTGGTTAGCCACCAGGGGGGAATTTTGAAAAGCCATTGTCCGCTCCCACCATATTATCATTTTACATCTTATCTCCCATTCATCTATCCCATTTCCCTAGTCTAGGCATTAAGATGACCTATTTGAGGGGTTACACATTATCCCGTGGGAAGAAGGGGCTAAAGGCCCAGGAGGTAAAATTAACTGGTAAAAGATAAAAGCCATAGGAAATAAAACCTAGAGATGCCTCACCAAGGGATCCTCGAGAAGGCAATAAAAATCCTCTCGATAAGAAACAAGAGGGACCTGAAGAAAAGTAATAAAACAAGACCTAGCCAAGAGGATGGGGGGTCTCATCACGAGCTAGCCCATTATGTTCATAGGTATCTAGCAGTATGACATTTCCATTATCTGGTCACCATGCTAGGGCAGTGACCCTTGGTTGCATGGCCAAGGGAAAGGGGGTCTCATCACAAGCCAGCCTTATCATTTATGTGAAAATAATCGTGGGTAACACTGTCAGCTCTGGTCACCATGCCAAGGCAGTGTCCTTTGGTTGGACCTTGAAGAAAAAGAAAGAAAAAGAAATAAATAATAGAAAGAATAAAGGCAATAAAGGGCTTGGAAAGAACTACATCGATGAAAGGTACAACTCGCCTCCTACAAAGGCACCCACGGATAATAATCACCCCTGGTTTTCACTGTGTCTGGACATCCTTAGACCATACCACCTCATATTACATGGCTTGAATGATATCCTTTGTAAACTTTACTCTTCTTATGGATGCTGGCCCAACATGGCACTTTGTCTTTTCTTCGGCTTTGTATAGTAGGTCAGTGTAATGTCTTTGAGCTATTAGATGATATGCTAGGGGTCTTATGCATGAATTTGATAAAACTAATGATGAAATATGATTGACATTGCTATGATCCCGAGGACTAATGAGCCCATGGAGGGCGAAGTTTTTGATGTGCAGGACCATACCCAATGGACAGGTACTAGGTGGACCGGTACACATGGGGAGATGATCAATTCGGACCTCCATGGGGCTGAAGAGCCCACTAGATGGTTGTTGGGACCTCATCAGGGGTAGAGACAAGACAATGATTGATCGAGCCTTCGCACAAGAGAAGAAGGAGGAAGTTTTCATCCAGGATGCCTTGGCTGAGCCCAGCCTACGGGGATTGACCCACTGTAGGTGGAATGTGTTCTTTCTGATGCCCCAAGACATCATCTAGGAGCAATGATGTCACCTCCAGTGAGTGGTACCTTGACAGAGTAGTTTTGGCACGTGTGGCAAAGTTTGAAGGCCCAGAGAGGGCCAATGTTTGCCTTCTAGTGCTGAGTTTTGCCCTAAAAAGGGCCAATGTCTCCCTCAGAGGGGCTAGACGTCCTGCTTACCGCTCATTTAGGCTTTTATTTAGCAGTTAAATGTAAAATAATATGATTTTTAGTAGTCAACCTTGTCGGCTGTTTTAATGACCTAATTTTTAAATTAAAGGTCATTGGATGATATAAATTGAGGATGATTTCCCTCATTTTGAACATAACACAACTCACTCTCTTGTGAGATCTAATTTTTGTGCCCTACTAGGGTAGTTTTGTTGTCTAAAGTGAGGCGCACTTGCTATTGGAAGGATATTTTTGGCATTTATGGCATTTCTCTCAAGGAAGGTTTACAACTAGGGTTTGTTTGTGCTTTTCTTCATGACATGTAAGTGAATTTTCTTGCAAAACTTCTTAAATGAATGGTTGTAGTTATAATTTCTTGAATTTGCTTATTGTATTGCTGATTTAAAACCCTAGGTAACAAGCACACAAGTAGGTTATTGCTACATGTCCCCTTGTTGAGAAATATTTTTCAGCCATTGAAGAAAAGAGATAGAGCCTAGTCGTTGCTACACTTGTCTTCTCTCTTCTGAGCTAATGTTGAAGTCTATAAATTGAAAAGAGGAGATGTCCTAGGCCTAGATTGCCTACACCTAGGGTTTCACCTTCTAGGGTTTGAAATCCTTGTCATTGCAACACTTTCTCCCTTAGATTTATGCTTTAAGCTAGTTGTTTTGCCAAGTTAATTTAGAGAAKGAGGAAAGAGCACGAGGCCTTGCTTAAGCAACACCGGAGTGAGCCTCTTTCCCCTAGGGTTAGGATTCTAGGGCCCTGCCTTTGCAACACCATAGAACCCTACCTTCTAGTCTCTGAGTTATCATCCTTCTAAGACCTTGTGCCCTTATTTTTGACTCCATATACCCTAAGGCACTAATTTGATCTCCAACATTGAAGCTTTAGTGTACAAAACAACTCTTTAAACCCTAAATCTTGAAACCCTAACTAACTAACCCTAACCCTAACTAAGACTGACGTCATAGTTGGTTATTTTTTACACAGCTAGCTTTTGAATTTTACAAGCAATTGAATGATGATCTAAAGCATTTATTGATTGATGTGTTTATTGAATACATTGTTGGCTTTGTCATGTTGATAATTATTGATGAATTAATGCTCTTTCCATAGATAATTGACAAAATGTTGATTTCACTAATATCTATTGCTTTACATTGCTTAAATTGTATCAGATGGTCATATGAAGTGCTAACCATTTGTATATAGCCTGCATACATATTTTTCTATTGTTTCTTTGTTACAGGAAGGTGTTCTCATTTGGGACTATACTTCATTATTGGCTGATTAGCCGAACCTTTTGATTTTGGTGGTAACCTGTGAAGGGGAAAATTTAACTCTGACCTTATATCTTAGCCTCTTCAAAACCCCAGGTTTTCGGGGATGTCTCCCCTAGGATAACCTCCCTAAATAGAAATAATCTCCCCATTGTGGTGACATTGGGTGGGGAAGGTTCCTGTTTCGCCAGTTTGACCTGTATCCTTTAGCCATTTGACCTAAACTACAAACTGTGCGACAATATTTTGGCACCATTGTCGGGGAACACTGAGTCAATCTTCCTCAATGACAAATCTTTTGGTAAGCCTTGCCTCAAATACCTTTCTCTTACAATCTTACCTGGTGACTCCACTAGGATTTTATTCCCCTTTTCTTTGGTAGTTTCAGGAAAACTATCTGGCGACTCCACTAATATTTCTTAGGGTGTCACATTACTTTCTGTGATATTTTCAAGTTATGGGATCATGGCACACTGGGAACAAATGTATCCAAGTATTGATTTCAAAAGTTTTCAAAGACACCCAAATTACTTTGATACAAAATGGCTAGACAACTCTCCAACGTTTTTGGGCCTCCCAGCTCTTCACATAGTAAATTTTTTGGAGTATTTGAGCGAGACAAAGTTGGGAGGGGAGGATTCTGTTATAAAGTTGTTCTTGCTCACTCTTCCATCCTACTTACAAAATTGTTTTAAGAGTTGTTGCAAGGATAGGGGTATATCATCTTTCATACACCTCATCAGTAGGTTTATAGACCTTACTAAGCCAGATTGCCAAAAGTATGAAGATGTCTTTCAAAACCTCATGGTAACCTTACACCACAAAGGATTCACCATTGAAATTGTAGAAGATCTCAGGAGAGCTTATCATGATCAATACCAAGAATCCTCTGATATAAGAGACGAGGTTTATGAAGACCATTATCAACCCCTTGAAGAGGAGCAAGACCTCTCCCATAATCCAATAGAATGTAACGAAGATATAACCAGAAAAGTGAATTATGAGGATGAAGCATCAGTAATCGCTCCTCATTTTGATGAAGTTCTCCAAGATCCTGTCCCTCCTGCACAAGATGAAGAGAATGATTTAAGTCATTTTCATTCTTTTGATGATACCTTGTTCTATGAATCAGAAAATGAAGAAGGAATGGAACCCTTGGACAAGCTAGATCCCCTATGTCTCAAGACTGAAGATGTAGAGGCAGATCTTCCACTTGATGAAGCTATCCAAATACTTGAAGCTCTTGCACAGGAAGGAGTAAGTGAGGTAAATTACTCCCCCTTCCAAGTTTTTRGTGGTTCTTTACCTTATGACACAGAGAGTATAGAAGTATTGGATGTTTTGACTCCTCCATGTTATGATACTGATACTGACATAGCTAATTTTGACGAGTTCATACATGTTGGGAGACGTAGGTGGGATGAATTTAGTTATGATATAGATCCCATCTATGACATAAAAATTCATCTTCGGACATTGCCCTTGAAATTACCACAACATATTACTTTTGACCAGTGGCAACAAGGAGATGAGGTTTTTACCCATACCTTCCAAAGGACCAAGGATGACCCAGTACCTTATTTTCCTAATAATTTTCGGTCATACCTTCAGGAATTTGATGAATGTTCTTCTGAGCATTTGGACTTATTTTGTGAAGATGATTGTCAATCGCCTATCTGCTAATATTTTGATACAAGTGAGAACATTGTTTGCCTAAGGAAAGTCTCTCATGGATTTTCACTCCAGCCACCTGTTGTTACTTTACCGTGCCTGTCCATTAAAGGTGTGCTTGGGAAGTATATTTTTAATGTTGAGTTTCCTTTTAGGCAAACCCTGAACTCTAAGGGTTGGTTGGGTACTGCATGTTTCCGTCATTTTTTCAACTTTCCATTTTTAGTTTTCCAGTCGTCTGCTAGATCTTTGTCGATCCCTTCTTTGACTTCAGGGAGTGAGGATGTCCTAGGTAACCAGTTTGAAAGTTCTTTGAGTCAGTTTTATGAACCTTGCATTTTTCATGACCCTTTCTTGAAGAGAATTGAGTACTTTCCTCAGAGATGGAATTGGCAGGATTTTATCCCTCCCACCTGCCTCCATGAGTTAGATTCTGACTTTTCCAATGATATGATATACATTGTAACTCATGAAATTTTTGTGCTTGAATTATCACTGTTCTGGTTTATGATGAAGCACAAAGGCAGGTATTAAGGAACGCTACTGGATTGGCTTCATTGGTTGTTTGACTACACCAAGCATCCAACCAACAGGTAAGTATTTCACTTTCTATTCGCATCTATGATTATTGCATATACATATATTAAATTTGCGGGGTGGCAATACCACCCCAACTTTGTTGCTGATTCCCTATTCGAGTGTGAGCAGGTCTGCAGGTTTATGCCAGAGATGTTGAGGTTCTCATGCACTCTACGGTGAGCACATGTCCCCGAGTTGGAGCCAGATGTTATCCCCGATTTCTAGGGATAACTAGGAGATCATGTCTTGAAGCCCATAGGACCTAGACATGGAGTACTGAGAGATGGATTGACCTGAGCATGGCCCTGGAGGGCCCATCCTTCTTCTTCTTCATCAAACCTGTCCTGTCAGTAGCAACAGCATCCATCACCATCGTCTTAGACTTACATCAGAGAAGACTCTTGCTCTATGAGGTAATTGGTCCATGTATCATGGTATGTGTCATGTTTGATCATTATAACTTTCAAATGTATGCATCAGGTTCCTTACATTTCTGACAACTGCTTGGATCTTACACTAACCCACTTGACCATGGTTGGGGGGATAAACCAGGTGACCTAGCAAGATTGTATCCATAGGTTTTGGTTAGCCACTATGGGGGATTTTGAAAATCCATCGTCTGCTCCCACCATATTATCATTTTACATCTTATCTCTGATTCATCTATCCCATTCCCGTAGTCCGAGCATTAGGATGACCTATTTGAGGGGTTACACTTTATCCTATGGGAAGAAGGGGGTAAAGGCCTAGGAGGTAAAAACAACTGGTAAAAGATAAAAGCCATAGGAAATAAAACCTAGAGATGCCTCGCCCAAGGATCCCCGAGAAGGAAATAAAAAGCCTCTCTATAAGAAAGAAGAGGGACCCAAAGAAAAGTAATAAAACAAGACATAGCCAAGAGGATGGGGGGTCTCATCACGAGTCAGCCCATTATGTTCATAGGTATCTAGCAGTATGACATTGCCATTATCTGGTCACCACTCCAGGGTAGTGACCCTTGGTTGCATGGCCAAGGGAAAGGGGGTCTCATCATACGCCAGCCTTATCATTTTTGCGAAAATACTCGTGGGTAACACTGTCAGCTCTGGTCACCATGCCAAGGCAGTGTCCTCTGGTTGGACCTTGAAGAAAAAAGAAAGAAAAAGCAATAAATAAAAGAAAGAATAAAGGCAATAAAGGGCTTTGAAAGAACTGCATCCATGACAGCTACAACTCGCCTCCTACAAAGGCACCCATAGATAATACTCACCCCTGGTTTTCACTGTGTCTGGACATCCTTAGACCATACCACCTCATATTCAATGGCTTGAATGATATCCTTTGGAAACTTTCCTCTTCTTATGGATGCTGGCCCAACANGGGGTCTCATCATACGCCAGCCTTATCATTTTTGCGAAAATACTCGTGGGTAACACTGTCAGCTCTGGTCACCATGCCAAGGCAGTGTCCTCTGGTTGGACCTTGAAGAAAAAAGAAAGAAAAAGCAATAAATAAAAGAAAGAATAAAGGCAATAAAGGGCTTTGAAAGAACTACATCCATGACAGCTACAACTCGCCTCCTACAAAGGCACCCATAGATAATACTCACCCCTGGTTTTCACTGTGTCTGGACATCCTTAGACCATACCACCTCATATTCAATGGCTTGAATGATATCCTTTGGAAACTTTCCTCTTCTTATGGATGCTGGCCCAACAGGGCACTTTGTCTTTTCTTCGGCTTTGTATAGTAGGTCAGTGTAATGTCTTTGAGCTATTAGATGATATGCTAGGGGTCTTATGCATGCATTTGATAAAACTAATGATGAAATATGATTGACATTGCTATGATCCCGAGGACTAATGAGCCCATGGAGGGAGAAGTTTTTGATGTGCAGGACCATACTTGACGGATAGGTACCAAGTGGACCGGTACACATGGGGAGATGATTAGTTCGGACCTCCATGGGGCTGAAGAGCCCATTAGATGGTTGCTGGGACCTCATCAGGGGTAGAGATAGGACGATGATTGATCGAGGCTTCACACGAGAGAAGAAGGAGGACATTTTCATCTAGGATGCCTTGGCTGAGCCCAGCCTACTGGGATTGACCCACTGCAGGTGGAACATGTGCTTTTTGATGCCCCAGGACGTCATCTAGGAGCCATGACATCACCTCCAGTGAGTGGTACCTTGACAGAGCATTTTTGGCACATGTGGAAGAGTTTGGAGGCCCAGAGAGGGCCAACGTTTGCCTTCTGGTGCTGAGTTTTTCCCTAAAAAGGTCCAACGTCTCCCTCAGAGGGGCTAGATGTCCTGCTTACTGCTCATTTAGGCTTTTATTTAGCAGTTAAATGTAAAACAATATGATTTTTAGTAGTCAGCCTTATCGACTATTTTAATGACCTAACTTTTAAATTAAAGGTCATTGGATGATATAAATTGAGGATGATTTCCCTCATTTTGAACATAACACAACTCACTCTCTTGTGAGATCTGATTTTTGAGCCCTACTAGGGTAGTTTTGTTGTCTAAAGTGAGGCGCACTTGCTATTGGAAGGATATTTTTGGCATTTATGGCATTTCTCTCAAGGAAGGTTTACAACTAGGGTTTGCTTGTGCTTTTCTTCATGACATGTAAGTGAATTTTCTTGTAAAACTTCTTAAATGAATGGTTGTATGTATAATTTCTTGCATTTTCTTATTGTATTGTTGATTTAAAACTCTAGGTAACAAGCACACAAGTAGGTTATTGTTACATGTCCCCTTGTTGAGAAGTATTTTTCAGCCATTGAAGAAAAGAGATAGAGCCTAGCCATTGCTACACTTGTCTTCTCTCTTCTGAGCTAGCATTGAAGTCTATAAATTGAAAAGAGGAGACGTCCTAGGCCTAGATTGCCTACACCTAGGGTTTCACCTTCTAGGGTTTGAAAGACTTTTCATTGCAACACTTTCTCCCTTAGATTTATGCTTTAAGCTATCCGTTTTGCCAAGTTAATTTAGAGAAGGAGGAAAGAACACGAGGCCTTGCTTAAGCAACACTGGAGTGAGCCTCTTTCCCCTAGGGTTAGGATTCTAGGGCCTTGCCTTTGCAACACCATAGAACCCTACCTTCTAGTCTATGAGTTATCATCCTTCTAAGACCTTGTGCCCTTATTTTTGACTCCATATACTCTAAGGCACTGATTTGATCTCCAATGTTGAAGCTTTAGTGTACAAAACAACTCTTTAAACCCTAAATATTGAAACCCTAACTAACTAACCCTAACCCTAACTAAGGCTAACGTCATAGTTGGTTATTTTTGACGCAGCTAGCTTTTGACTTTTACAAGCAATTGAATGATGATCTAAAGCATTTATTGATTGATGTGTTGATTGAATACATTGTTGGCTTTGTCATCTTGATAGTTATTGATGAATTAATGCTCTTTCCATAGATAATTGACAAAACATTGATTTCATTAATATCTATTGCTTTACATTGCTTAAATTATATCAGATGGTCATATGAAGTGCTAACCCTTTGTATATAGCCTGCATACATATTTTTCTATTGTTGCTTTGTTACAGGCAGATGTTCTCATTTGGGACTATACTTCATTATTGGCTGATTAGTTGGACCTTATGATTTTGGTGGTAACCTGTGAAGGGGAAACTTTAACTCTGACCTTATATCTTAGCCTCTTCAAAACCCCAGGTTGTCGAGGACGTCTCCCTTGGGCTAACCTCCCTAAATAGAAGAACCTACCCATTGTGGTGACATTGGGTGGGGAAGGTTCCTGTTTCACCAGTTCTACCCGTATCCTTTACCCATTTGACCTAAACTACAAACTGTGCGATAACAGGACCATTAAAGTTTAAAACATCTCTTCACTCAAAGGGATCTGAATGCCAGGCAAAGGCGATGGAGTGAATTTATGAGTGAGTATGATTTTGGTAATTCATACATCAAGGGAAAGCAAAATGTGGTCGCAGATGCCCTGAGTAGGAGACCACGTGTCTTCTCCTTGGTACCCTTAAAAGTCAATCTGAGGGAACGTGTGTTGATGCAACTCCAAGGAGATAGTTGGTATTTAAGGGTTACTTCAAATCTCTAGAGAGGGAGACAATTAAATCCAAAATATGAAGGATATATTTTGGAAGCAGATGGACTATTGAGATATCAAGGAAGGATGTACATCCCTGAAGATGGGGATATTCGAAACATCATACTGAAGGAATCTCATAGAGAACTTTATTGTGCACATCCGGGTGTGAAGAAGATGTACGTAGACATGAGGAAGCTCTTCTTCTGGGTAGGCATGAAGTGCGATGTAGTCCATTTCATCACCAAGTGCCTAGAGTGTCAACAAGTGAAAGCCGACCAGCATCACCCGACAAGCCTCCTACAACCACATGATGTTCCTATGTCCATGTGGGAAGTCATTTCTATGGATTTTGTTGTGGGGTTTCCGCTCACATCTCATAGACACAATGCCATTCTTGTGATAGTTGATAAGTTAACCAAGAGTGCTCATTTTATTCTGGTTAGAGACACTTATGATGTCACTGATGTGGCACGTGTGTTTGTAAGTGAGGTCATCCATTTTCACAGGATACCTAAGAAGATCATTTCAGATAGGGACTCCAGATTCACTTCTAGGTTTTGGACAAGTTTGCAGTCAGCGTTAGGGACTCAGTTGAACTTAAGCACAACTTATCATCCTGAAACAGATGGGAAAAATGAGAGAGTAAATCAAGTCATGGAAGACATGCTTAGGATGTATGTCATGGATAATCAAATCCATTGGGAGAAGTACCTACCTTTGGTAGAGTTTGCCGACAATAACAGTTTTCATAGCTCCATCAAAATGCCACCCTACGAAGCTCTTTATGGAAGGCCATGCATAACACCATTGAGTTGGGATAGATTAGAAGACCGAGTAACAGTTGGGCCAGAATTGATTCAAGAGATGGAGGAACAGGTGATTCAGATTAGGTAGAGACTAAAGGAAGCACAGGATAGGCATAAAAGTTATGCAGATGCACACAGGACTGACTGAAGTTATGAAGTGGGAGACCAGGTTTTCATTCGTATCAGGCCTAATAAGAGTACCATATAGTTTGGGAAGGGGACAAATTTGTCACCTCAATTTATAGGACCGTTCAAAATCTAAGAGAAAATTGGACCTGTTGCCTATCGTCTTGTACTGCCACCCCACTTGCATAAAACTCATAATGTTTTTCATGTATCTATTTTACGTCATTATGTTGTCGATGAATCACATAAACTAAATTGGAAGGAACTGGAGGTATTGGATGTGGGAACTCTCATGGTAGAACCGTTACGCATATTGGACCGTAGAATCTGACAGCTCAGGAACCATCTGGTAGACCAAGTTAAGGTCCAGTGGGACAAGTATAGTCCAGGATCTGCTACTTGGGAAGACGCCGAGACACTACGACGAGATTATCCCTCACTTTTTTGACCACCTTGAGAATGTGTTTCTCAAAGGTTGGGTGTACGTAACACCACCTTTCGACTTTGACAACCAGGATTACCTGAGGCCTAAACACCTTTATTTTCTATTTACAGTGAAACTATTAAATAATACACTTAAACTTTTAAGACGTATGAATATTTATGTATGTTTAAATGTATTTGGATAATGATGGATATGACGTGATATATTGTGAGAATGTAAATTTTATGAATGTTTAAATGTTATTGATGATGATGGATATGATGCGATCTACTGTGAGAATGTAAATTCTATGAATGTCTAATTGTTATTGATGATGATAGATATGATGTGACATATTGTGTGAATGAGAATCCTATGAAGGTTTAAATGCTATTAGAATGATGTTGGATATGATGCAATCTATTTTGTAAATGATAATTTTATGAATGGGTGTCGAAATTGAATTATGGGATATTATGAGATCTAGTTCTAACTTGAAAACTTTGATGTTAAGTTGTTGGTACATGGATACCAAATTGAAATGATGGTTGTCTGCAATTACATGATGATAATGCATAGAAATGTATGAGTTTGTGTTACAGACTAATCTGCAGGTTATGGGCTATGAAATAGCCAAGGGATAATGATGATGAAAATGGATGTCATGACCACTAGCCAAGAAACAATATGGTATGAATCTTTGTATGTGAAATTATATTAGTTTGGATACATTGCTATGATATGTGGACCAGTGCAGGATTTTAGGAGGTGAGACTACCCAAAACTGACTAAACAATGACAAAACTCCCAGCAACACGGTGCCACTGTATATTCCATTGTAGGGTGTGGACCCTAGTTATGATTAGGAGGGGTGGAGGCATTTCCCACCATGTATCCTCCGAAACTTGAAGTCGTGGGAGGATGATGTTATCTCACGCTCCCCTAGACATGTGATGATGACTGTCAGTTGCCTGTTGGGGAAGCTTGGTCAAGATAAGTGACACTTCCACTTATAGGTTCTATTTGGAGTTAGGTCAATATAGTTGACGCTCCAAGATAGTCCAATAGAGGAAGGATAGGAATGGAAGATGGAAGTAAGTTAGGGAGGAAGGATGAGTAGAAATAGTTGAGAGTGTACGGAGATTTGTCTTATGTTGGAACTTATTGTTTCCCTTCTGAAAAG
>JASDQU010736526.1:191164-201936 GCA_032191745.1 Picea mariana
AAACTTGCATTCATGGGAGGAAGATGTTATCTCATGCTCCCCTAGACGTGTGATGATGACTGTCAGTTGCCTGCTGGGGAAGCTTGGTCAAGATAGTGACACTTCCGCTTACGGGTTCTATTTGGAGTTAGGTCATTATAGTTGACGCTCCAAGATAGTCCAGCAGAGGAAAGATAGGAATGGAAGATGGAAGTAAGTTAGGGAGGAAGGATGAGTAGAAATAGTTGAGAGTGTATGGAAATTTGTCTTATGTTGGAACTTATTGTTTCCCTTCTGAAAAGAAAATGTATATATATATATATGAATATTCATAATTATGTAACTAAATTACAATTGTCTAAATAACGTTGTTGAGCTAGATAATTGAAATTAAAGGATTTCACAAACATTTGATTGGTTTATTGTCTTTTATAAAATGAATAGTCTTCTTGAATGGATTGGATGCATGAGGAAATTACTATAGAGATGATAGTTATTGATATTAGTACATGAACGAGACTTGTATGTACTAGCTACACATGCATTTCTTGCGCATGTACACTAGTATGAATGAGTTTCTTGGCTTACTTACTAATAATGACGGTTATTTGTTATGAATGTGTAGACCATGTTTCTTTTCCCTTGTATCATAGAAGACTTTAACGTCAGGACGAAGTTTCCTAAAGGGTGGGTGTATGTAACAACCCTGGTTAAATGATTGCTTAAGGTTTATCAAGTATAGATAATTAAATAATTAACTGTCCTAATATATTTTAGTTAAACAATGATTATTAATTAATAATATTAATTAATTAATTAATTATTAATTGTTTATATCCATCGACTAATTAATTAACTCATTAAAGGTTTGGGTAATGAAATAAGATCTTAATAATTTTTATTTATTTATTATAAAACTTTACATATGTAGGGGGATGAAGCATTGAGTGGAGGGATAAGGTGGGTGGCATTAAAGGAGGGTAGGAGTCAGTGAATGGAGGAGGATATGACTGGGCAGAGGCCTTCGGGAGATGATTATGAAATTTTGGGAGAGGAGCATTATTGCAGGGGAAGGACTGTATTTTCTGTGGATATTTTTCTGGTTTTGGTGTTTGGGTGGATTGTTACAGGGGTGCACCAGGTTGCTGGGAGTTTTGGGATCAGGGGCCAGGAATCCATACGAAATCTTGGAGCTAGGGAGCCAGATAGGCTTCTCCTAGATGGCTGGGTGGTTAGTCGATTTTGGGTAGGTTTTTATCAGAGCATCAGGCAGAGGTCGTGTAGAGCAACGGAGAGGACAACTGGAGATTGGGGAATTAGCATCAGACAGAGGTATGTAATTTTATAAATTTGATGTGTTATGTGGTTGATAATTAAATTTACTTTCATGTTGTTGATAAATTTACTATATGCTTTAATGGTGAAATTGTACACCATATAATTTTCTTTATTCTTTAGTTTAGCATGTGTTTTATAAGGCTCTATGGGGACAGAGACCTTACAATGTCAAAGTGTTAGAACTGCTGGAGTTTTGGGGTATAATTTTGATTCTAGAAAACTTACTATAACTTTAGCCGAGGAAACACTTGCCAACATATTTAAGAAGCAACATTTCATTTAAGAAAATCAAACAAAATCTGTGTAAGGAATAGCCACTGATATTGGAACAATTGTTATTAAGTGATTGACTATAGGATTTTCTAGATTTTTTTTTCCATTTGCGAGTTACTAGAGACAAGATTGAGGTGAAATGTCATAGACATGGAATCCCTAAGAAAATTCCGATATGAACATGAAACATGTTTCTTGGGTGGATTTGAACACATCTGGATATATCACAAAGGCAACTGGGCCACATGACAAGGCCATCAGTTCGATATGTGGCACTATTGGTTTGTAATTTCAAAAGGACATATTGGCCAACGTTAAAGCCCTTGGGTCCACATTAGTGATTTGTTTTTCTAACTTCATGGATGAGGAAGAGTTTTGAAGGGCCTTTGGAGGCTGGATGCTGCACCAAAGCCTCCACATTCCCTTTATTTGGGGAGGTGCCTCATCTTTTGGGGCTCATATGCCTTGTATTTTGTACATGTGGCATGAATTCCCCCAATTTGTATTTGTTTAGATTATTTAATTTTTGTAGAGGGCCTTTTTCCCCTCTATAGGCAGTGTTATCACTTAGTTTGTAGTTTAGGTCATAGGATAGAAGATAAGGGTCAAACTGGCGTAACAGGGACCTACCCCACCCAATGTCACCACAATGGGGAGGTCCTTTCTATTTAGGGTGGCTAAGCCCGAGGGAGACGTCCCTGGCAATCTGGGGTTTGAAAGGAAAAAGATCAGAGTATTAAGGCTAGTTACCCCTTCACAGATTACCACCCAGAAGATAGTCAGATAAAGAATAACCACAGAAAAGGCACTTGCTTGCGAGATAAGACAACAATGAAACTAGTACATGCAATAGTGGTTAATACTTCATAAATCAATGACTATCAAAATTTAATGTACATGAGCATATACAACAATAATTATTGACGAAGTCAATGATTGCAATAATGACAATAGCTATATAATGTTACTTGTCAATAAACACTAGAATAATATGGCATCAAATGAAAATGATCAATCCTTGAATTAAATCAATGCATTAAATGTCATTAGTTTCTCATATACCAAAGGTTGTTCCTTCAATATCCTAGAGATGACGTCAGCTTCTTTTAGGGTTAGTATAATAGACAAAGAAGGTCAACGTTTTGCTAATTAGTCAATGAATATCATCAATTTATCAATGTCTATCACAAGATGACCAAGCCAACCGTATTTTCTATCAACAAAATCTCAATAAAGGCATGACACCATCATTTATTGTTAGGTTATAAGGGTTGCTGTGTCAAGTATGATGTCATCCCTAGTTAGAGACGTTAGGTTTAGTTAGGGTTTCAAATTTGAGAGGTTGAACAATGATTTTGCACAACAAGCTCAACGTTGGAGAGAATACCAGTGCCTTAGGGTAATATGGATTCAAAAGTAAGGGCAAGATCTCAGGAGGACTAAAATTTAAAGACTAGAAAGTTAGGTTCTATGGTGCTGCAATGACAGGGCCCTAGAATCAAGGCCTCATGCTCCTTCCTCTTTCTCTAAATAATTATTTGGCAAAACGGATAGCTTCAAAGTACAAGTCTAAGGGAGAAAAGTGTTGTGGGAGCAAGGCTCTTCAAACCCTAAAAGGTTAAAACCCTAGGTGTAGAATTAACTAGGCCTAGGACGTCTCCTTTCTTCAACCTATACTTAAATTCTAACTCAGAAAAAGAGAGATAAGTGTAGCAACGGCTAGGCTATATCTTCCATAATCAATGGCTAAAACAAGTTTCTCAAGCATGGGAACATATAGCAAGGACCTACTTGTGTGCTTGCTACCTAGGGTTTCAAGATTAAGCAATATAATAGTAAATGTAAGAGATTAGACCTACAACCATTCATTTAAGAAGTTTTGCATGAGAAATTCACTTACATATCATGAAGAATGCATCATCAAACCCTAGTTGTAAACCTTCCAATGAGAGAAACACCATACATGCCAAGAAGAATCCTCCAATAAGAGTTGCACCTCACTTCCAAGACTAAAAATACCAAGAAAAAGACTAAAAGTAGATCTCTCATAAGAGAGTGAGTTATGTTATGTTTAAAATGAGGAGAAACGTCCTCTATTTATACCAATTCATGACCTTTGAATTATAATTTAGGTCATTAAAACAACCGACAAGGCTGACTACCAAATTTACTTTGTTTTTACATTAAATGCTAGAAACATGTCATAATATGAGCAAAAAGTGGGACGTCAATCCCTTCTGAGGGAGACGTTGGCCCTTTTTGGGCAAGCACAACATCCAAAAAACCAAACATTGGCCCTTCTAGGGATCCTCCAAGCTGCCACATGTGCCAAATGACCTCAACACACTGCCACACGCTCCAGATAATGTCTAGATCTCTCAGGTGACGTCCTATCCATCAAAGGCAAACATTTCATCTACAGTGGGTGATTCCCCCTAGGCCGGGCTCTACCAAAGTGTCTTGGGTGGGACATCCTTCTTTCTTCTCATGCAATGGCTCCTCATAACGTTGTCATGTCTCTGCCATCCCAACAACCATATGATGGGCTCTTCATCCCCATGGAGGTCCGAGCTAATCATATCCCCATGTGTACTGGTCCACTGGTACCTGTCCGTCGGGTATGGTCCTACACATAAAAAACTACGCCCTCCATGGGCTCATTAGTCCTCGGGATCATAGTAATGCCAATCATATTTCATCATTAAATTTATCAAATACATGCATAAAACCCCTAACATATCCTCTAAGAGCTCAAAGAAATTACACATATCTACTATACAAAGTTGAAGAAATAAACGGAATAACCTATTGGGCCAGTATCCACAAGAAAAGGAAAGTTTCCACATAGGATCATTCAAGCCATGTTTATGAAGTGATATGGTCTAGGGATGTCTAGTCATAGTAAGATCAGGGGTAGGTGTTGTCCGTGGGTGCCTTCGTAGGAGGTGAGTTGTACCCGTCATGGATGCACTTTTTCCAAGCCCCTTTATTGCCTTTATTCTTTATTTATTGTTTTTCTTTATTTTTACTTCAAGGTCTGACTAGAGGACACTGCCTTAGCATGGTGACTAGAGCTGACAGTGTTACCCACTAGTATTTTTGCAGAAATGATAAGGCTGGCTTGTGATGAGACCCCCTTTCCCTTGGCCATGCAACCAAAGGTCATTTCCCTGGCGTGGTGACCAGATAATGGCAATGCCATACTGCTAGATACCTATGAACATAATGGGCCGGCTTGTGATGAGACCTCCCATCCTCTTGGTTAGGTCTTTTTTTTGTTATTCTTCTTAGGGTCCCTTTTGTTTCTTATCGAGAGGCCTTTTATTGCCTTCTTGGGGATCCCTGGGTGAAGCATCTCTAGGTTTCATTTCCTATGGCTTTTATCTTTTACCAGCTACTTTTACCCCCTGGGCCTTTAGCCCCTTCTTCCCATAGGACAAGGTGTAACCCTCAAAGGTCATCCTAATGGCTGGATTAGGGGAATGGGATGGATGTATGGGAGATAAGATGTAAAGTGATAGAATGGTGGGAGAGGACGATGGATCTGCAAATCCCCCTTGGTGGCTAACCAAAACCCATAAATACAAGCTTGCTAGGGTACCCCGTTAATCCCCCTAACAATGGTCAGGTGGATTAGTGTAAGATCCAAGCAATTATTAGACATGTAAGGAACCTGATGCATATATAAGAAAGTTATAATGATCAAACATGACACATACCATGATACCTTGGAACAATTACCTCATGGAGAAAGAGTCTTCTCTGATGCAAGTCCAAGCCGATGGTGATGGAAGTTTCTTCTACTAACAGGAAAAGTCTGGCGAAGAAGAAGAAAGATGGGCTCTCCAGGGCCATGCCCAGGTAAATCCTGCATCTCGGTACTCCATGTTTAGGACCCGCGGGCCTCGAGACATGATCTCCTAGTTATCCCTAGAAAACGGGGATAACAGGGAGAATTAGTGGAAATTTAGATTAAAATTTATTATTTTATTTTGAGAGGAGATTGAGCCTTTCCATATAAATAGAGAGGCATCTTCTTTCATTTGGACCATCACAACTCAAGGGATCTTTCAATTGTGAAGTCTGAAATTTTTGTAATTTTATTGGAACATCTCATACTTGGGCACATTTTTGGAGAAGGATTATTTTTGTGGATTGTGGATGGTTATTGTTCTCTTCAATGGATATCTATGCAACTAGGGTTTGAATGGTTTGGCTACTTGGAAGGAGTAAGAAATTTTCTACAATTTATTGTTTCTTGCTAATGTTGAAGGTGTTAATTGCTATCTTCTTACAAGTTTCTTTGTCTTGTTGAAACCCTAGGAGGAAGACATAAGTGCCTCTCTTCCTCATAAGGTTCTATTTGTCCAAGATTGTGAGACATCCTCGCTAGGGTTAGAAACCTAAGGACTAAACGTGCTTGCACCTTAGGGTTTTAACCTTAGACATCTAATCCTTGATGTAAATGAAACCTCAAGAAGGGAAAGGGCATCTACAGACCAACATGTTTGCACCCTAGATACATTTTCCTCAAATTCTAACCTAAAGGCCCACGTCAAGGTCTTACCTATGGCCCAAACGTGTTGGCATATTCAGAAGTAGAGTCTACCTCTTCTGCTTCATCTAGCTCAACCTCCAAGTTTTGCCCATTTGACCCCATCTGCCCAATGAAAATACACTAACCTTCAGACTTCCAATTAATTCTCTCAAAACACTTTAAAGCTGCCCAAACTCATTTTTCCTAGACTTCACTCTCCATTGTAAGCATCCTTTCCATAAGTCCTATCAATCTTAATCTAGGGATCCCCCCTTGAGCAAGAGGTGAAAGAGGGATTAGTGAGGTTACAATTGCCTTCCCTCTCAATTATGCAGGATTACACTTGAGCTTTTGGACTTTAGCTCAACAAGTGTGGATATGCAAGATTACACTTGAGCTTTTAGACTTTAGCTCAACAAGTGTGGATTTGTGTGATAACATTTTGGTGTCATTGTTGGGGACAAATTCCATTTTCCTAGAAGATGACATTGGTGGATTTTTCAAATTTGAAGATGTTTTTCTGGCAACTCCATTGGAAGAATGAAGACCTTGTTCTTACATTTTTTTGAATACTTTGTACTTGTAAGGTGAGACAAGCATCATTTTGAAGGCATCTAAAACTCACCTTAGAGACTCCATTATAATAAGGTACAAGAATTTCATTTATTGTTGAGCTCTCATGTTAAATTTTGCACATGATGAAAGATGGATCCTTGGGAGTTACATGAAATGTACCCTCCTTTGGATATTAAGGACATTCAAAGGTACCCAAATAATCCTGCTCCAAAATATGATAAGAATCTCCCAAGATTCAACAATGATCCTTGTCATGTTCTCAAGCATGTCTTGTCACCAGTAATGTATGCATCCACATCCGAAGGAAGACATGAGGACCTATTGATAAGGTCATTTGTATGCTCATTGGTATGAAAGAAACAAGATTGGGTTAGGCACTCTTGCAGCCCAAAGAGAATCCCCTCCCTCAAAATATTTGTTGAAGAATTTCTCAAATGTTGGGGTCCAAAATATTAGGGTTTTGAATATACATATCATAAGCTAGTGACAGTCGTACAAGAGGAGGGCCTTCTTGGCGATTTGGAAGGTAATGAAGAAGGTAATGATGATGAAGCCATACAAATGATATTGTTGATATCATAACAAACTGTTAGCATAACAAACTCCAAAGATTCACATGTTTTGGATGATTGCGATGATGTCCTAAATGAAGAAAGCTGCCAACCACTCAGGGAGAGAGATGAAGAAGAATGGAGAGTTTTTGAAGAAAATACCCTGGGGCAGCCCTATACCACTGTTGAAGAAACTAACTATAATGGCGTAGGTGTCCTAGTAGACTCTGGGCATTTTCAGGTTGATGCTTCATACCATGGTGATGATTTTGTTACCCAAAATGAATATGAAGAACAAATCTTTGGACTTAAGGAGCCTAATCAAGACAATTTGGTGGATAATGTTGCTGCTGTTGAGGAGGAGCTTTTGAGCCCAGAGTTTTAAGAGGGCATCAATGTTGGCATCATTGAAGAGAGAACTGCATTCCTAAAAGAACAGTGCAACAACAACTTTGAGGAATGCCTGACACACAATGTTAGAAATATTGTTATTGAAGGGCGGGCTAATGAAGAAGATATGCCAAATGCGGAGGAAAATCGCCATAGTCCTCCAACTGATTTTCAAGATCATGACAATGAGTCTACTCCAGAAGAAGGTCTATGCCTAGAAATTAAGGATCACCTTTTGGGTTCTTGTGAAGAGATGACGACACTGCTATTCCAACAAGTTGCAAAGGTTTTTTGGACAAGGAAAAGATGTTTGAGAATGAAGACATGGCTCTTGAAGAACACCTTATTAACTTCTTGGAAGAAGAATAAGCACTTGACATCTCCCGAGATGATGAGGAAACATTTATTAATAATGTTGCTGCTATTAGTAAAATTTTGTGCCCAGAATTTTAAAGAAATGTCATTGCTATCCATACGAATGAAGGTCTCCTCGAAGACTACGAAGACATCGCCATACAGAGTTCTAATGATCTTGGATATTGGGCATCATATTGATGATTTTATTGGATTTTCAATTGAAGAACATATTGCAGAATCATAAGGAAATATGTTTGACCGGGGAAGTTTGTTTTCTGCCCAAAGGAAGTTGGAAGGACAATGTAATAGTACCCCTGACATGTACCTCGATCTGGATTTATACTTTGGACAGAGTAGAGGTAGATCATACACCATATGTTTTGATGGAGCACCAAAATTTGATCATGATCACCAGGAGGAGGAGAAGTATGAATTTGATCATTTTGCAGGCCTCTTGAAGGCACAGGGTGGTAATGATGAAGATATTGTCAAAGAGAATTTCCCAGATCAAATTTTGAACAAAGACCTGATTTTAGACTAGGTTAAGAAGGCGTATAGACTGACCAGGAGTACTCCCATCCCCAGAACATATTCCATAATTGTTGAGAATATTGATAATGAAGTAAAGATTGTTGTTCTAGGAGGAAAATTAGGAACCCATTATGATGAGGAAGACGAAGACTACAAAGAATCAGAGCACTGAGCAAGTTGGAAGAATATTGATGATGATCCTTGGTATAGTGAGGAAAGGGAAAATTACATAGAAATAGAAAAACGATATTTGTTTTTTGAGCATCATTTTGGATGGACATGTCTGGGCCATTATCTTTTTGCAGAAAATCATCCCAGTAGCGACCCTGGCACTTTGGAAAATGAATACAATGAGGTTATGGCTACAAATGACTACATATTAAGCATCCCTGGTTTGTATGTAGGAAATGAAAACAATGGGACCTTGGATTCTGTCCCTAACAACAAAAACTACACTAGAACCATCATAAATAAAGAGAAAGATCTGCAGAAGGTTTGAATGTCAATTATGGACACCAAGGAATGTTATGGGAAATCAAGAGGGAATTTTGAAAGTTTGATTCACTGTGGAGAATGCAATGACATGCATCACTCTTCATGTTTTGGTTTTATGCAATCTCAAATGTGGACAAATAGACATCATGGTGTGTGTCAGTTTTGTATTGTTGCAGGAAGTAGATCATCAACTAATGTTGATGCCTGGAAGAGGGCCTCACAATGGAACTACCCTGCAATTGACATTTTAGTAGAACTCTTGGATGAAGTGAAATTCTTTTCTCCATGTATCGAGGTAGAACTCATTCAGGGCATTGTCAAAGATGCAAAGGAGCAGTTGTTCAAAAATGGTGATGGAATTGATATTCAATTTCTGAAAGAAGACTTTGCGATTGTGCATGTCATGGTATATCATTTTTCAAACTTTGTTTCCAGCCCTACCACAGACCTCATTTTCACCAGAGCCCCTGAATGTGACAACTTGAATTTTGGTCATCATTGTGATAAACTTGGGAATCATGCCGCTGATCTTTGTGGACATGCTGATGTAAATGGTACTGTAATTTCTTTTGATGAACATGAGGTTGTTCCCCAAGGCAGAGAAAATGATGGGAAGCAATTGTTTGATGCACCTTTGATGGAAATTCCAGAATATGATCATTCATGCTTGGATGTGACTTTTTTTTCAACGATGATCAAGAAAAAGGGAAAAGATGGTTGCACCCACAAAAAAAATGAGATTATGGAGTTCTCAAGTGCTTCCAAGACAAACACTTGTTCCCAAGTAGGAGCCAGATGTTACCCACAGTTTCGTTGGGTAACCATAAATATCTTTCTGTGGTCATGTCGAAGACATGACAAAGGTTTTTGGTGTTGCCACAGAGGTTCTAGATTTGTCATACCTAGGGATCCTGTTAGCACTCTGTAATTTGCCCAAGGCTGAGGAGCCAGTCACATAGGCAACATCAAAACCACTTTGAGTCTTATATCTAGCTCTCCAAGACTCAAAGAAGGATCTCTCTGTCTGATATAACTTTGTTTGAAGAGTATATTAGGCTAGTTACATAGAACATAGGATTTGTTTTTAGGAATTGGGTATGGGCAGAGAAAAGAAGCCATGGGCTATGGAGTCACTGCAATGAATGATCAAAAATCCATGTCAATAGGCTAATATTTGTAGGGAAAGGTAGACAACTCATTGAATCCTTTAATTTAAATGAAATGGGTGAGACAAAATAGGTCAAGAAATCCAATTAAACATAGAGCAACTAAGAATTCTGAGTTTAATCTTCAGTGGAAAACATAAAAAACTATACCAAGCCAGAGAAAGAGGGTATATTAAAACCAATTATGTTATTAATATTCTTGGAATAATTCAGTGGAAGACATTAATTATAATAACAGAGAAACAAATTTACAAAGAGGGATGCACATCACTAGTTGAAATAGTCACAAGAATCCTGCAACATAGCACTGTATTATTGAATTGATGAAAAATACAGAAAGCTCAGTGAGCTGTTTTACAAAAACTGAATCATGGTCCTATGACCCCCCCTCCTCTCATTTGATTCCATACAATATATAAACAAGACTCTCCTCATATTCCCAAGGTCGATTTCAACCACCTCGGCCAAAAATAACAAGAAATCCCCAAAAATCTGGAACTGTCCACCAGGAAAGATGGGCCTAATTTCTACAAAAAGGGGTCCAAACAGACATCTGTTTCTCTTCAACGTTGACACCTG
>JASDQU010736526.1:202389-214303 GCA_032191745.1 Picea mariana
TTAAACTTCGGATGGTGAGGGGGGGGTTCGGAAATTTTCATATCTGTTGATTTGTTTGATTTGGGAATGTGATGTTTACGGGTGGGTAGGACTTATGATAGGTTTAGTTTTTATGTTTTTTACTTTTTGTTTGTTTTTGATATTTTTTATTTTTGTTTATTTTTGTATTATTAAATGGGTTTTTGTATTAATTAATTTTATTTTAATGTTTAACACTAAACTAGATTAACGAAACTAACTTAATTATTAATTAACTAAATTACTTATTAATTAATTAATTAATGGATTATTTTACTAGTCTAGCCTATCTTAATTAAAATAATTATACTAAATTTTATTACTAACATTATTAACCTATTGAGTTTCTTTTTAACCTAAGTTTGGTTTATGCATAGATGGGTGGTCGAGCGAGATGTAGTCGATTGGACAAAAGGACAAGGGGGTGAGGGCGCAGCATGGATGAAGGATGTAGAATGGAGCGGAGGAGGTCTAATGCAATGGATGGATTACATGTTGGGACAAGGCCCACTGGAAAAACCGTCTTATTCCAGACCCCCCCCCCCCCCATCGTTAAAGGTAGAATGGTTGAGGGGGTCTGGAATTGCTCGTAGAACATTCATTTGCACGTTGTCATGATGACCGTAGATATGTGCTCACTTTTTAATCACCATTTCGGACCCCCCCCCTACTGTTAAAAACATAACAGTTGAGGGGGTCCAGAATCCATTGTCAGCCGTTGATTTACGCGTCGCTAGATTGACTGTCGATCTAAGCACGTTCTTTATTCTCCAGGTGTGAATGCAACATATGAGGCAAAACTTAGGCTTAATGAACTTTTTGAGAGTTTGGTGCGCTACTTCCCTTTCTTTTGTCACCATGGGGTTAGGAAAAACCACTCAGCATAAAAAATCATGAATTTTCCTTTTCCTTTCCTTTCCTTGAGACTAATTTGCAGAAAAGAAATATTACTTGCATGCCAAAATACATCCAGTGTGAAAATTTTCCAGTCACCAGATGATACTATGAATTATAGGGTTATAACAGTGGATCCACCTAGGGATGGCAACTCTTTTGGGAGGTTTCAAGAACCACTGAACTCTGAATATGCAAACCGATGCTTTATTCATTGGGCTGATCCCAAAATCTTATTCTACAACCTGTACCTGTTTTGATCTTGCAACTGAAACCAAATCAAAATGAACACTACTAAAAAAGAGATGCTCAGAATGTTGAGCTTATTCACATTATCCTACCTACCCTATACTGCTGAAAATCATGCTAAATCAAATAATACAAAAATGCTAATGAAGCCAATCAAGTAGTTGCTTTACTAGCTCTACTCTTTCAATGTTTTCAATCAATATCAGAAATAGAACTTGCATAGACATCATGAAATGCTTTCCATCATGATCTTCATCACAAGGGGCTTGATAATCACGACATATAACAAAAACAATGGAAATGCATTATGGCTCTGTGATGAGCAATTTCTCCATATAAATAGCCACTGTATCAAGATAAACTTGACCTATTACTGGATATTCAAATTTAACCAACTCAAATTCATGATTTGATGTTGTAGTTGTGTTATTTGTATCCTCATGCACTTCCAGACATGGATGCAACTTTTTTGATGGGTTCTAAAATGATGTCTCTGTTGAACACACCCCTGTAACTGACTCCCTAATCATATCAATATCATAACAACTTTTCATCTCATGATTGGCGAATGAAGAATGATTTTGATCACACAGGTCATCCAACCGATCAACTATTGGATCCTAAAAAGACTGACAAGACTGCCACATTGATTCAAATGAAATTTCCTGACTTCTTATGTATTTATCCTTCAACACTTGTTCAAGAGTATCCTTCAAAATTTGAAATGAATTATAATCTAATGGGACATAATTACATTCCACTGTTTCAAATCTTTTTTCGAGCTCTGGACTTCCATCTGGACTTAGAAAATCAAGGGAAAATAGTAACTGTGATTTTGGGTCTAACATAGATCCCATGTCATCAATGACATCCTCTACTGACTCATCATAAATTTTTTTGTCTTCACTATTTACAACTTTCCTAGAGCTTCTTTTCAGAAATTGAAAAGATGAGAAACATAAGGGCAAAGATTTTTCCCTTACTTTGAAATTTTCTTCATTTTCCTCATCGCTGTCATGGTTGTTTGGCAGAGGTTGATTGTCATATCTGAGATGTAATTGATATTCTTCCTGTTAACGACATGCTGTTGGTTGCTTTGAACAATCAACATCTATTTCAACCTCATGATCATCATCATACTGATCACACTTGGGTAGATTATGCAACTAAGAAATTTCATCCAACATGCACATGATATCAACTGGCTGTTCCTCTATAAGTTGAGATGGAGCTTCATCTTTGACTGTGTTGTGAATTGAATACATGAAAGAATCATTATACAAACCATGGTACCAAGGATGAGCATCAAAATGTTTGGGAACAATGACCTTTTCTTTCTTTGAAATCAATGGAACATGATGCCTTTGGACAACAAGCTCATCTTTCCTATTGATCCTCTGCATCATCTCTTCCATGGCACTAGCCAAAATGTCTAGTTTAGCTTCTGATGACTTCAGCTGTTCCTTTTCTTTGTTCTTTACCTTTGACCTTTTGATCAACAAGTTGGACTCCACATCAACTGCAATGTTCTGCATTTCTTCAAGGCTTGCAATGTTCCTTTCTCTTAATTGGAATGCCATCTCAGGATCGAAGGCATCTGGGAAATGCACGTGTGTGGATCCTGGGGGTGGTATTATATCAGTAGGCATTGCACGATATATCTTATTGAACCTTGCTGAAAACTAATGTACTGTTTCCCCTGGCTATCTTTTCAAATGGTCATATTCTTCTAGGATGAGAAAGACATTTCTCATGATCACCCACCGATCTAGGAAAGCTTGCACAAACTAATGGAAATTGTTAATGCTTGCAGTTGGGAGATTTTTAAACCAGTTCTTAACTTTACCTTGCAAAGACAGGGAAAACATCCTTATATATACATCGTCAGCTTCAACCTTGATGGAGGATTGAATGAATATCGTCCCATGGTAATTAGCTATATAATCATCATCTTTTTTNATATATATATATATATATATATATATATATATATATATATATATATATATATATTGTTTGAATTTTTGTAATAGTATACACTAACTTTGCATGATCGTTTGTAATTATAAAGTTAGAGTTTCCCTCTAAATTTCCACAGAATATTGCACCAAGTATCAGTAGAAATGATGTACAAGCTGAGGAACATCATGACCAAGAAAATGAGGATCTCATGGAAGAAGATGATGGGAAAAATCAAGTTAATGATCCTATGTAAGAAGATGATGGGACAAATCAAATGATCCAAGATTTTTTTTGCAGTCAGATGAGGATGGGGACAATGCTGGTATTTAGGATGAACCTCTATTAGAAAAGGAAAATAAACGACTTTATGAAGGATCAAGAGAAAATATTCTCTCCGTTACATTGCAGCTAGTGAACTTAAGGGTTATGAATAATTTGTCAAACACTTGTATGACACATATCCTAAGGTATGTAATATGCTTCATCTCATATTATATATAAATGTTTATTTTTTCTATTTGTTTTTAGTGTTAATTAATGTGTAAAATAAGAATGCAAGTTTTATGATTAATATTCTTACATTAACTAATTATTTGTTATGTTGTAGATTGTAAGGTGAATTTTTGTTATCATCGTCAAATATTTTACCTTGCACATATCTAGGTTTGCATGCCATTATGAAAGACATTGGAATGGATTATCAAACTATAAATGCATGTCCTAATGACCATATTATATATTATGGACAACATGCTTCGAAAACTGAATGTCCGCAATGTCTTATCAGTAGATATCGAACCGATCAAGTAACAAAAAGGGTGCCTCGAAAGGTTCTTCATCATATTCCCATAATTCCAGGTTTGTAGCGATTATTCAGGTGTGAAATCATAACACAATTTATGGATTACCATTCACATAACAGAAGTGGAGATGGTGTTCTTTGAATKCTTGCCGATGGTTCTGCATCTAGGGAAATTGAGGAAAAATGGGCAGATTTCAAAGATGAACCTCGTAATGTTAGGCTTTCATTGGAAGCTGATGGTTTTAATCCATTCGGAGAGCTTAGGTCTATTTACTCATTGTGGCCTATTTTTTTTTTATCAACAATAACATTCCTCCTTGGATTTCAATAAAGAGGGAGCACATAACGTTGACAATGATTTTTCCAAGTATTTGTTTACATTAATTTTTTGAATGTAACATTTTCATTTGTTTCTTTTTTTGCATAATATATTTTGTTTATTTATTTACTTATATGTATTACATGATATCATTCCT
Organism: Picea mariana; assembly: GCA_032191745.1. Lineage (NCBI taxonomy): Eukaryota > Viridiplantae > Streptophyta > Pinopsida > Pinales > Pinaceae > Picea > Picea mariana. Next base: position 206,791 of record JASDQU010736526.1, read on the forward strand.
ATAGTAATTATGTGTAATTTCAAACAATTAGGCAAGTACCAGGTTAAATATATGACACGATATATCGAGCCTCTTATCGACGAGCTACTAAAGTTATGGGCTGGCATCACAATGTATGACATATGTAAACCAATCGGGGAGAAAAAATTTAAATTCCGTGGAATACTTTTATGAAAAATTCATGATGCCCCTGGACTAACACATTTTTGTGGTATGTTGCATTCTAATATTGCTCTTTAATACTATATACTTTTTTAATGTTATCACGGTGCATGTTTAATTTTTAAATAATATCATCGTATAATTGACATTAATCCATTTTTTGTAGGTCTTCAAACAAAGGGTAAATTTGCATCTCCAGTTTGTGGCCCTAAGATGAAGTATCGTCATTCAAAAAGTTTAGGAAATATGGTGTTTGATGAGTATAGGCACCTTATTCCTAAGAACCATGGGTATCGTACTACTGAAAAACATATTTTTAATGGGAAAGAAGAGATTGGTTTAAAACCACGAATAATAGGTACTCAATTTCATAATGTATCATAGATCATGTAATGTTTTGAATGATTATTTTAATCATTGAATTTATTTTACCATATTTGATCATTATTTTTGTGATTTCGTTTATGCTGCATGAAGGCCACAATCATCATGGGGGTATTAATAATGGGCTTCCACAAGGAATTAAATGTTATCCCACTCAATTCATGGGGTTTCCCTACTATGAGGAGCTAAAAATATCTCATTTGTTTGATACAATGCATATCGGGAAGAATGTGACTGAAACATTATGGCGAATCATAGATGGTAGGAGGGACAAATAAAAAATTGTCAAAATTTTTACCGACATTCACACTAGAAAATTTGGCTCATTTTGCGATGGCTATTTCAACGCTCTTGCGACGTTATGTCGTGGATATTGCGATGAATATTGAGTCTCTGAAACGTCATTTTATGTCACGTGGAAACTGCGAAAAGATTGAATTATCATCGCAAGAGAGACGACCCAAAGAAAATTCTCACAATTACGACAAAAAAGAAATATCGTTGCTAATACGACAATCTAGGAAAACTAATTGAAACCAACATTTCGTCGTAATTGAGACAATCGTTGCGACGACAGATTTCGTTGCTTATATAACAAATGCGTCACAACAATTTAAGTTTTCGTCACACTTGCGACAACAATTTTTTTATGTTTATGTAGCAAATACGTCACAACAATTTAAGTTGTCGTCATACTTGAGATGACAACTTTCATTTTTTATAGGGAAAAATGATCTTAACAATATAAGTTTCCGTCGCCATTGCGACGACAAATTTTTGTTGTTTATATGGAAAAAGTGTCACATGAATATAAGTTGTCATTGCCATTGCGACGACAACTTTAGTTGTTTATATGGAAAAAGCGTCGCATCAATATAAGTGAGCGTTGCAATTGCGATGGAAACTTTCATTGTTTATATGGAAAAAACGTCGCAACAATATAAGTTGTCGTTGCAATTGCGACGAACAATATTTATTTAAGAAAAAATAAAAAATTATTTTAGGCTGCAATTTTAATATCAATATTACCATATCCTCCAAGTAGAACATGGTTTCTCCTATAATTCCTTGGATAATGGGGATAAGTCTCAATTCCTTGATAATGTGAATGAGAGGACAATAAATCCCTTAGGCTCTAAATGAATCTTTCAGGGACCTACAAGGGCCATGGACAAGGCCACAAACCACAAAACATGCCCTATATAAGATATCATTATCATTAGAGTGGTATGTGGATTCCATTAGAAGGTTTTATGCATTAGGTATGGGTACTAGAGCCTTGACCATGATTCGGTCAGAAGTCGAGGGAATTGGGACCTAATTTAATATTATTATTCTAATAGGTCATGATCAAGGCCTCAAACTACAACATAGTTCATTTAAAGTGAATCTTTGTCATATACATAGGATATGGGTATAATAATGAATTTTTTCATAGTAGGAATGGGTCTCAAGGACTTTACCATAACAAAGGGAGGAAAATAAGGGCCTTATTCCATAAATGGATTTGTAAGGCTCAATATCCATGAACATTACCTTCAACATAATCCATTTAGAGGAAATATTTGGCCTCCAAGTTGATTATGTATACCATTATGAAATATTTTGCACTAGGGACATGTGCATTAAGTAATTAGCCATGTTCAAGCAAGGAAAATAAGGCCCTTGGGTCATTTGTGAATCCTTTAAGGATTAAGGGACATAATCAATGCCCTAAACCACATAACGTGTTGTCTATAGGGAATCATGAACCTTTGAGTGAGATATGGGTATTGTTATAATATTTTGTGTATCAAATATGTATATGAAGGATTTAACCATGGTTGGGGGATAAATCCAAGGAATTAGGCCTTGAAAAAATATTATTGGGTTAATAGGCCATGATTAAAGCCATGAACTACAACATGAGACATTTAAAGGGGATCTTTTGCATACGGAATGGATGAAGTTTCCATTATGATTTTTTGTGTAGTAGGGATTTATGCTGGGGCCTTTACCATGATTAGGTGATGAAAATAGGGTCCTTAATCCATAAAGTATGATCAAGGCCTTTAACTACAACATCATCCCTTTAAAGGGGATATTTTTAATATGAATGAGAAAGGGTTTCCATTCGGTTTTTTTGTGTAGCTGGGATGGGTATTCAGGCCCTGACCATGATTAGGGGATGAAAATAAGTTCATTAATCCACAAATGAGTGTAACTAGTCTTATGGGACATGGAATATTCTTTGAACAACTAAAAAACAACTTTTAGAAATTGACTTTGTCCTTGAGCGTGATATTGGTACTTTTAGGAGGCTTTACATAAAAGATACGGATCTCACAGATTTTGTTGTAAATGAAGCTTTTAGGGCCCTAGTCCATGAAAAAGGACTCAAACCACCATACAAACTCAAATCATTGGCCTATTGGTGGGATATAGGAATCATTAAGAGAATTTTCATACCAGGCATGGGTCTCAAGGATTTTGTAAGGTAGCTAGAGAGGTAGTGGGGGGGCCCAGAGGGCCCATAGTGATAATAGTGGAGGTCATTCAATGTAAGGTGGACTAGGTCCACTATATTATTAAATAAGACCCACTATGGTAGTTAGATATAATAAATGGGTAATTAGATATAATAAATGTAAGAGAACTTCTTAGAAGGTTCTACTTCTAGAAGATTCCTCCTCTAGAATGTTCCTAGGAGATAGGGAGAGCTATATAAAGAAGTATAGGCAATGTAATGAAACATAGTGAAGAATATTGTGATTGTACAAGCAAGGATTGCTTGAGGAGTTTTATCCTTCCATAAGGGTTAATATATGGTGTTACCCTACCTCAAGGGTTTTCTCTATTTCTTGTGTTAATGTTATGGTGAATGGTTTATGGTTTATTATTGTTATTATTGAATTATATTTTCAGATATGGTTAGGTACTTAACAAGTGGTATCAGAACACTTTCCTTGGCAGACATTGTGGACAAATCTTTTTTATTTTTGCAGTTTTTTTTCAGAAAAAAAAAGGGTCGCGACATTCTAGAAATTTTTGGCATATTTCTGTGAAATATCTATAGAAACAGGTTGTATATCTGATTTCCTCTCAGAAAAACACCCAAGTTAAAAAAAAATCATTCGAAACGGAGTCCAGAAGGTCAAGATATTGAAGTTTTAAAATCTGTAATTTTTCAAGGTTTTTTCCGTAGACGGCGGCACGATTTGTTTTTATTTATGTAGAGGCTGGAGGCCAAATTTTCTCAAAAAAATTATATATCTGAGTTCCTCTCACAATTTCACCCAATTTCAAAAAAAAAATCAGTCGAAACGGAGTCCGGGAAGTGAAGTTATGAGCATTTTAAATTCAACAATTTTTTAGGGTTTTTTTTCAGAAAAAAACAACGATTTTTCTATTGTAACTTATTTTTTTGGGTTTTTTCGTGATGGATGTGGGACCAAAGGGTTAATAGGGTGCTCAAATGGCTATTTCTTCTCAAAACCTCAAATAAATTCTTGAAGCATTCAAATCTCAATTGTATGACACATTGTGTGACACATTGCATGACAAATGTCATGACCTTGCAGATGGCCTCAATAATAGTCTTCGTAGTTCATTGGATAACATGCATGAGAGATTTATTATGGCAGACATCATCAGGGATGAATATAATCAAGAAATATATGCTTGGTATGATTTTTAGGATGATTGTGATGATTGGTATATGGATAGTTGTCATTTATGGGATGACAACCACTTCCATATTTTATTTGATGACTCTACTCCACCTTTTGTAGAGAACATCAATGTCCCACATCAGGAGCTAGTTACCAGTGTTCAGTCTGCATATTCTACAGTGGTATTATTCCTTCCAGATTCTACTACGACCCTTTTCCACTATGTGGATGGATATTCTTATTTGGATCCACATGATAGGTGTCAGTCTTTGGAGCATCATTTGGAGTTGGTTATTGGGTTCTAAAATATTCCACGGGGAGTTCACATGAGAACTTGGACATGGGACCTGGGCTTACAATGGTGGTTGGACTACTTCATCATGGTGGATTTCCTTTCTACATGGGACCTTGGTTCTTCAGTTTTCTTCAGCATTATGGTCCACAATTATCCATGGGACCCTGGCATATGGTTGTACATCAAGCGTTGAGGACAGTGCTTTCATATGGGGGATGGAATGTAAGGTAGCTAGAGAGGTAGTGGGGGGGCCCAGAGGGCCCATAGTGATAATAGTGGAGGTCATTCAATGTAAGGTGGACTAGGTCCACTATATTATTAAATAAGGGCCACTATGGTAGTTAGATATAATAAATGGGTAATTAGATATAATAAATGTAAGAGAACTTCTTAGAAGGTTCTACTTCTAGAAGATTCCTCCTCTAGAATGTTCTTAGGTGATGGTAGCACTATATAAAGGGGTTCAAGCAATGTAATGAGACATGAAGAGAATTATTGTATTTGGAGCGGTAGCTCAATAGGAGGATGTCCCCTTGAAGAGGCAAGTGAATAGGAGAGGATCCCTTCCATAATAGGATCCATTGTACGGTGTTTCCCTACCTCAAGGGTTTGATAGTAATAAAGAATATTTTGCATATTGTTCTTCTATATCTATTGTGGTGATTTTGTATTTAGTCTTTGGTTCTTAACAGATTTGACCATGGTCAATGAAGGAAAATAAGGGTTGTATGATCTAAATTAGTATTTTAGGGATTATAATATTTAGCATATGAATGAGATTTGGGAAATATTAGAAAAATTTAGATGCATTGGATGGATTTGGAGACTGTGAACATGGTCATGCGAGAAAATAAAGGGTCTTAAGATCTAAATGAAACTTGTAATGCTCATGAACCATGCACATGTCCTTGAACCACTACAAAGTTTCTTTCAAGGGGATATTTGGGCTCCAATTGGGATATGTGTGACGATAGGTGGTTTCATGCACCAAGGATAGGTCTAGGGGTCATAACCATGAAAAGGAGAGAAAATAAAGTGACTCAAGTCATATATAAATATTTTAAGGATATTGTCCATGAACATGGACCCAAATGACCACATAGGACCTCGAAAAAAGATCTTTGATCTCAAAATGGGATATGGGTGCCTATATTAGTTTTTTCATACCAAGGACAGATCTTGGTGTCTTGACCATGGTAAATTAGTGAAAATAAGAGACATATCAACTAAATGAATATTTGAGGGATCATGGGATAAAATGGGGTCTTAAATCATTACATGCATCCTTAAAAATGGATATTTAGCCACCAAGAGGGATACATATACAATTAGGAAAAAATTTTGACCAAGGATGGGATTCAAGGCCTTATCCATGTTAGGATAAAGATACATTAGACCAATTTTATATTAAATAACTCCTAAGTGTCGAAATATCCTAACATCCCCCCTTAAGAACAACCTAGGATATGTTTGAAGGATTTACAAAGGTGACACAATAGGACAAAGAAGGAGGCATTAGATCATATCCCCCCTTAATGACAACTTATTAAACTCCTAACATAGATCAAAGTTTGGAAAAATTCACTTCTGTAAGAGACTTTGTGAAAATGTCTACAACTTGATATTTTATTGGGAAAAACATCACTTGAGAACCATTATGATATTTTCCACTCTAGATGGTTATTAAGATATTTCCCATGGTCCAAGGATAAAATACAATGTATTTTGGGTATTAAAATATTCTTTATGGTTCATGGACCATGCATAGGGTTTGAAACCACCAAACAAGCTTTATAAATGGAATCTTTAGCCCAAACATATAATATTGAATTCACTGTGAGGTTTGGCATGATAGGGATTGGTATTGGGGACCTAAGCATGGTCCAAGGACAACTGTTAGCATCTTAGGGACAACCGTGTAACATTTTCTTAATACATGAATATAATATAATGATTAAAGGATTAAACTATGCTAAGATAAGAGGTTTTACAATAAGAAATTGAAGTCTTAATCTATTATTCTATTTATTTTTTGTGCAAGGATAAGGTAAAGATTCTTACAAATGGGCCATTCATAATTTTGATTGGTTTGGACATTGACAACATTGTCATCACTCATAATGATAGTACAAAATCCATAGGTGGGACATACAACCATGAACCCTAGAAATTTTCTTTAGGCACTAGTGATTGTCCTTGGATCATGGTTAAGTCCTTGATACCCATACCTAGTGTGCCAAAATTCTTAATAACATCCATATTATATTTTGGTGTAAATATTCCATTTATAGTGCTTGGTGTAAATATTGAATTTATGCAAAATTACTATTACTCCCAGTACTGGAAGAGAGTTCCTTATCTATTGCAGGATGAATCAGATTCTTGTAATGCTTTGTGTTGAGAAGGTTAGGTAAGAATGTGAGTAGAAAAATTGGGATGAGAAATATAAAATCTTATTGCTTGGTTTTTTCACCATGGTGGCCTCATAGCCTAGGTTGGTGGTGATATCTACACTAGATGATTGTGGTTCAATGGAAATTTTCTCTTACATGACCAATCTCTTGGACCAATTTTTGTTAAAAGATAAGTCTCATTTTTTTGTTTATGAATATGAAAAATTACTATTACTCACAGTCATAAAAAAATTATGTGTTATGCATGCTATGCGCCATTTTTTTTTTTCCGGTTTTGAATTTAAGTATACAAGGAAATGAAGGAAAATTTCATGACACAAGAGAAGAAAATGATTTATACCTTTTCGTAAATGTGTTTTGGATCATGGATGTGACCACCCTTCAAACCTGCATTTTTCAAAGACATTAAAAGGTTAAATGACTGAATAATAGGTAAACATCTATGAGGAAATAACCATGTACAAGTGCAAAGGAAGGCTACTAGGTGGGCTTGAAACAAGAGAACTCTTAGCTCACACATACACAATACATAAGATAAGACACCATGTAAAACTCAAGTGCACCACTATCTAAGGGAGTTTTAGCCTTTGGAATACATTGTGCAAGAA
>JASDQU010736526.1:214353-246262 GCA_032191745.1 Picea mariana
TAAGACACCATGTAAAACTCAAGTGCACCACTATCTAAGGGAGTTTTTGCCTTTGGAATACATTGTGCAAGAAGATTAGATATGAATTCTACCAAATAAAATATCATCCCATGCTTGAGCACCCCATGCATAATCAAAATCCATCTTAACCATATGTATCTAGTGCATCGTCTTCCATACAAGAGGTTCAAGAGAATTGCTAAGGCTTGAAGTTCTCATAATAATGGAGGGAGGCCATGAAGCCTAAGGAAATGGATAGATTATATGGAGTTCACTATAGTTTAAAATTGCTTAAATATTTCTAACCTACAAGGTTAAATATAAAATAAACAATGCAATATAGAAGATGAAATACTCAAAGAAAATGTGTCTAAACTGAAATATGTGCTCGGGTGGTACAAAAACTATTTGATAATACTTATTTCAATAGGTCAATGACAATGTATGTCTTTGATGTAAGAGTTTCACATGGTGCATTTTACAAATACAAAACACAATCCTAAGACTCTAACACAACTTAATTGACCTTCACTCAAATAGTTAAATAGTAATTAGGCGTTCAAAGTGATTCAATGTATGGTGACGCAACCCACCATAGAAAACACATGAAGGCATGAGAGGCACTATTATTCCATTATAGGGGAAGATGAAAGGGGACCTATGGGAAAATAAATCCTCTATCTCCAAGGTCATTCTTAGAAATCATATTGTTCTACAATGTGCCTTAAATGAATCCCTATACCTTCTTTGACTTATCAACCAATCCTTGAATCTATGTAAGAGGTTGGTGGGGAAAGTATTTTCACATAATAATGGGAGCATGGTTTGAGTACAATCTTCATGCCATGGGAAGTGTAAGAGTCCTACATTCCTCTAGTTATAGGTAATGTCATCCATCATTTACACCAATGATATCATTGTCATTGACTCTTATAACATTGTGGGAAGCACTCTAACATTAATTCTCTACATATTTCATGTTTTATTCTCCATTTCCAACCCAATATACCAATTTGGAAATTAACCAAAATCAACATCAAGAAGAGGAAAATTGTAGACTTTGGATGAAATATAGTGGTTGTAGGTGAGCATATAGGAAAGGGAAGATAACAATTCATCATTCACTATCCATTATATACTCTTTATGTCCTTGAGAGACAAATATAGTTCTTTTAGGAAATTATTAGAAAGAATACAATAGATCAAGCTCTTTCTATCCACACTAAAGAGAACTAGAGAGAATAATATATCTAAGGGACCATGAAGTACATAAAGTGAATATATTCCTCATATTGCATGTTGTAGTGGAAGAGAGTTCCTTAGATATCACAGGATGAATTAGATTCTTGTAATGCTTTTTGTTGAGAAGGTTAGGTAAGAATGTGAGTATAAAGGTTGGGATGAGAAATATAGAATCTTATTGCTTGGTTTTTTTACCATGGTGGCCTCATAGCCTAGGTTGATGGTGGAATCTACACTAGATGGTTGTGGTTCAATGGAAAGTTTCTCTTACATGACCAATATCTTGGACCATTTTTTGTTAAAAGATAAGTCTCATTTTTTTTTTATGAATATGCAAAATTACTATTACTTCCAGTCATAAAAAAATTATGTGTTATGCATGCTATGTGTCATTTTTTTTTTCTTCCGATTTTGAATTTATGTATACAAGGAAATGAAGGAAAATTTCATGATGCAAGAGAAGAAAATGATTTACACCTTTTCAGAAATGTGTTTTGGATCATGGAGGTGACCACCTTTCAAACCTTCATTTTTCAAAGACATTAAAAGGTTAAATGACTGAATAATATCTAAACATCTATGACCATCCATATTGTTTGATTATGTTATCACTCTATGTTTTCAATGTTCAACTTGTTACATCCACATTCTCAATAAAGGTATTTAGCATGTTTATGCATGGAAACAATTCCTCTTTGTATCCCACCTTGTGGAATCACAAGACCTTAACATTGAAATAATTGGGTTCCTGTCCTTGGCTTATTTTTCTGCTCGCAATGATTTGTGGAAGGTTAAACATCATTGTACATATCATAGAGGAGTGAATAAGTAGGCTTTGAGAAAATGTTGATTAGAAACACCATGTCCATGACACAATGAAAAAACATAATGAAAAGAATGGTAATGCACTTTGTCATGTGAGACACAATGAAACATGTCACAAGACTTTCAAAGTTGCATATATCATTTCACAAGATTTTGGAAGTTGCATCATTAAGAGAAGATGAAATTATTATTAAGTGTATAACAAAATTACATTCACAGATATATACAAGCCATAGAAATATCCTTGTGTATATTATCAACTATATAATGTACATTTAACTCTCTTATAAAATTATTAGATGACATCATGAATTTCTTTTAGTCTTCTTTTTTTCTTTGCAGTTCTTAAGCAAATCATCCATGTCCATGTCTTCGCTTACTGGGTGCTCTTCAGCAGATGATTTTGTTTCATTCCTTTCATGCCGAGTACTTCTGGTCTCATACTCATGGCATGGATGATGTTGTGAGGGGCCATCACCTAAAAAAATAAAAACATTAAATTTATATGGCCAATTTTTAAATATCATTGAAGTAGTTCATTAATATTAAAAAAAAACTCTGCAATGTAATTATTTACCTGGTCCTCTAGTCAGAACTGTTGGAATGACTGCCAACCTGTTCACCTAATATTCAAGTCGAGGATGATCATCTATGACATTCTCTGCCATTGAAACATCAAAATTTATAAGTACAAAATTATTAAGTATATGATTAATATATAGACATTTTACTGTTGTGGGCCTCAGTCACAGGAACATCTTGGGGCCGCACCTCACTGGGATGGGGCTGCTGGGGAGCACCATGATCTTCTGGATGCATTTCACTATCAACATTGTTTTTCAGTACTAATGGTTTCGTTGATCGTGTTTCTCCCCTGATTAAAACAAAGTAAGACATTAAATTATGGACGATATCAAACATTTACATATTTTATAAGTAATGAAAGGTTAATGTGGACTCATTTTTATTTACCTTATCCTGCAAATTGGATCTTGGGGTCTACGCCATGCTTTTCCTACGATCAACCACAACTTTATAATCATACTTGTAATGAAGATGGAGGTCTTCCTCCGTGGTTTCAGTTCCGAAGTCATCACCCTGCATTGCATAAGGGTATGGTTTTTTAATGTTTTTGGTTGCAATTACCTTAAAGTTGTAAGGTGATACAAATAATATTCTTAAGATGTTTGGGTACTTACGATTCGTGACTGTAACCTTGAGTATCCGCCCTGGCCTAGATTGTGTTGGCCATGTTTGGAAATCCTTTCTTTGGTTGCCTTCGAAGTGTCAGGCAACCTATCATCAAAATTTTCATGTATGTTATATATAACCACACTTTTATTTAGATCTAAAGAAAAATAAATCTATTATTGAATTCAAAAATTTGTAATTTACCTTGGTGTACCAGTTATTTGTTCTCCTGATTTTTTCAAATATTCTCTTCTGCATCATCAATGATCACCTTCCACTCCCTCTATGGAATTGAGGGAGGATGCTCATACCTAGGATTTCTTGCCAAGATTCGTCTATAAACATCCCGGGTATATTTTAAATATTCACCCGCTACAGATGTGACCTCTTTTGTATTGAACGTATCTACACCAAAGAGGCCTTCAAGATAATCCATAAGTTCCTTTTTGAGGTTGGAATTATAGCAATTCCACCTCATGCGTAAGGTTTCCCCAAAAATAGACAAGGCCTTGCTCTCAATGTGCCTATAAAAAAGGTTGTTTCCTACACACAAAAGGATATGATCATTAATTTAAAATTAATAATCTAGATGATTTCTTTATGAGGATAGCATTAAATGATTAAAATATGAATTAAAACTACCTAGGAGTCTTGATTGTTTTAATGGAATTCCATTATCGTTGACCAAAAATGTGCACGGAAGGGTCCCCATGCTTGTCACATGTCTAGCTCCAGGAAATGCAACCATATCAACCACATCACTATGATCCTCATCTCTGCCACCATCTCTAGACTCTGATCGAGGTGTGGATGCCTGTCGGTGTGTGTCATGGCTCCTATCTAAATGAGGCGTGGAAGATGGAGAAGTAAATAGTTCCTAGCAACTGTATGACCGCCTGCATCAGGACTCTATAGCATCTCTATAGCACCACTACTACCAACCCCAAGTTGAACAGGATCCAAATATTCCTTTATAAAAAAGAAAATGTTTTTTCGTTAGNCGAGGTGTGGATGCCTGTCGGTGTGTGTCATGGCTCCTATCTAAATGAGGTGTGGAAGATGGAGAAGTAAATAGTTCCTAGCAACTGTATGACCGCCTGCATCAGGACTCTATAGCATCTCTATAGCACCACTACTACCAACCCCAAGTTGAACAGGATCCAAATATTCCTTTATAAAAAAGAAAATGTTTTTTCGTTAGATAATGTAAAAGTTAAAGAACAAAGTATCATAATTGAACATATGAGTGTATTAAAAAAAATAATTTTTTTTTATGGTTATTACTTTATATGTGTTAATTTGTTACATAAGGAGCTTGATCATTTCTTTGACGTCCGAAATTTGTTTTGGACGATCTAACAATCTAAATAGTTCCTTGTTAGATTTAATGATATTTTTTTTTAATGAGAGAATCGGATCGACACAAGAATAAAACTCCTCCGCATCAGCGAAATCATGATTCACATGGCCTGCTGACTACATATAATTTCAGCAAAAACAATGTTACTTCAATAAAATTATATAAGAAAATAATAAAAACAACGTAAAATGAAAGTGGAAATTGATAATCATTTCCATGTTCTGCGACTGGCCCTTTTCCACGATCATCTTGCCACATGATAATATAATTAGAACCCCCAAATATTTAAAAAATTGTTAATGATAACAAAAAAACAATGTTAAAGATAATAAAAAAATATATTTCAATAAGTAGAGGTTTCTTAAAGAGGTGTTGCATAAGAACCTGCGCACTATTAGTCAATGCTTCTATTCGATTCAAATGGTAATCCACTAATAACTCTTCCTCGGGAGCTATCTTTTTTATTACGCACAAGACTACCTAATTCTCTTCACGTCCCTCAAATATGAAATTCAGTTGTTTGATTGTTGTCCCGGGTTGTGCGTTGTTTAAAAACCCCACGATATTTCCAGAAGCTTTAGGCCTTCCATCAATATATATAGTCACTCCCTTATTTTTATCCTTGTTTATTAGTTGTATATAATTTGTGGCGAGTGCATATCTCTGCATACTTCGCATGTACCAGACCAACTGCATCCAATTGTTATAATTGTAACACAGTCCGACATAGTCCATCAATTCAGTTACTGTATTGTATTTTACAATTATTCCATCGATGGAAAATATCCCCAAGCCATGCAGGGAGGATGGTGCAATGTGATATGTCCTATTGTTGACAACGAAGTCAACATCTATAGGAGGTAGCTCCTTAGGTACCCATTGCTTCACCATATGCTTATACCTGAGTGGAACATCTATGTCTCCTATGCTCTCATCATCATAAGAGCACGATCCTCCTTTGGCAAGAAAAAATTTCATGTGTCTACAAAATTTTATTCTGACTTTTTCACCTCTGGTCCTTATTTTCTTATGATATCTACTAGATGCAGTCGCATTTTCGGCCTCTATTTTTTCTAAGATTTCCTCACTCGAAGAAGAAATATTTGACAGGTACCTGTTTGGTTGTATCTTCAGTTGCATGTGTACATGTTGTTAGTTAGTAGTCCATCATCATATTCACAGTTCTAAATAAAAGTTTTATATCTTTATTTTTGGATGCACAATTAGACTAGGGTGAAATTACCAATATTAGTGGTCAACCACCTAATTTAATGTGACATCCCTCTTGATTTTGGACATATTAAGGAAATATTAAAAATGTGAAAACACTAAGGACATGATAAATTTATCATATGGATCTAAGAAAAAGATAGTGTTAAGGTTGTTGTTTGTTGGATTTGTGTGTAATGAACCTAAACAAAATATTATCACTTGAACTTGAGAAATGCCATAACTTCTATAAATGGTATATACAAATATAAATAGTAGACTAGGATAACCCAACTAAGCACCCTCTACTCAATGATAAGGAACCACACGACACAAAACACCTCTAATTTTTTCTAACCCCCATGTGTTGCATTGTGAACTCCCACAAGGCCATCCTAAAACCCAATACTCTAGGGAAACAATAATAGTTTTGTAGGAATCAAAGATACCTAGGGTTGAAGATGGGTATCTGCCTAATCCATGTTGCATGACGAGCACATACCACCAAATCCCGACAATAAAAAAAAACATGCTAAACCATATTGCATGATAAACCTATGGAATTAAATAAGGACATAAGGGTGGCAAGGGAAGTGGTGCTAAGATAGGGTATCTACCTAATCCATGTTGCATGATAAGTGACACATATTCCACATGCATTTGGCTACATGGGAATAATTCATGAAGATGTTATGATGATTTTTTTTTGCATTTAGTATAAAAAATAAGGTGAAACACATTCCCTTAAACCCTACCTCCCAATCATCTTAACAACTAACCCCACCATTACATACTTAGCACCTTAGGACCTCCATCTCAGATACTAACAATACAAATGGAGGTCACAACTAGGGATTTTATGGAAGACCTTAATGTTATTCATAAGGATATTATGATGAAATTGTTCGTTTGTACGTTGAGAGGAATTGCAACACATTAATGGTTTCGTAAAGATTGTCCAAGGGTTGTGTATTCAATTTCAAGTTTCATCAAAGCAATTTGCAGTATTTTGAGATTGTGAGTAGGATCTTGAAGAAATCTACGACGGGGATTTTTTGCTTCAACATTGCATGGAAAGAAGGAAGAAACTTGATGACACTTTGCAATCCTATCAAATAATCCCATGGATATGCTTTTCAATAAGTTGTTTGAAAGGTATAAGGCAATAAATTATTGGTAGATGTTGTAGAAAATAAATACCTTCAAAGTGATGATCAACCCATCATCTTATCTAAAGACTTATCAGAGCATCATGTAATAGGGGAACAACCCCTAGTCACCTCCATCCCTGCAACAAGCCCCACTTCTACCAAATGGTTTTGGCATTAGAAAGTATCTCTATGGTCAAACAAGGTCCACTAGAGGCATAACACATGCTTCATTGACATTGTGGCTACAAAAGAAGGAAATAAATGACCTTAATGGATGACTAAGTAAGAAAAAAGAAGGTCAAATTCACTTGGAAGGACAAATTTTGATGTTATATTTGATGATGATGAGGTCATCCCTAGTAGGAGGGGATCCAAATGAAATAAAATTTAATTAATAGAAACAAGTTTAAGTAATTTTTAGGTTGGTCCTAACCTAAAGTCACAATTAAACATTGTTTTAAGTTTGTACAGGTTCACCCTAACCCAATGGGTAGCCAACCTGTTGATTCACCTTCCAGGTTATGAGATTCTAGAGTTCTCTCACACCCCACAAGCGAGTACAATGCCCAGGTGGAGCTAGTTGCTACCCCCTAAAAATGTGGGTGTCATCTGAGCACAACAAAACATCCTTAGACTTCAATGGCAGTTACGAGTTGTGGAGGATATGCACTTTATTCCATATTTCCATAGCACCATTAATCGTCCAAGGTGTGGAAAAATATGGTTGGATTGTTGGAGGATGTTCTAGAGGAAAATTTCACCAAGAGATTCCATTTTGTTAGACTTGGCACATTTGAGGCATGGATACGTGGATTTCATTATAGTTTTGTTGCATCAATGTGTTGGCAGGGATTGCAATTTGCACAGGACTTGGTTTTGTCATTAATGTTAAAATTTAAAATGCCAAGGCACCATGGATTAGTTTGCACAGGCACATCTTGAATTTCGAAGATCGGAGATTACTGTGGATCATTTTGCATAGGCACAACTTGAATTTTGGAGATTGAAGATTAACCAGCACATGATTCCGAGAGTTTTTATTTCGGTATTTTTGCATGATAAGCAAAAACTTCAACATCACGAAGTCCCGAATGGTGAAATATCGAAACCACGACTTAATATGATTCGTTGATCAAAGGGAGATCGTGGACCATTGATCTAACTCCATTTTGGAGTTTCAGATACTAGGAGTTGGAAGTGTCAAGGACACTCATGAAAGAAATGCTGAAATCTCGAAATGCGAAACCATGACTTAATCTGAGTTGTTTATCAAAGGGAGATAATGGACCGTCTATCTGACTCCATTTCGAAGTTTCGGATACCGGGAGTTGGAAGTGTCAAGGATACTCACGACAAAAATGCCGAAATGCGAAATGCCGAAATGCCGAAATGCAAAATTCCGAAATACTGAGGATTGGGACTTGGAGTGTCGAAACACTTCATCATAGAAATGCCGAAACATTGAAATGAGAAATGTCGAAACGATGAAATGCAAAACATCAAAATACTGGGGATTGGGACTTGGAGTGTCAAAACACTACTTCACAGAAGTGCCGAAATGCCAAAATGCGAAACGTTGAAAAATAGTTGTATGTTCATCGAACGGTGCTGGTTAAATATTTAAACTGATCATGTGGATATTATTCATCTTGATTCCTTGGCCAATAATAATTAATGTCAGGAAGTTATTCATTTATTGTAATTGATTCTTTGAAGACTGAGGGTTCGATTGTACACGTTGATGATACAGGAAGATATATAAAGTGATGGTTGCAAGAAAAGAGGAAGAGAGAGGATTATGGGAGATATATGGCTCTGTAAAATTTGAGGAAGATAAAAGACAGAGGAGGGAAGACACATACACAGATTGATAAATCTAAGTGGTCTGGTCAAGAATGAATTGTGTAGAGAGGATTTGAATGCTTAATATTTGATAGAGAAGATAAAGAGTTGGTTTTCAGGTTCTTAGTGACAGAGAATGATTTCAGGGTGGTAGGGAGGAGCAAGGGGAGACTGTAAAAGTCTCCTGTACAAGTTGGTGCTTGTACATACGGGAGTTTTAGCTTCCATTCAGTAGGTGCTGAAGAAACAGACGTAACAACCTCATCAGGGTTGTAGCTCAAATAAAATAAGAATGTAAAGAGGAGTTGGAGCTTGCCTTTCATTCATAAGAAGAAGAGGTTTTTCCCTTTTGGGTTTCCTCATGAAAAATCTTTGTGTCATTGTCTGTTTATGTGCTTGCATATTTATTTGATTCAATGATTTGTAGGAAGACATACAATAACTATGTTCATTGAGTAATATGTTAAATAAAAAGAAAGAAATTTTTGTCTAACTAATTCGCAGGGATTGCAATTTGCACAGGACTTGGTTTTGTCATTAATGTTAAACTTTAAAATGCCAAGGCACCGTGGATTAGTTTGCACAGGCACATCTTGAATTTCGGAGATCGGAGATTACCGTGGATCAGTTTTCATAGGCATAGCTTGAATTTTGGAGATCGAAGATTAACCAGCACATGATTCCGGGAGTTTTTATTTCGGTATTTTTGCATGATAAGCAAAAAATTCAACATCACGAAGTCCCGAATGGTGAAATATCGAAACCACGACTTAATCTGATTTGTTGATCAAAGGAAGATCGTGGACCATTGATCTAAATCCATTTTGGAGTTTCAGATACCAGGAGTTGGATGTCAAGGACACTCATGAAAGAAATGCTGAAATCTCGAAATGCGAAACCATGACTTAATCTGAGTCGTTGATCAAAGGGAGATAATGGACCGTCTATCTGACTCCATTTCGAAGTTTCGGATGCCGGGAGTTGGAAGTGTCAAGGATACTCACGACAGAAATGCCGAAATGCGAAATGCCGAAATGCCGAAATGCAAAATGCCGAAATACTGAGGATTGGGACTTGGAGTGTCGAAACACTTCATCATAGAAATGCCGAAACATAGAAATGAGAAATGTCGAAACGATGAAATGCAAAACATCGAAATACTGGGGATTGGGACTTGGAGTGTCAAAACACTACTTCACAGAAGTGCCGAAACGCCAAAATGCGAAACGTTGAAAATAGTTGTATGTTCATCGAACGGTGCTGGTTAAATATTTAAACTGATCATGTGGATATTATTCATCTTGATGCCTTGGCCAATAATAATTAATGTCAGGAAGTTATTCAGTTATTGTAATTGATTCTTTGAAGACTGAGGGTTCGATTGTACACGTTGATGATACAGGAAGATATATAAAGTGATGGTTGCAAGAAAAGAGGAAGAGAGAGGATTATGGGAGATATATGGCTCTGTAAAATTTGATGAAGATAAAAGACAGAGGAGGGAAGACACATACACAGATTGATAAATCTAAGTGGTCTGGTCAAGAATGAATTGTGTAGAGAGGATTTGAATGATTAATCTTTGATAGAGAAGATAAAGAGTTGGTTTTCAGGTTCTTAGTGACAGAGAATGATTTCAGGGTGGTAGGGAGGAGCAAGGGGAGACTGTAAAAGTCTCCTGTACAAGTTGGTGCTTGTACATATGGGAGTTGTAGCTTCCATTCAGTAGGTGCTGAAGAAACAGAGGTAACAACCTCATCTGGGTTGTAGCTCAGATAAAATAAGAATGTAAAGAGGAGTTGGAGCTTGCCTTTCATTCATAAGAAGAAGAGGTTTTTCCCTTTTGGGTTTCCTCATGAAAAATCTTTGTGTCATTGTCTGTTTATGTGCTTGTAGATTTATTTAATTGAATGATTTGTAGGAAGACATACAATAACTGTGTTCATTGAGTAATATGTTAAATAAAAAGAAAGAATTTTTTGTCTAACTAATTCGCCCCCCCCCCTCTCAGTTAGGCTATCCTGTGTAAAAATTGGTATCCGAGCAGGTTACTTGAGGATTCAATTTAATCACTGGAAGTTTGATCCTTAATAATGGATAAGAAATCTGATTTTACTAAACATGGATTACCTCTGTTTGATGGACAAAATTATTATTTTTAGAGTATCAGGATGAAGTTGTTTTTGAAGTCTCAAGGAGTATATGTTTAGCAAGCTGTGTTGAATGAATATAAGACTCCAGCAACAGTTCCAATAGATGCTGCAGGGAAGAAATTCTATGAGAGTAATTCCAAAGCTATGTATGCAATACTTGGAGGATTGGCAGGTTCATAATTTGTTAAAGTAATGCATTGTGAGTCAGCAAAAGAGTTATGGGACAAACTGAAGAAGGTATATGAAGGAGATACTAAGGTAAAAAATGCTAAATTACAATAATATAGAATTCAATTTGAAAGTTTAAAGATGGAAGAATCTGAAGATATAGCTACTTATTTTTTACGTATTTATGAAGTAGTCAATACTGTGAGAGGTTTAGGAGAAATAGTTGAAAATGGTATTATTGTGCAAAAATTGCTTAGATCTTTACCTGCAAGATTTTATCCCAAAATATATACTTTAGAAGAAAGAACTGATATTTCTACTTTATTAATGGATGAGTTGCAAGGAATACTAACAACATATGAGATGAGGACATCTAATGAGAATCCTTCCAATAAGGAAGCAACTTTCAAGGCAACAAATAAGGACAAGAAAAAGGTTGAAACAGAAACCAGTAATCATGAGGATTCAAAAGAAGACATGGAAGAAGCTAACTTTGTCAAAAATTTAAAAAGAGGTACTGGCAAGTACAAAGGTAAACTTCCTCTCAAGTGCTTTGATTGTGGTAGAATATGGCATTTTGCTTCTAAGTGTCCTTTCAATAAACATTCTGATGGAGAAGAAGAAAGTAACATCAAAACCAAAGAATATAAGAAAATGTATAAGAAGCCATTTCAAAGAAATTCTTATAAAAAGAAAAGTCTATTCATAAAAAATAATAGTGAGTCCTCAGATATAAATGAAAGTGATGAAATTTCAGATATAAGACATTTTATGGCTATGTAAAATCAGAATGATGAACTTATAGAAGAATAAGATGGTGAAGTTAACCTGGAAGATGAATTTGTAAGTGCTTTGTTTGAACTAAAGAAAGTAAGAAGAGAGTGTAAACAATTCAAAAGAGGAATTGATAAACTAGAATTTGAATTACATAAATCAAATGGTTTGATTGAGAGCACTGAAATCATGTTAGTTGACTTAAAGCTTAAAATAAAGAGGCTAGAGTGACTGAAGAAGCTCTAACTCAAATGCTTGCAGAAAAGGATAAGGAAAATGAAGGTTTAAAAATCAAAGTAGTCTCATGAACAAAGAAAGTACAAGAAAACAACATGAATCATAGTTCTCAAGTGTTGAATCAAATTATTTGTAGTAAAAAATCAACATATGATAAGACTGGAATTGGTTATAAATCTTCAGTAACTAATGGATGTTCTAGTTCAAGTGTTGAGAAAGCAAGTACAGAGGATAATCATGAGAAAATTACTAGCAAGAAGATTGAATCAGAAAGGCAAGAAGAGAACCAGGCTTCAACAGTGCATAGAAGAAGTTATGGCAGACATCAAAATAGGTTTGAAGGCTACTGTTTATTCTGTTATAAGTATGGACACAAAGAAACTTTCTGTAACATTTTTTTAAGAAACATAAGTGCACACAACATTCATGGCATATCTAGATTTGAATATGAAAGAAGACATGATAAATCTATTTAGAACAATCTGAAAAACTCACATAACAGATTTGATGCTTTAAAATTTGAAGTTGAATGCTATAGGTGTAATAACTTTGGACATATTTCAAGAAACTGTCTAATGAATTTCCAAAAATCTGTTATAAACCAATACACAAATCAAAAAACTAGTTATTGGAAAAGGAAGAATGATCATTTAGAAATTGAAGAGTGCAAACTTGTTTTACAAGCCGATCATAAAGTTAAGTGGTGTGTGGACAGTGGATGCTCAAAACATATGACAGGCAGAAAAAAAACTTTGATTCTTTAGATGAAAGAAAAGAAGGTTCAGTCACATTTGGTAATGATCAATCAACTCGAATAGTTGGAAAAGGCTCTGTTTGTTTGAACAAAGACATAATGGCTGAAAATGTTTTACTGGTTGAAAATATGGAACATAAATTGTTGAGTGTAAGTCAAACATGTGATAAAGGGCATCTTATGATATTTGATTCTAAACAATGTCAAATCAGGGATGCTAAAACAAATCAGTTAGTTGGAACAACTACAAGGACATCAAATAACATATACATTTTAGATGAGAAGGATGAAAATTGTTATATTGGACATGAATATGAAAGTTGGTTATGGCATAAAAGACTTGGACATATTAACTTTGACAATCTGATTCATTTAAATAAAAAAGAGGCAATAAGGAACTTACCTGTCATAAAGAATCTTTCCAACTCTATTTGTAAACAATGTCAACATGGTAAACAAACTAGAGTTAAGTTTAAAACAAAGGGATATTATACAACAAAACCTTTGGAAATAATACATGCTGATGTATGTGGATCTATGAGGAAAACAAGTCTAAATGGTGAAAGATATTTTATGTTATTTGTGGATGATTTTACTCGAATGACTTGGTTGTTTTTATTAAAAAAGAAGTCTAAAACTTTTCACTGTTTTCAAGTTTTCAAAGAATTGACTGAAAATGAAATTGATACGAAGATTAAGTGCCTAAGGTCAGACAATGGAGGAGAGTTTGTATCAAAAAAAATTAACAATTACTGTGTTGAAAATGGAATTAAAAGACATTTCTCTGTTACAAAAACTCCTCAACAAAATGGTGTTGTTGAAAGAAAAAATAGAACCATTATGGAAATGGCAAGAACAATGTTAAATGAGTTCAGATTGAATGAAATGTTTTGGCATAAAGTTGCTCACACTACTACACACATCTTGAATAGAAGTTCACTAAGAAATAATAATGATAATACACCCTATCAATTATGGAAAGGAAGACCAAAAAACATAAAACATTTTAGAATTTTTGGGAGTAAGTGTTACATCAAAAGAATTGATAAATATCTGGGAAAATTAGATTCAAGAACCGATGAAGGCATATTGGTTGCATATTCATGTTCAAGAAAGGCTTATAAATGCTATAATTTCAGATTAAGAAAGATTGTTGAATCTATAGATGTAAGGTTTGATGACTCTTCATTTTTGAAGTCTAAATCTAAACAAAAGGATCAACAAATACATGAAATATATGACAAACATAAAATGGATGAAGAAGTAAGTGAAACAGAAGAAAGTAAGGCTACTGATAGTGAATAATTAGTTCCTACTTTGATAAAGAGCACAAATCCATCCAAAAGCATGACTCCATCAAAGACTCCAAGCAAGAGAATACAGAAAAATCATCTTGAAGAACAAATACTTGGTGACTTAAATGCAGGCGTTGGAACAAGAAGCAGAAGGCAAGAATCCACCTCAACTCATGAACATGTATCTTTACTTTCTCTGATTGAACCCAAAAATATTGAAGAAGCAATTAAAGATGAATACTGGATGAAAGCAATGAATGAAGAACTTAGTCAAATATAAAAGAATAAGACATGGGAATTGGTTCCTAGACCTTTGAATAAGAATGTCATAGGGGCTAAATGGATTTTCAGAAATAAGATGGATGAAGTAGGTAAAATAACTAGAAACAAGGCTAGATTGGTTTGTAAAGGGTATGCATAGGTAGAAGGAATAGATTATGGAGAAAATTTTTCTCCTATTGCAAGAATGGAATCCATTAGGCTGATCCTGGCTTATGGCAGTTCTAAACACATTAAAGTTTACCAAATGGATGTAAAGTCTACATTTTTGAATGGTGATTTAGAGGAAGAAGTATATATGGAACAACCAGAGGGTTTTCAGGTAGAAGAAGCAGAACAATATGTTTACAGGTTGAAAAAGGAATTGTATGGGCTGAAGCAAGCACTTGGGGCTTGGTATTCCAGACTTGACAATTACTTGAGGCAACAAGGATTCAGGAAAGGTAACACTTATAGTAATCTATATATTAAAGAAGAAAATGATAGCCTAATCATTGTTGAGATATATGTAGATGATATAATTTTTGGTAGTGATGATAATAGACTCAATAAATAGTTTTGTGAAAGTATGCAGAAAGAGTTTGAGATGTCCATGCTAGGAGAAATTAATTTTTTCTTAGGTTTGCAAGTTACTCAATCTAATAAAGGTATTTCCATTTCTCAAACCAAGTATATAAATGAAATGCTTAAGAAATTTCAGATGGAAGATTCTAAACTAGTTGGCACTCCCATGGTTACTGGCTGTAAATTAAGTAAGTTTGATGATACTAAAGATGTTGATTAGATAGTATACATATCTATAATTGGTAGTCTTCTTTATGATATAGCTACAAGACCTGATATTATGCATGTAGTTTGTCAAGTTGGTAGGTTTCAGGCTTCACCAAAAAATTCTCATCTACTTGCAGTCAAAAGAATTTTTAGATATCTTAAGGGGACAATAGAGTATGGTTTGTGGTATCCTAAAGGTAATTAGCTTAATTTATATGCTTTCACAGATGCTGATTGGGCAGGTTGTGTTGATGACGATAAGAGTACTAGTGGAACAACATTTTTTCTTGGAGGATGTCTTATAAGTTGGTCAAATAAAAAACAATCACCAATGTCTCTGTCTACTGTTGAAGCATAATACATAGCAGTTGCAACTTGTTGCACTCATATTCTATGGATGAAACAGATGCTAGAAGATATACATATTCATTATGATGAACCTATACCTATCTTCTGTGATAATACAAGTGCAATTAGTATTTCTAAAAATCCTATTATGCATTAAAAAACAAAGCACATTCCCATTAAATTTCATTTTCTAAGAGAGCAGGTTATGTCTAAAGTTATTAAAGTCGAATATGTTGGCACAAAGGATCAGATTGCAGATGTATTTACTAAACCCTTACCTAAAATGTAATTTTAAAGTCTCAGGGATCAGTTGGGGGTTTACCCTCTGTAATTTCATTTCATTCTCAAAAGATTGCAAGGGTTTCATTATAAAATCAGACTACATAGGTTTATTGACTATTATTGATAGGGGGAGTTGCTACTAAAATGATACATCTTTGCAAGTGGTTTTCTTTTCTCAGGGGGAGTATGGTTGATTCCTTTTCCATAGATGTCAAAAGGGGGAGAAGAAATTTAAAGTTTTCCATCAATGCCAAAGGGGGAGTTTGTTGGCAGGGATTGCAGTTTTCACAAGACTTGGTTTTGTCATTAATGTTAAACTTTAAAATGCCAAGGCACCGTGGATCAGTTTTCACAGGAACAGCTTGAATTTCAGAGATYAGAGACTACAGTGGACTAGTTCACATCTTGAATTTCGAAGATTGAAKATTAACCATCACATGATTCCGGGAGTTTCTATTTCAGGATTCCTGGAGTTTCTATTTTGGGATTTTTGCATGATAAGCAAAAACTTCAACATCACGAAGTCCTAAATGTCGAAATACTGAAACCACGACTTAATTTGAGTCATTGATCAAAGGGAGATCGTGGACCGTTGATCTGACTCCATTTCGGAGTTTTGGATACCGGGAGTTGGAAGTGTCAAGGACACTCACGACAGAAATGCCGAAATCACAAAATGCGAAATCACGACTTAATCTAAGTCATTGATCAAAGTGAGATCATGGGTCATCGATCTGACTCCATTTCAGAGCTTCGGATACCGGGATTTGGAAGTGTCAAGGATACTCATGACAGAAATGCCGAAATTCGAAATGCCGAAATGACGAAATGTAAAACGCTGAAATACTGGGGATCGGGACTTGGAGTGTCGAAACACTTCATCACAGAAATGCCGAAACACCAAAATGCGAAATGCTGAAACGATGAAATGAGAAATGCCGAAATGTCGGGGATCGGGACTTGGAGTGTCGAAACACTTCTTCACGGAAGTGCTGAAACGTCAAAATGTGAAACGCCGAAAAACAGTTATATGTTCATCGAACGACGCTGGTTAAATATTTAAACTGATCATGTGGATATTATTCATCTTGATGCCTTGGACAATAATAATTACTGTAAGGAATTTATTCATTTATTGTAACTCATTCTTTGAAGCCTGAGGGTTCGATTGTACGTGCTGATGATACATGAAGATATATAAAGTGATGGTTGCAAGAAAAGAGAAAGAGAGAGGATTATGGGAGATATATGGCTCTGTAAAATTTGAGGAAGAGAAAAGACAGAGGAGGGAAGACACATACACAGATTGATAAATCTAAGTGGTTTGGTCAAGAATGAACTGTGCAGAGAGGATTTGAATGCTTAATCTTTGATAGAGAAGATAAAGAGTTGGTTTGCAGGTTCTTAGTGACAAAGAATGATTTCGGGGTGGTAGGGAGGAGCAAGGGGAGATTGTAAAAGTCTCCTATACAAGTTGGTGCTTGTACATCCAGGAGTTGTAGCTTCCATTCAGTAGGTGCTGAAGAAACAGAGGTAGCAGCCTCATCTGGGTTGTAGCTTAGATAAAATAAGAATGTAAAGAGGAGTTGGAGCTTGCCTTTCATTCATAAGAAGAAGAGGTTTTTCCCTTTTGGGTTTCCTCATGAAAAATCTTTGTGTCATTGTTTGTTTATGTGATTGCATATTTATTTATTTGAATGATTTGTAGCAAGACATATAGTAACTGTGTTCATTGAGTACTTTGTTAAATAAAAAGAAAGAAATTTTTGTCTAACTGATTCACCGCCCCCCTCTCAGTTAGGCTGACGTAGGGCGAACCACCCAGGCCACGTCCGCTCACAGGATCTTCTTCTTCTCGGCCCAAAGAACTCCAAGGTTCTTCTATTTCCCTATCGGGAAATCTGCACCCACAACAATCTTCCCCGAGGTCTCCCCTTTACCACTGGGAGATCAACTAAATCTCGCGATCTCGCGAGTTCGTGAATCAAAGCCTCCAACTCTTCCTTTCAAATCTTGCGATACCCGAACTGGCGATATGGTTATATCTCCTTTCTTTGTTAGTTCTCTCGCCACATATAACCGTAGGCTAGACTTAATTGTCAACACCTCTCGCAACCTCGCAAACTCGCAACCTCGTAGGTTGAACTGTCGAGTTTTCACCCTCCTACTCCATGAATCCTCGAGATGCGAGAATTCAATGGAGTGTTGACTCCTATATCTAGGAAACGTGTGTCCACTCGTTGACCACGTGGGTCCCACCTTATGCTCTGCCACGTGTCCACACGAACCTCGGCTCTCGGCACTTTGTGACTCGCGAATCCTAATGCCAATGCTTTGGAGCTTCTCATGGTGAGATCTCGAGGGCTTCATGCCACCTGTATTCCACTCACCACTTCGTTATGGCCACCTGTCCTGCAATGCTCGGAATCTCGCTTCTCGCAATATCGCGATCCTCGCGGCCAAATTCTTGAGTCTTTCCTCACGAGACTCTGATACATGATCCCACGTGAGGATCCAACGGTCCTCCTACGATCCAGATCCAATGGCTATTCTCCTTCTCGCACCTCGTGTCCTCGCGACTTTGGATACCCAATACTTGGGCTCTAACCTTGCAAACTCCCGATTTTGCGAGATCTCTCGATCTCTGCCACCTATCCTACTTAGATGAATGACTCCAAATCTCTTGCCACTTCGCCGCTTCGTGACTTGGAGTACCCAATACTTGGGCCTTCACTCTGCGAACTCCCAAGTTTGTGAGATCTCTTGATCTCTGCCACCTGTCCTACTCAGATGGATGGCTCCAAATCTCTCTCTACTCTGCCACTCGCAAAACTGAAGGACCTCCCTTTCTGTCCTCCAATGTATGAGTCTCCAAGATGGGAAAATCTCTTGACACGTGTCTTCCACAACAAATGGTTCTGATCTTGTAGGGATATCGCGCCTCGCGATATTGCTGTTCTTGTTGCACAACTTTTGGGGCTTCAACTTGCGAGTCCCTGATACACGATACCGCGTGTACATCCGATAGCTCCTATGATCTGGGATTGACGAAGCTGTCTCTCCTGAGCTTCAAACCCTTCGGGCCTTCACGCCATAACCTCCTTGCACCTCTGCAAGATCTAACGATCCTCGGAACTTTGCGAAATCTCTTCAGAGGATTTCATCCGTCCGTTCTTCCTTGTGGAATCCTCAAAATGAAAAAAAAATGTCTCTCCACGAGACTTCTTCGCCTGCTCGCAAGCCTACGACGCTTCTCCCCGACTTCTAACAGCAGCTTCCCTACACTTACCCTTCATTAAATTCGAAGGCCTATTCCTCCTGAGATTTTCCACATCTCCAGTCTTTAGAAAGAAACCTTGCACGCACTCCTTGCGACAAATCTCCAATCACATCTAAGTGTTGAAGTCACTTGACTCTGCACACTCCTGCAATAGCAGTCTTCCAAAGCTTCTTCTCAGAATCGCAACTCTGAGACTTAGCTCGGCCTACGCACTCCTTGCATGGCTCGTATAACCTGATTTCACCCTTGGTTGTATGAGAACAAGAGTTAACTATTTGAGCCTTCTGTCTACGCACTCCTTGCAGATGACTTCAACTTCACTCCTTGCAGGAATCCTTGTTCAAATAGAGAAACAATTGAAACTCATTCCACTTCTTCTCAGACTTCAATCTCAATACATGAGATCATACACACAGCATAATAAAAAATGCATAAAAAGAAGTAATATTCATAAGCAGAGCATGCAACACACATACACAGAGAATAACACCACAACCATGAATCCGAATCAACTTCTTTTATTAATTCAAGATCTGTACATGGGTGTTCTTCTACAGTTCTCTGTTTCTCTCCTACGCTCTGGATTCTTCTAACCCTTCCTGAACTATCAACAACTACTACAATAATACAATGAGGGTGTATATATCCGTTTTCCCTCCTGGACTCTAAAATTGTCTAATCTGAGAATTCAAATCTACCTACTTACAACTACTATTATAAATTCCTCTGTCTATCTCAAACGAGAGCGTATGGCTCGAAGTCTGATTACATTTTACCAAGGCTATTTCAGATGAGAGCGTATGGCTCAAGGTATGATTACATTTTACCAAGGCACCTTCATTAAATGATCTCATTTATGTTTAGCGCATCAATTTCAAAAGAAAATTTTAAAAATTGGCACTGGCGTCTTCCAGCTGACTTCCCACTTCCACGTCGGCTTGCTTGTTGTGAGGGATGCTCCTGCATCATACTCCCTCACTTGAAAATTTGCATGGGCTCCTGTCCATGAGCTATTGCATGGTATGTCCATGCTTCCGTATCTTTGCTTCAGTCTCCCAACTGGCATCTTCAACTGGGTGTCCCTTCCACTTAACCAAATATTCAAAATATTCTTTCCTTCTAGTTTTCTTACCCACTTGCTTATTCAGTATTTGTTCCATCTGTGGATTCTCTGCAACTGGCATCTGATTTTTCCACTGAAATTCTGGCTGTTCATCACTTTCTTCTCCTGCTTCATCATCTTTATATGGATAGAAATCCGAAACTTTAAATATCGGAGAAATTCCGATCCCATCTGGTAACTCAATTTCATAAGCATTCTGTCCCACTTTCTTCAAGACCTTGCATGGCTCAATTTTCTTCATTTTTAATTTATTATATGTTCCCCTCGGGAACCTTTCTTTCCTCAAATGCACCAGAACTACATCACCAACTTCAAACTGAAGTTGTCTTCTATGCTGATCAGCTCTGCGCTTGTACTCCTGGCTTGATTTCAACAGTCGCTCCTTCACCTGGCTGTGAATTTCTTTCATCGCTTCAGCGAATTCTTTTGCACTAGAACTACTAGTCACAGTTTGTTCTGAATCCCTCAATTCAGAAACTCCTCTCGGCTGCATTCCATATACAATCTGAAATGGACTTTTTCCTGTGCTCCTGTTCACTGAATCATTGTATGCGAACTCTGCTTGCGGTAATATGCTATCCCAACTGCTATGGTGCTCTATCACCAAGCTCCTCAACAAGTCTCCCAGACTTTTGTTGACCACTTCTGTTTGTCCATCCGTCTGAGGATGATAAGAAGAACTAAACATCAAATTAGTTCCTAGCTTATTCCATAATGTTCTCCAGAAATTCCCTATGAATTTTGTGTCTCTGTCCAAAACTATGCTTTTCGGAAATCCATGAAGTCGAACGACCTCCTTGAAAAACAAATTTGTGATGTGAGTCGCATCACTGGTCTTCTGGCATGGGATAAAATGTGCCATCTTGGAAAATCTATCCACTACCACAAATATGGAATCAACACCTCTTTGGGTCCTTGGCAACCCCAATATAAAATCCATGCTAATTTCATCCCACGGCTTGTCTGGTATGGGAAATGGTTGATAAAATCCTACATTCTGCTTTCTTCCCTTTGAATGCTGGCAAATCCTTCATCTATCAACAAACTTCTTGACTTCTGACCTCATCCCTGGCCAAAAGTATGACTCGCTCAGCTTTGCAAATGTCTTATCATGGCCAAAATGTCCTGTTAATCCACCACTGTGATTCTCTTTCAACAAGTTCTCCCTCATGGAGCAATTCAGAATACATAGTTGATTGCCTTTGAACAACAATCCATCCTGGATCACATACTCTATCCACTGGCTTCTGTCTCTGAGAACTGGATTCTCAGTTGCTTCATAAGCTTCCTTAAAGTTTGAAACATCTGCATACATGTCCATAAGATCATCAAAGCCTAACGCCCGAACTTTGAACTCCTGCAACAACAAACACTTCCTGCTCAAAGCATCAACAACTTTGTTAGCAGTACCAGAAATATGTTTTATCACAAAAGTGAAATTTTGCATGTATTCAACCCATTTAACATGCCTCTGATTCAACTTTTCCTGTTGAGTCACATATTGTAATGCATGGTTATCACTATATAAAAAAAATTCTTTTGGGATCAAATAGTGCCTCCATTTCTTCAATGCCTGTATGATGGCATACAATTCTTTATCATACATGGAGTACCTTTCTTTTTCCTCATTCAGCTTCTCGATGAAATATGCAATCGACCTATCTTCTTGGCTCAAGACCGCTCCTATGGAAAACTCGCTTGCATCACATTTCACCTGAAATGTCTTTTGAAAATCCGGTAACACCAAAACCGGTTGTTCCGTAATCTTTCGTTTCAATAAATTGAAACTCTTCTCAGCCTCTTCCGTCCAGTGAAAATATTTATGTCTTTTCTTGACTGTATCCATCATTGCTTGTGCTAATCCCACTGAAATTTCTAATGAATTTTCGGTAGAAACTAGCTAGTCCATGAAAACTTCTCACCTCAAATACATTCCTTGGTGATGGCCAATTCTTGATTACCTCCACCTTATCTGGATCCATCCTCAATTCATTTGTGGATATAACAAACCCCAAATAAATGAGTTTTGTCTTCATGAATGAGGACTTCTTCATGTTTATCAGCAGCTTCTCCTACTGTAATATCTTCATCACAATAGCCAAATGCTTCAGGTGTTAAGCCTTCGTCTTGCTGAAAACCAATATGTCATCCAGATACATGATGAAAAATTTCACAATGAACTCCTTCAGGACTTCATTCATCAACCTCATAAAGGTACTTGGTGTATTCATCAAGCCAAACGAAATGACAAGCCATTCATACAAACCTTCGTTTGTCTTGAATGTTGTTTTCCATTCATCACCTTCTCTCATACGAATCTAATGATATCCACTCTTCAAATCTATCTTTGAAAAAAAAATTTCTCCAGTTAAGCAGTCCATCAGATCATCCATCCTCGGCAATGGGAATCTATACCTAATAGTTATCTTATTAATGGATCTTGAATAAGTGCACATCCTCCAGCCTCCGTCTTTCTTCGGACTAAGTACCGTCGGAACAACACACGAACTCAAGCTTTCTCTGACCAAACCTTTGTCCAACAACTCCTGGACCTACCTTTTAACCTCTTCATTCTCTTGTGGCGTCAATCTGTACACGACTTTGTTTGGAAAAATAGCTCCTGGTATGAGGTCTATATGATGACTCACACTCCTCATCGGTGGCAATGAATGAGGTAATTTTTCCACTACAATATCAGTGAACTCTTCCAGCAGTTCCCGAACTTCTTCTGGCAAATCGTCCACTCTTGTGCTAGTCAGAACAATTCTCAATTTTCTAACCACAAATAATTGTGGATCCTCCTTCTTCTTAACTTCTGTAAGAAGTTCCTTCCCACTCATGAGAAGTACTCTGTTGCTTACTTCCAGTTTTGTCTCCTTATCCTCAATTGGACACAACATATGGGTTCTCCCATTCCTCTCCAGGGTATATGTATTCATCCTCCCATCATGAATTACATTTCTATCATATTTCCATGGTCTGCTCAACAATAAATGACAGACATCCATAGGAATAACATCACAGAGTATTTTATCATTATACCCTCCTATCTTAATGTCAATTAAGCATTGTTTAGTGACATTTACTTGATGTCCCTTCTGTAGCCATGAAACTTTGTATGGACTTGGGTGATCAGTTGTCTCCAGCCCCATGTTTTCTACCATCTCGGTTGAAACAAGATTATCGGTGCTTCCACTGTCCACGATGACCTTGCACACTCTATCCTTGGTCTTGCAAGCATTCCTAAAAAGACTGTTCCTCTGTGTTGAATTCTCCATCTCTTTCTTTGGCGTCAGAAGGACCTTCCGCATCACTAGCGATCTTACGCCTTCAATGTACTCTGCCTCAAAATCTCGCCTCTTTGCCTCGGTAATGTGAGTCTCTCCAATTTCTTTCCTTTTCTCTGGACACTCAAACGACCTGTGCCCATTCTTTCCACACATGAAGCATGTAATTACTCCACCTCTCCCTCTTCCTCTACCTCTAGTACGAGGAAACCTATTATTATTAGCATATCCTCCTCTCTGCTCAGTATGTTGTTCTTTTTGCTCAGCATATCGCCCTCACTGCGAACTTCCACCTCTCTCTGTCTGAGTCTGAGGTTTCTTCCAGTCGTCCTTGGGCTTCTGGTATTTATCTTGAGCAACCGATTTGCCTTTGGGATGACTCCTGCCTCTGCCTCACTGACCTTGCTTACAACTCAGCTTCTCTTCAGCTTTCAAAGCCATTTGATAGGCATCCTCCACCGTTTGGATGGTTGAAATATTTATTTCATCCTGAATTTCATACCTTAGGCCATTCATATACCTGACCACCTTTTCATCATTGCTTTCGCGATGAACTGCTCTGATATTCAACCTGTAAAATTCTTCAATATACTCCTTCATTGTCATCAGCTTCTATCTCAGGTTATGCATCCTCCTGAACAGAGAAATTTGATAATCCCTGGGAATAAATTTTGCCTTCATCTTTGCAATCATCCTGTCCCAACTCTTAATTTTCTGCTTTCCTTGGCAACGCCTGTTAGTTTGCAGTTCATCCCACCATAAGGCTGCATGTCCTTTTAATCTTGTGATGGCATGTATGACGTTCTTATCCTCTTTGATATCTTCATAATCAAAGTAAGTGTCTAGAGCTCTAATCCAATCTAGCAGCTCTTCTGCATCCATATTTCCCTCATAAACTGGAATGTCCATCTTTACCTTTGTACTCATTCTTGCAACAACTTTAAGTAAGTGTTCTCTCGCTGCATCTTCCGCTGGGATTTCTTCTCCTTCGTTTCCAGCATCTGCTTCATCTTCAGATTCATTGATATCTCCTACATCAACTTTGCGCCTTTGTTTTATCTCCATGTCCTCCATTTTGGCACAAAGATTTCACACTTCTCTCTCCATGTCTGGATTCTACACTTGCCTGCCTCTTTCTCTGGACATTTCCCTTTCCTCCTCTGGATCGGGTGATTGTCTACCCCTTCTCCTTGGCGGCATGGTGAATTCTCCTTTTTCTTTTCTACAGAAAGCAAAGAAGCTTTTCTAAGCTCTGATACCACTTGACACAGGGCATGCCACCCAGGGCACGTCCGCTCACAGGATCTTCTTCTTCTCGGCCCGAAGAACTCCAAGGTTCTTCTATTTCCCAATTGGGAATTCTGCACCCACAACAATCTTCCCCGAGGTCTCCCCTTTACCACTGGGAGATCAGCTAAATCTCTCGATCTCGCGAGTTCGTGAATCAAAGCCTCCAACTCTTCCTTTCAAATCTTGCGATACCCGAACTGGAGATATGGTTATAGCTCCTTTGTTTGTTAGTGATCTCACCACATATAACTGTAGGCTAGACTTAATTGTCAGCGCCTCTTGCAACCTCGCAACCTCGCAGGTTGAACCGTCGAGTTTTCACCTTCCTACTCCGTGAATCCCCGAGATGCGAGAATTCAACGGAGTGTTGACTCCTATCTCCAGGAAACGTGTGTCCACTCGTCGACCATGCGGGTCCCACCTTATTCTCTACCACGTGTCCACACGAACCTCGACTCTTGTCGCTTTGCGACTCGCGAATCCTAACGCCAATGATTTGGAGCTTCTCATGGCGAGATCCCGAGGGCTTCGTGCCACCTATATTCCACTCACCGCTTAGTTATGGCCACCTATCCTCCAACGGTCGGAATCTCGCTTCTCGAAATATCACGATCCTCGCGGCCAAATTCTCGAGTCTTTCCTCATGAGACTCCAATGCATGATCCCACGTGCGGATCCAACGATCCTCCTACGATCCGGATCCAACGACTATTCTCCTTCTTGCACCTCGCGTCCTCGTGACATTGGATACCCAATACTCGGGCTCTAACCTTACGAACTCTCGAGTTCACGAGATCTCTCGATCTCTGCCACCTGTCCTACTCAGATGAACAGTTCCAAATCTCTCGCCACTTCACCGCTTCGTGACTTGGAGTACCCAATACTTGGGCCTTCACTCTGCGAATTCCTGAGTTTGCGAGATCTCTTGATCTCTGCCACCTATCCTACTCAGATGGACGGCTCCAAATCTCTCGCCACTCCGCCACTCGCAAAACTGAAGGATCTCCCTTTCTTTCCTCCAATGTCCGAGTCTTTGAGATGGGAAAATCTCCTGACACGCGTCCTCCATAATGAACGGTTCTGATCTTGTAGGGATATCGTGCCTCGTGATATCGCTGTTCTTGTTGCACAACTTTTGGGGCTTCAACTTGCGAGTCCCCGATACATGATACCACGTGTAGATCCGACGACTCCTGTGATCCGGGATCGACAACTCTGTCTCTCCTAAGCTTAAAACCCTTTGGGCCTTCATGTCGTAACCTCCTTGCACCTCTGCAAGATCTAACGATCTTTGGAACTTCGTGAAATCTCTTCAGAGGATTTCGTCTGTCCGTTCTTCCTTGTGGAATCCACGAAATGAAAAAAAAATGTCTCTCCACGAAAATTCTTTGCCTGCTTGCAAGCCTGCGATGCTTCTTCTTGACTTCTAATAGCATCTTCCCTACACTTACACTTCAGTAAATTCGAAGGCCTATTCCTCCTGAGCTTTTCCACAACTCCAGTCTTCAGAAAGAAACCTTGCACGCACTCCTTGTGACAAATCTCCAATCACGTCTAAGTGTTGAAGTCACTCGACTCTGTGCACTCCTGCAGCAACAGTCTTCCAAAGCTTCTTCTCAGAATCACAACTCTGAGACTTAGCTCAGCCTACGCACTCCTTGCACGGCTCGCATAACCCGATTTCACCCCTAGTTGTATGAGAATAAGAGTTAACTATTTGAGCCTTCTGTCTATGCACTCCTTGCGGACTACTTCAATTGCACTCCTTGCAGGAATCCTTTCTCAAATAGAGAAACAATTGAAACTCATTCCACTTCTTCTCAGACTTCAATCTCAATACATGAGATCATACACACATCATAATAACAAATGCATAACAAGAAGTAATATTCATAAGCAGAGCATGCAACACACATACATAGAGAATAACACCACATCCATGAATCTGAATCAACTTCTTTTATTAATTCAAGATCTGTACATGGGTGTTCTTCTATAGTTCTCTGTTTCTCTCCTATGCTCTGGATTCTTCTAGCTCTTCCTGAACTATCAACAACTACTACAATAATACAATGAGGGTGTCTATATCTGTTTTCCCTCTTGGACTCTAAAACTGTCTAATCTGAGAATTCAAATCGACCTACTTACAACTACTACTATAAATGCCTTTGTCTATCTCAGACGAGAGTGTATGGCTCGAGGTCTGATTACATTTTATGAAGGCTATTTCAGATGAGAGCGTATGGCTCGAGGTCTGATTACATTTTACCAAGGCGCCTTCATTAAATGATCTCATTTATGTTTAGCGCATCAATTTCAAAGTAAAATTTTAAAAATTGGTGCTGGTGTCTTCCAGCTAACTTCCCTCTTCCACGTCGGCTCTCTTGTCATGAGGGATGCTCCTGCATCATAGGCTATCCTATGTAACACATTGATGAAGAGCCTTGTTCCAAAGATTGAAACCAAGGCTCGAAGCCCATGGCTAAATGAAGCCCTATGTAGAATATGAATAACACACTTCAATAGGTGTCTAAAGCATGACATATGGTAAGAAAAAACCAAAAATACAAAACAAATACCTACAATGGAGAAAGTTCAGAGTAAGGCATGTGAAAAAAAAAGAGTTAATGGAGGAACATATTCCTTGAAATTCTGCCATGTGGCATTAGAAAGAATCTCTATGGTCAAAAGGGGTCCACTGGAGGCATAACACATGCTTAATTGACATTGTGGCTACAAAATAAGGAAATAAATGACCTTAATGGATGACTAATTAAGAAAAAAGGTCAAATTCACTTGGAATGACAAATTTTGATGTTATATTTGATGATGACGAGGTCATCCCTCGTAGGAGGGGATACAAATGAAAGAAAATTTAATTAATAGAAACAACTTTAAGTTATTTTTAGGTTGGTCCTAATCTAAAGTCACAATTAAACATTGTTTTAAGTTTGTACAGGTTCACCCTAACGCAATGAAAAAAAGAGTATAAGTGCCACATCAAAGAAGAATTAGAACATTTTATATTGAGCACTCAAAAGGTTTGATGACCATGGTAGTGGTTGGGATATTTTATAGGAAATATTGTTAAAGGTGTGTCTTTGAAACTATGGTTGGGTGAGCATTAGAAGCCTATGTTGGGGTACTTGTCATCCTTTCATCTTCTTGTATGTGGTTGGGTATGTTTTCTCGTGCAATCTAAATCATATGCAACCCTTTTGTTGGAAAATGACTAGTTATGGGGCCCATTAGCTTTATGTCTCAAGAGGTGGATGTTGAGATTTGACCCACAAATGAAACCTACATTCATTCAAATGATATGGGTATTGTTGCATGGTTTACCCATTGAGATTTGGAATAACAAGATATTGGAGGGCATAGGAGATACCATTGCTTGATTTTTTTCTTTGTAAGATTGATGTATGGAGAAGGAAGATTGCATGGTTGGGCGTATTTTGGTCGAATTAGACCTTATAGAAGGTCTATTATAAAAATTGGATATTGATACAGAATGTAGAAATTGGAAATTCCAACAAAAATTAGAGTGTTGGAGACTCTTTTTTTGTTGTGTGTTTTTTCATGAAGTTGGGTGTATGAAGAATGATCCTCATCAACCAACATCTAGAAAGGATTCTACACAACCTGACACATTAACTCCAACATAGATAAAAGAGGTATGTATATCTCATACATGTTCTTGCACCTTCATAATGGTTCTAGTGGTTTTTCGATTCCAATTGGTTATGAGGATACTACTAAACATATGGACTTAACGAGTGATGGTCCTCATTTGATGTTTGAGTCCCTAATTGGATCAAAAAGGGTCGAGGGAAGGTCTGGCTCAAAAGAGTTATTATAGGAGCTTGGGGAGATCATTTAGAATAAGATTTTTTTGGGGGAATGTAGTGTACCCTCGGTATATACGAGATTTTCTTCTAATGATACTAAGTTGGTCCATGTCCAAAAGAATAATGTTTTGGTCAAAGAGACTAAGTCACAATCCATTCTACCCACAAATGAACCTAAGAAGATGTCTACATTTTTTTCCCTAAAGTGCTTATGTTTGTTAAGATCATTAAAATAATTCGAGATGGAGCCAAGGGGGTTGGTGGGGGAACTAGCCATTGACAAGAAAATTCCTTCTACTATTGAAAGGAACTCAAATATATCATTGGCTAAGTGTCAAGAAAGGAAATAAGTAAGAGAGGGTAAACAACTCACCATCAATGGGGTCTTTAGAGCAGGGAATACCTACAAATTGGTTACAAAAATATCATTATTTCACTAAATTGTAGAGGGGTTGGGGGTTCCCACAAACAATTATCCCTCAAATGAATGTTCTCAATTTACCAACCTAATGT
This sequence comes from Picea mariana, assembly GCA_032191745.1. Taxonomy (NCBI): domain Eukaryota; kingdom Viridiplantae; phylum Streptophyta; class Pinopsida; order Pinales; family Pinaceae; genus Picea; species Picea mariana. The sequence goes on from JASDQU010736526.1 coordinate 243,576, forward strand.
TATGATGCTACAAGAAATTTACCAACCTAATGAAGATCTTTGTGTGCATTTAAAACTGTAAAATTCCCACTCAATTATTTTTGGTCTTTTTCTTGGTTTTAATGTGTTGGCCTTTCATCAAACAATTTGCCACTGAAATGTTTATAGAGTTTGTTATGAATTTACTCATTGTTGTAGCAATTTTATATGAATTCCTTAGTGTGGACATTTGAAAAACACTTGGACTGTAGGATATTTCACACTATTTGACTGCCCAATTTGAAGTTATGGTAATTTAGATGGATTCTTGAAGTGTTTTAGATGGTTTTCATAGATTTCATGTTATCCCTCTGATAAAATTGTGACTAGGAAAACCCTAGAAACAAAATTTCAAATTTGAATATGCCCTAACTTAAATCTGTAGAATATCTAATTCAAGCAGGGTGTCGTAGATCGAATATATAGAATATATCATTCAAATGATGATGCATTTGTGCCCTAGACTTTTCAAAATGAAAATTTTGAAAAGGATAGAGTGAGGAAAATTTACTGGAATGGAAGTCATTGTTGGTCTAGTTCACTTCTTTGTCGCTCTTTGTCTCTGTGGCTCCTTGCTGGGGTCTCTGTCTACCTTTGTGGATCGAGATGAATGCAAATGGGCCGAATGGGGTCAACTGAGTTAAGGGATCAATGCATGCGAATGGGGTCAGTCGAGTTCGAACGTGATGAGTTAGGGTGAATGGGGTTAGGGGTCAGGTTTTGTTTTACTGTGCAATGTGAATGGTGTTAGGGCACAATCGGGCTCTGTTCATAACATATATATGTTATATATGTAACATATATATGTTATATATGTTACATATATAACATATATATGTTACATATATAACATATATATGTTTACAATATTTTAATTTTATAAATATTTTTTATATTTTATATAATAGATATATTTTTTTAATTATATGTCATATTTTATATAATATGTTATATGTTATATCAATATATTATATAATAGATATTTTTTGTTCATGATATCAACATATGTCCCTGGTGCAGATCTTGGTGGTTGTAGAAAATATTCAAATGTGAACTTTGAAGAGTGAAGTGGAGAAATGTTCCATGTGAACATCACTTGGATATGGACGGTTAGTCGATCCTAAGAGATGGGGAGTCCTTGTATCAAGGGTGCACTCTACATGAACATAGAAAGAGAATTGGGTTAATATTCCTGAACCGGGACATGGTGGTGGACGACAATGTTAGGAAATATGGAGATGTCATCGGGGGCTTGTGAAGAGTTATATTTTATTTTTAGCGAATTTCCCACCTGGAAATCATTTCAACCAGAGATAGGGTCCAACATCTGGAAGAGCACCACACATCTTGTGGTGTTTGGTGCCCCCTCGTGTTAGAAAAATAGGACCGCGGAGCAATAAAATAAAACAAATGTAGAAACAAAACACAGAAGACACACAATACACGAGAGACACAGATTTACGTGGTTCACCTAGTGTGGGCTACGTCCACCAGAGAAATTGCCAGGTCCTTCCTTTATTATTATCCAAAAAATGAAGGGATACAACCTACAACAAAACCCACTGTAACTTCCTCTTCTTTCTCTCACAGTCTCCTCTCTCAGAATACAATATTCACCATCATCCATAGCTGCAATACATTTCCCTCATAAAAGAGGGTTTCCTTCTAGGGAAAAAACCCTAACATAATCTCTACCATTAGATCTGCGACCTTGTAATGAACAGTCTAGATTTACAATGAAATTACAATATACTTTTACAAGGCAATTTTTTCTTCGGGGGCTTCGTCCCTGAACCCCCATTGGGGGACGTTTCCCTCGAACCCCTGCTGAGGGTCCGATTGCCCCCAGACCCCCTAGCCAGGGGGATAGCCCCCCTGGACCCTGCAGAGGGGGTACCCCCCCTCTGCACTCTCCCACGTGGAAGAGTGTACATACTTCTGGGGTGTAAATACTTCATGGGGTATAAACACGCCTGAAAACAAAGGACCTCTGAATCAGGAAGATAATCAGGCCCCACAACCAACAATCTCCCACTTGGAGATTGATCTCAACAACTCCACCATTGTTGTATATTCTAGACTCTGAACCTTCTTGGACCTGGAAAATTTCTCATTTTCATCTTCATTCTTGAAGACCAACTGAAACTGAGCAGGAACTCAGTTTCTCCCTGGTTACTCCCTTTGTTAACATGTCTGCAGGATTCTGGCTAGTGTGTATCTTTTCCAGATTCAATTGTCCATCTTCCAAGGTGGATCGTATGAAGTGGTACCTCAACTATATATGCTTAGTCTTCGAATGGAAGGCTGAGTTCTTTGCAAGGTGAATGGCACTCTGACTGTCACAGTACAACCGACTGTTCTCCTACTTCTTTCCCAATTACTCCATAAACCTTTGTAACCAAATCATTTCTTTACTAGTCTCTGTAGCAGCAACATACTCTGCCTCTGTTGTTGAAAGTGCAATAACCTTTTGCAGTTTTGAAATCCAACTTATTGTTGTTCCACCTATAGTAAAAACATACCCTGTGGTGCTCCTCCTGCTGTCTTTATCACCTGCCATATATGAATCAACATATCCCTGTAGAAAAGTGTCTAAACCTCCAAAACATAATGCATGTGTAGTAGTACCTCTCAAATACCTGAGAATCCACTTTACTGCCTCCCAATGT
>JASDQU010736526.1:246362-282923 GCA_032191745.1 Picea mariana
TCAAAATCTATACCTTTCTTTTGCGCAAACCCCTTTACAACAAGTCTAGCCTTGTGTCGCTTTTCTCCTCCATATTCTTCATTCAACTTGTAAACCCATTTATTTTGCAATGCTCTTTTTCCCGCAGGCAACTGAACCAAGTCCCAAGTCTGGTTATTTTCCAAGGAATCCATTTCCTCTTTCATGCCTTGCTCCCACTTCTTTTTGGTGTATACCTACATTGCCTCTTCATAACATTCTGGTTCACCGAAATCAGTCAACAATAAATAATATAATGAAGGAGAGTATCGTTTAGGGGGTATACTTAACCTGGTAGATCTTCTAACAACACTTGCAGGTGTTTGAGGTACCTGTTGCTCCTGTTGTTGTACATTTTGATTTTCTAGTTCCTTTGGAATTTCTTTTTCAGTGATCTCATCAAGCACTGTGTATTCTTGTTTTTCTATTTCCTGTTTCTTTTCCTACAACTGATCTTTGTACATGACCTTCTCATTGAATATGACATCTCTACTCCTAATGATTTTGTTATTTTCATAATCCCATAAGCGATAAACAAAATCATTAACACCATATCCAATAAAGGTACACTTCTTGGATTTTGCCTCAAGCTTTGTTCTATTTTCTTTATCAATATGGACAAATGCTTCACAACCAAAAGTTTTCAAAAAAGAATAGTTTACCTTTTTTCCTGTCCATTCCTCCTCTGGAATTATACCATCCAAATAGCTTGAAGGTCCTCTGTTTATTAAGTAAACAACAGTATCTACAACATCTGCCCAGAACTGTAAGGGCAAATTGGCATGCAATCTCATACTCCTTGCACGCTCCATGATTGTCCTGTTCATCCTTTCTGACACACCATTTTCTTGTGGTGTTCGTGGAACTGTCTTCTCTCTATGAATCTAATGGTATGAACAGTAATCATCAAACTCCTTGCTGCAATATTCACCTCCATTATCTGATCTGAGACACTTCAAACTTTTTCCTGTCTCATTCTCAACTAAAGCTTTCCATTTTTTAAAAGTATCAAAAACATCAGATTTTTGTCGAATGCAATAAACCCAAGTTTTTCTAGTTGCATCATCAAAAAAAGTAACATAATAATGAGAGCCACCAAGAGATGATACCTGAGCTAGTCCCCATACATCTGTATGCAAAAGCTCTAACCTTTCATTCTTCTTTTCTTTTCCAACTCTAAGAATTCTGACTCTCTTTTGTTTTCCATAAACACAATGCTCACATAAGTCCAAATCAATTTGTTAAAGATCTGGAAACAAATTTCTTTTGTGAAGGATCTGCATACCCTTCTCACTCATGTTTCCCAGCCTATGATGCCATAGTGTTGTATCCACTCCTGTAGAAGATAAAGATATAGAAGAGTCAGTATTATCAGTACATAGATAAAATGTACCTACCTTCTCTCCTTTCTCTATCACCAATGATCCTTTGATGACCTTCCACGTCTTATCTGTAAATATGGATATACAACCTTCACTTGCCAAATTCCCTATTGAAATCGGATTTTTGCTTAAATCTGGAACATGTTTTACCTCTTTCAACAACCATTGGTTTCCATTTCATTGCTTTATTTTTACCTTTCCCATTCCAACAATTATGCATGGTTTATTATCACCCAAATGAACCTGTCCAAAATCACCTTGAACTTATTCTAGAAAATGTTTCCTATGGGGTGTGGCATGAAATGAAGATCCTGAATCTACTACCCAAGACTTAGAAATATTATCTACAGAAAGAATCAAAGAATCTTGTAACACATCACCTGTTACATTTGCTTCCTGATTTCTCTCCTGCTGTCCATCTCTTTGTTTCTTTGGAGCTCTGCAATCTTTCTTCAGATGTCCTTTCTTCCCACAATTCTAGCACTCTATCTTTCCAAGTCTAGACTTGGATCTGCCCTTCCTATAATATTTGCGGTTTCCTGAGCCCTTTCCTCTATCCTTTTGTCTTCCCCTGTTCTCCATGTTCAACACATTTCCTGATGTCTCACCTGTGATTTTCCATCACATTTCCTCACTAAGGATAACACCAACAACATCATCAAATTTTAAAGTATTTGAACTAGAGACAAAGTTACTTACAACCATGACCAAGCCATTCCAACTTTCTAGCAATGAGCACAAGATTAGAAGAGCCCTAACCTCATCATCAAAGTCCACTTTTACAGAACTTAGTTGATTAGTAACCATATTAAATTCATTTAAATGATTTGCAATAGACCCACCTTATGACATCTTCATATTAAATAATCTCTTCATTAGAAATACCTTATTCGACACTGAGGGTTTTTCATACAATTTGGCCAACGCATCCATCAAACCTTTCATTGTATTTTCTTTCTAAATATTGAAAGCCACCAACACTGCCAGGCTCAGCCGTATTGTTCCTAGAGCCTTTCTGTCAAGAATCTCCCATTCTTCATCCTTCATGGCCACCGACTTCTTTGCTACTCCACTCAATGGTAGGAATAGATCCTTCTGACATAAATAGTATTCCATCTGCATCTTCCATAACTGGTAGTTTTGGCTGTTAAATTTCTTGACCCTAAACTTTCCATCTTCCGACATTGCTCCCACTCGAACCAGGAACCCTCTTTTCCTACGAGTTACCTTACGCTCTGATACCAATTGTTAGAAAAACAGGACCGCAGAGCAATAAAATAAAACAAATGTATAAACAAAACACAGAAGACACACAATACAAGAGAGACACAGATTTACGTGGTTCACCCAGTGTGGGCTATGTCCACCAGAGAAATTTCCAGGTCCTTCCTTTATTATTATCTAGCAAATGAAGGGATACAACCTACAACAAAACCCGGTGTAACTTCCTCTTCTTTCTCTCATAGTCTCCTCTCACAGAATACAATATTCACCATTATCCATAGCCGTAATACATTTCCCTCATAAAAGAGGTTTTCTTTCTAGGGAAAACAACCCTAACATAATCTCTACCGTTAGATCTGCGACCTTATAATGAACGGTTCAGATTTACAATGAAATTACAATATACTTTTACAAGGCAATTTTTTCTTTGGGGGCTTCGCCCCTGAACCCCCATTGGGGGACGCTTCCCTCAAAGCCCCGCTGCGGGCCCACTTGCCCCCAGACCCCCCAGCCAGGGGGATAGCCCCCCTGGAACCCGCAGAGGGGGTACCCCCCCTCTGCACTCCCCCACGTGGAAGAGTGTACATACATCTGGGGTGTAAATACTTCATGGGGTATAAGCATGGCTGAAAACAAAGGACCTCTGAATTAGGAAGATAATCAGGCTCCACAACCAACACCTCGATGACCATTGAAAATATGGAGAACCGAGTACCATCCATGACCGATCGTACTCATATCTGCCTCCTTGGATTTTTCAATGTCCACTAGGTTAGCCCCTATAAACATTAGCCACTAATCCCTATAAATCACAATTCTAAACCAATGTAACCTTTATTTGACTTGTAACTCCTAATGAGCTTAACTACCATAACCCCTAATACAAAATTTCGACATGAAGAGCATTGAAACAAAATCAAATCCTACCATAACATAGCCCTACAATATCAAGAATACAAAGGGCATGGCTATGTCAATTGACATAGGTGAAAAGGAAGATGTGTTTAGTGACACCAAAATAACAGGAGAATCATTATTAGAGAATTGTAAATGCATTGTATTAAGAAAACAATTAAGTAGAATGTGTTTGTTGACATAAAGACAAAATAATCTATGTCAACAAACACACACTAGAGAAATGAGGAACCAAATGGAAAGAATGTTCAAACTAGCACAAGAGAGAGAATTTGTGTTGATTTTCATAGAACATGGAAGGCATGATACAAATAAGAAAACTCTATAATTCATGTTGATCTACACATTATTGAACAATGAGTTGATAGATGCTAAAATCTATAACTAGGGCTTCAACAAGGTGATCAATGAGAAACTTGGGAAGAATTAATTCTACATATTCATAGGGCTATCACGACAATCAATTAGACTATTAATGACATCAATACCAAAAGTTTATTAATACAATGAAACAAGGAGTATAGGTTACAAACATTATGATCTTAGACAAGGATGGAGCACAAAAATACATATGGAAATAGGATATCCCTCTCTAACCAATATGTTATTGGTTGATGGTTCCATAGTAAACAATATGATGAAGGATACATGCGGAAAGTTAGTGAAATCAAAATTGAGGCCACTAGAGTTGTTGGTTGACAATAAAATCCATCAATCGCTTCGACAAGGTGATCAATGAACATTTCATATTGAATTCATTCAATAGATTCCAAGGATCACTGCAACATTATCAATTGGACTATTAATGATTTCAATTTCATATGGAAATAGAAGATCTCACTCTACCCAATTTAATAATATTAGATGGTGATTATAGAATAATCATTATGATGGAGACAAAAATAATTAGAGAAACCAAAATTGTGACAATCAAGAAGGACAAATAGTCATTTATGATTAGTGAGCCAACACAATTGCATTAAAAAAAAGGATAATAATGAATAATTATTGATTTAATAAGTTGCAATAGTGAATGAGGAGTTGGCTATTTCTAGTGAATCCTCTAGAAGCACGCAAGATGAACTATATGAATGCAAAGGGAAAGGGTAGTATAACTAGAGGATTGCTTAGAGGAAATAAATCATTTGATAGTGAATCATTGTAGCATTGGAATATTTATAATCTAAGTTTTTTTTTTCTATAATATAGAATCAAAACTAATAACTAAACCCAAAGGGAAGAATCCACTCAAGTGAATGATGAGAAGGAAAATTACCCATCACACTTGACCAATGTTACCACTAGTAAATGTAAAATTCAATGAAGGTATCCCATGACCATACTAACTAAGTTGTTCTTAATTAAAGAGAACATATACCCACTCAAAAAATTAATGTAGAAATGAAGAATGAACCTCAACACTGGGAATTGAGTGGAGGATAGAATTGCTAGCCAAGCAATTAACATATTTAAGAATAGAAAGAATTATTTCCATGGTCCTATAAATATGGAAGCTAACCCATTGTTCAATAGGGGAGTGGGGGATGTTATCCACCCAAAAATATGGAAGCTAAGTCCAAGGCCCTGAGGGGACAAAGGTTGAATTCTAATTTGGTGGGAATATTCCATTATAAAAATCATTTTCTTTCTTAGATGTTATGGTAGATAGTTGATGACATTTAGAAGAATAAAATAAAAGTAAATATTGGAAGATCTCAAGGAAATTTCAATAATTCCTCAACTTATCCCCTCAGTGAATAACAAATGACCAAACAATGATAAACACTAAAGGTTGATGAGACATATAAAGTAAGGGGGGGGGGAATAAAAGTTCGGTTCCATTGGCTTAAGACATGTGAGAATCCTACTATGATATTTTTCAAAGATATGACATCCAAGGAATTTGTGAAGCATATTAAGGCCCTCAAAATAAAAAACAAAGAGATGGTTGATGATCAATTTCTCACACGAGACTACTTTCCACTCTAGTTGTCGAGGATTCCCTTTTGCACTAACCTTTTATGTGATGGTTATTGAAACCCTTAACTACCTCATCCAAAAAAAATGTCTCGGTGGATTATTTGAGGCTTGCAAATGGAAAATTTGTATTTGACTCCTTCCTTACTATCCTAAAAGAGAAACAATCGCTAGACAATAACATGTTTTTCTTTCAATTTTTTTACAAATCCTTTGGATCAAAATTTCCTTGGGACAAGAATTAATGTTACCATCATAGTTAGTAGGAAACCCTAAGTTAACTAGTAGGACAGGGATGGACATACATATTGTTAAAATAATTTATGTGCTCGTTTTCACCATAGGGAATTAATGTTACCATCATAGTTAGTAGGAAACCCTAACTTGACTAGTAGGACAGGGATGGACATACATACTATTAAAATAATTTATGTGTCTTTGTGCCTATGGATGGTTTCCATGATGATATGATGATGGAATAAAGTGGGTGTGTGAGTGAAATTTGACATGATGAATTCATGATGATGGAATAAAGTGGGTGTGTTAGTGAAATTTGAATCCAAAAACCCTCCCATATAGTTAAGGCATGCAAATAGTATATCCATGACAAATTTTAGTGCATACAGAAACTGTTTGAAAAAATTTCAACGTTGGCCCCATTCACACGTTATTGTTGTCGGTGTCTAGTCCTAGTACAATTTCCATTCCTTGTTCCTTGTTGTGTGTTCCTCGTTCCTCGTTCCTTGACCATGGTGTAGTCCCCAAGATCCATTATTTTTGTACAAAATTACATACTAATGGCATAAAATGTCCCACACAAAGACCAAATTAATTTCTGCTACATAAGTCTTTTGTCTTTTTTCAAGGACTATGTAACGGATCTCAATTGCAAGAAGATTCAAATAGGACCTAAGAACCTTAAGTTCTTTCCTTAACCATGGGCGACATAACACTACCATTCAATAGTAAAATTGTTATGTTTCATTGTTTGACATCATATGTACTTAGGGATTGAGCCACCATATGATGGAAGAAAGTGGGTGTGTCAGTCAAATTTTAGTTCAGTGCATATAGAAACTGTTTGAAAAAATTTCAACATTGGCCCCATTCACAAGTCTGTGTTGCTAGCCTCTAGTATCTTGATGGTGTTGATTAAGCAATCAACGAAATAGAGGGATTTTTCATCACAACGATGACGCAGATACATTGTATATACATTAATGTAGAACCTGAAAGAAAAATGAAGAAAGACCAATGAAAGTCTAAAATTTGTGTGGAATATCACATGGTCCCTCCCCTCCTCCTCACATCACTCTCAATTGATCCCCAAAACCCAATCTATGAAATATAAAATAATCGAAAGCAACGTCCTATTAAGATTCATGCATAGAAACTACAAAAACAAAAATTAATGAAGGTACATGAAATTATATGTTTCTAAATGATTTTTTTATTCTACCACGTACTTTACTATATTGACAATTATTTTCAAGTTTCAAATAATAACTAAACAACATGTAACCTAGGATATAATAAAAACATCGCATAAAACTTAAAAACATGTAATTAACCCATGACATTAAAAGTAAATTATTTTAAGAGAATAATTCATACAAATTAAAATATTATATAGTCACGTGCCTAATCCAACCTCAACTTCTGTGTAATCATCCTTATTCTCTATCTTGATCTTCTTCATTGAACTTGACATATTGATCATCATCTAGTTCTGAAACGATGTTGAAAGGATTGATGATATCATCATCATCATCATCATCAATGTCATTTTCGAGAATATTTTCATCGATATCATCATCAGGAATTGCAATATTGTCTCCTATGCCTAGATCATGATATTCTTCATCTTCTTCATCTCTCGAACCTCCATGGTATTCCAGTTCTATCTGATATTCTGTCGAATCATCTTCTTCATCTTCAATATCATCTTCTTCCTGTAAATGAGTATACTTAATTGGAATTCCTTTTGGATCATATCTAACAACAAATGACCAATCCCTTTCACCTGGAACATTTGAGTAAAAGACCTGTTCACATTGTCTTGGAAAAACATAGTGATCATGTCCTCTTTCAAACATCGTTGTTTTAATCATTGGAAATGTTGATTAAGGTTGGTTGTCATTGATGTCAACCCTTGAAGAAATCCCCACAACACAAAGGTTTGGGTAATGGACCCAATATTGTTTGATGTAAATATGACTCAATATTTTCTTGTCATGGTTGATAAGAAGTAAATATGGATGAACTCCAAAGTGGTCCCCTTATGGTGAAAGCCCTCATGGGAAGACGCTTTGCAGAGTAAGAGAACCCATGATTAATTTTGGAATAATGAGATCCTATATGTATAGTTCTTGTCATTCCATTTCCAGTGGTATGTGGAACGTCACATAACTCCTCACGATTAGAGAGTTATGACCATGAGAAGTTGGAGACCCCAGGTTTGGGTAATGGACCCAAGTTTGTTTGATGGATAACGGTATGAGTTATGATATATTTTCAGATAATACTATTCTATATGGATATTTCATATAATTCCATTTCTAGTGGTATGTGGAACATCACATAACTCCTCACGATTTGAGAGTTATGGCCTTACAAAGTTGGAGGACCCTCATATGTCAACTAGAAGCCCCAAAAGGTCAAAGTAGTCAAAGTGGTTTAAGAGATTTTAAAAGGTAAATAATAAAGTGAAGTAATGAGTGTATTATAATTCAAATTCAATAAAATATAAATTATTTCAATAATAAATTTAATGGATAAATTAGAACTAGGTTAACCCTAAAATAAGGAAAGTGGGGCCAAGTGACCTAGAAGATGTTTTTAAGGAAGCTACTTAGAAAGTATAAATAAGAGGCAAGGCTCTCTCATTTAAAAAAAACTTGAGAATATTGAATATATATAGGTGTCTGAGGCAACCAAGGATATATAAGCTGAAATTCTGAGGGAAGGTGAAGAAAAAAAGGCCAAAATTCAAGGAAGGATAAATGCTTTTGAAGGTGCTTTCTAAGGTATGTTATTTACAGGTCATCTCACCATTTTCGCTATAATTTTTTTTATATAATGATTTATACYATGAAATTGCTATTCCATTGAGAAAAGATATCCATGTTTCTGTGGTAAAAAATTCAACTTGTGGGTCATTCTAGTTTTGGAGTTACACTCTATGGAAAATAGGGTTTGTGGTTAGTCCTGAAACTAGTCAAAAACATGTGTTTCAGGTAAAAACATCATAAATTATTCATAAAAKATCCAAATTAAGTGAAACCAAATATGTTGGTTAGGGTAAAGTMTTTAGTATTATGTGTAGTAGTTTTAGATCAATTAAAAAAATATTATGTGTGGGGAACGCTCTAAAATGTCACTCTCCAGAATAACCCAAAATTCAGCAAGGTATGCCAGATTTGCTATAACTCCTTTTCTGAGAGGTTCCATGTAGTGAAACCTGGAGGAATTGCATAAAACACACTGAAGAAAACTGTGTATCATCTTCATATATTTATACATTATAGGTACAAAGTTATGATTACTTCAAGTTAGGGTTGTTGACTAATCCAAAACTAGGCATGTGAGACTAAAGAAAAGTTTGATGAAAATGCTAGTCTCTTGTTGTTGAAGTTAAGGAAGGTTTGTAGGAATGTGGTCATATAAAATAGGTCTATTAAAGAGCTAAAAATCATATTTGGATGATGAAATTGATGAGGGATTTTGGTTGAGGTACATTTTGAGTACATGGTTGAGACAAGTAGTTGATGAGTTGGCACATACATGAGGTGTATAGTTGATGATGTTGGTACATATTGATGAGTCATAGTTGATGAGTAGTTGAAACATGATTGGTGCATACTTGATACATGGTTGGATGCACTTGTTTATGGTACAGGTTGATTACACGTTATTTGGTATAGGTTGGTGTATGGTTGATGCACTTGTTTATGGTACATGTTGATTACAGGTTGATGCATGGTTCACATTTATTGGTACAGGTTTACAGTGGTATATATCACAGTGACAGTTTGACAGTGGTTCCATCATTCTACTTCTACTTGAAGGTGGCAGGATGGGGCAAGGATAGGTGGTTGTAGCCACCTTTCGGTTGTATCTAGAGAACATAGGCGGTTGTAGCCTCCTTCTGGTTGTAGCCAGAGAATTGGGGAGTTGGATATTCCCTCAGGTTGCAACCTGAGACAGTAGGGGGTTGGACCCTCCTTCCTGTTGCAGCTGGAAAACAAAGGAAGTTGGTGCTTCCAATGAATGTAATTCTTCAAGACATATAAGAAAAAGCATTCTGTGGTTTTCTCCCGATTTGGGTTTCCACGTAAAAAAATGGTGTACTATGTATGTGTATGTTTTTTCATTTGTTCATTTCTTATTTACTCTACATTTATTGGATGATAACGCGTCATTGATATAACACTTGGATTATATGATTAAAAAGGATTAAATTGCTCTATTACTGATTCACCCCCCTCTCAGTAATCCAACAATTGGTATCAGAGAAGGTTTCTTTAGAAATCAATTTAACCACTGAAATGTAGATCATGGAGAGTACCAACTCATATAAAAATGGAATACCACAATTTGAAGGAAAAAGGTATGTTTTTTGGAGCATAAGGATGAGGACATATATACAGGCACAGGGATTTCAAATTTGGCAATCAATTGTAAATGGATACACAACACCAACAATTCCACCAACAAATTATAAAGCAGTAAAACTCAGTGTGAATAATTCCAAAGCCACAAATTCACTTTTGAATGGTCTGAGTGATACGATATTCACCAAAGTTGCACACTGTAAATCCTCTAAAGAGATTTGGGACAAGATTCAAAATATTTATGAAGGAGATACAAAAGTCAAAGCAACAAAGCTTCAGACTTACAGAGGTTAGTTCAAACAACTAAAAATGAATGAAGATGAATATATCACAACCTACTTCTTACGAGTTGATGAAAAAGTGAATGCAATCATAGGATTGGGATAAGAAATTGAAGAATCTGTAATTGTTCAAAAGATACTAAGATATCTTCCTATGAGATTCAAACCTAAGATATCATCACTAGAAGAAAGATCGGATTTGGGCTCAATAAGCATGGACAAACTGCATGGAATATTCACAGCATATGAAATGAGAACTGAGCAGGAAAATAAAGATGTAAAAGAAGAAACCTTCTAGGCATCCAGAACATCAAAGCAAAAGAAAAAGTAACAAGAATAATATAGCAACAACAGTGACGCCTCAGAAGATGATGAAGAAGTTGCCAACTTCGTCAAAAGACTGAACAAGGGAACCAATGGTAGGTATAGAGGTAACATCCCTTTAATTTGTTTTAATTGTGATGGTATTGGTCATTTTGCTAACAAATTTCCTCATAAGAAAAAGAGAAATGATGAAGGTTACTCAAAAGGGAAACACACTTATAAAGGTAAAAGAACTACAAAGAAATTTTTCAATAAAAGCTTATACACCAAAGAAGACATCCCATCATTAGATGAAGATGAAGCCAGTGAAAATGAGACAAGAAGAGTTCTATTCATGGCAATAAAATTCTCTGACAAAGAAGACTCCAAAGAAGAATATGAAGAAGCCAAAGAAGAATGTGAAGAAGTCAAAGAAGAAATTGAAGAGGCAGAAGTTGACTATCGAGAAGAATTAATGTGTGCCATAGAAGTTATCAGAAGAGAAAGGAATAAAAACAAGAAATTGCATGAAGAACTAGACAAGAAAAATGACACTCAAGAACTAGAACAAATGATCACAAAATTGAAGGTTCAAATGGAAGAAGATAAAATAATTGAATAAGCACTCAAAGAACAACTAGAATAAAAGGACAAGATCATTGGAAACTTGGAAGCAGAGGTTGTCACACTAAGAAAGGATATTCAAAAGAAAAATATGCATAATAGCTCAAAAGTTCTGAATGATATTATCAACAATCAAAAATCTCATCTTGACAAGTCTGGACTTGGATACAATCAGACAGAAAAGGGATCAAGATCCAAAACAACAGAGAAAGAAAAAAATCGAAAGAGCTATGCAAAAAAAATCAAAGAGGATAGGAAGATATACAATGAATATTACAGGGACACTCCTCCACCAAGAATATTCATATTTCATAATCAACAATAGACAGATAGGCCTCAAGAAGAATAAGGATTCATAAGAGAACCTCCTTTCGGAAGATCTTCAACTCCCAGGTATCAAACTATGTTTTTTGGTTTATGTTATGCATGTAATAATTTTGGACATAAAGTTGTGAATTTGAGAGCTAACAACAGGAAACATAACAACTTTGAGAGTTATACACAAAGGGATTATTTAAGGAGACCTAGTGACACACAAAGAAGAAGTTACAATAGGTTTGAATCTTTGAGCACTGAAGTGGAATGTTACAAATGTAACAATTTTGGACACATGGCCAAGGATTGTAGAATGACAGTCCCTCCTAAAGAACCTCAACGGAATAACAATAGTCACAGACAAGAACCTCATAAAACGACATGGATAAGAAAGAAAGATCAGTATAACAATGAAGAATTCACAGTCGCTCTACAAGCTAAGTAGAAGAAACATGGTTGGTATGTTGATAGTGGATGTTCAAAACACATGACAGGTGATAAAGACAAATTTCTTACATTACGAAAAAAAATGGATCAGTCTCCTTCGGAAATGATAATTCATCCAAAATCATTGGAGAAGGCATAGTTTGAATTGGGAACAAGAATGAAAAGGCACAAAATGTTCTACTGGTAGAAGATATGAAACATAATCTCCTAAGTGTGAGTCAAATGTGTGACCAAGGTCATAAACTTACTTTCGATTCAGAAAAGTGTGAGATAAGAAAAGAAGGCTTAGGGAAATTGCTCGGTACAACTACAAGAACTTCAAACAACATATATGTGTTAAGTGAAATTGGAAATGAAAAGTGTTGTATAGGAAAGGAAGATGAAAGTTGGCTATGGCATAAGAGAATGGGTCACATGCATTTTGATAACCTTGTCAAAGTCAATAAAAGAGAAGAATTCAGAGAAATTCCCTAGATCACGAAACCAACCAACACTTTATGCAAGCATTGTCAATAAGGAAAGCAAACAAAGACTAGGTTCAAATCAAAGGAATATTCAACAACAAGACCACTAGAAATTGTGCACACTGATCTAGTTGGACCAACTACAACAAAGGGATTAAAAGGTGAAAAATACTTTATGTTATTAGTTGATGATTATACAAGAATAACTATAGTTTTCTTTATCAAGAACAAGTTAAAAGCTTTTGAAAACTTCAAGATCTACAAGGAAATGGTTGAAAATGAGATGGATTTAAGAATCAAATGTTTGCAATCTGTTAATGGAGGAGATTTCACTTCAAAGGAATTTATGGACTACTGTAGCAGTCATGGAATAAAAAGGCAATTCTTCGTTGCTAGGACACCTCAATAGAATGGAGTTGTTGAAAGAAAGAATAAGACAGTACAATAAATGGTTTGAACAATGCTAATGGATTCCAAATTGACAGATATATTTTGGACACATGCAGTGCATACAATAGTTCACATTCAAAACAGAGTAATGCTCAGAAAAAACATTGATAAAACTCCGTACGAGCTATGGTAAGGAAGACCAACAAATGTGACTCATTTCAAATTTTTTGGAAGCAAATGCTACATCAAAAGAGAAGATGGTAGAAGGGGAAAGTTTGACTCTCATGTGGACAAATGAATACTTGTTGGTTACTCAAGGACAAGAAAAGAAAACAAGTGTTACAATCTAAGATTGAACAAATTTGTGGAAAGCATCAACGTAAAAATTGATGAAACAAGCATACCAAAATCAAAGGAAGAAGAAAACAAATCAATGGAACAACTTTTCGAAGAAGAAGATGAAAAATAAGTAGAAGAGGAAGATGAAGATGAACAAAATCTGACAAAATAAGAAGAGAAAGTTCATAAAGTATCTCCAAAGACACCTAGCAAACGAGTACAGAAGAATCATCCTTCAGATCAGATTATTGGAAACATAGATGTAGGAGTTGAGACTAGAAGAAAAATCCATTCACCATAACAAACACACCTAGCACTCTTATCTACAATTGAACCAAACTGTTTTGAAGAAGCCAGGAAGGATGAATTTTGGAATAAGGCCATGGATGAAGAATTGGATCAAATAGAGAAAAATGACACTTGGGAATTGGTTCCAAGACCAAAGAATAAGAATGTGATCGACACAAAATGTGTTTTCAGCAATAAATTGAATGAATATGGATAGGTTACAAGGAAAAAAAGATAGATTGGTATGTAAAGGATATGCACATATTGAAGGAATCGACTTTGAAGAGACATTTTTCCCAGTTGTTAGAATTGAAGAAATTTGTTTACTTTTAGCTTATGCATGCTCCAAAAATGTTAAAGTATATAATATGGGTGTAAAATCATCTTTTCTGAATGGGGAACTTGAATAAGAAGTCTACATTTAACAACCAGAAGGATTTCAGTTTTCAGAGAACACAGACTATGTATGTAAATTAAAGAAGGCCTTGTATGGTCTAAAACAGGCTCCTAGAGCATAGCACTCTAGACTGGATAAGTATCTGCAACAGGCAGGGTTTAGAAAAGGAAGTGCAGACAACAAACTCTACATCAAGGTAAGTCAAGGTAATATTTTATTAATTGAAGTTTATGTTGATGATATTATTTTTGGTAGTGATGATGACAGGTTAAGTTAGAAATTTGCAAAAGACATGCAGAATGAATTTGAAATGTCGTTACTTGGAGAACTATCCTTTTTTCTTGGACTTCATATACGTCAAAGCAACCAAGGAATTTTTGTTTCTCAAACCAAGTGTATCAGAGAAATGCTAAAGAGGTTCGGAATGGAATATTGCAAACTAGTTATCAATCCCATGCAAACCAGTTGTAAGTTGAGAAAAGATGATGATTTGAAGTCTACAGATCAGAGGCAATACAGGTCAATGATTGAAAACCTACTATATGTGACAACATCTAGACTAGATGTAATGCAATCAGTTGGATAGGTGGCATGATTTCAAGCAGCACCAAAGGAATCACATGTATTAGCAGTAAAGAGGATTTTCAGATATCTCAAAGGAACATAAGAGTTTGGAATATGGTATCCAAAAGGAAAAGATCTATCACTTATTGCCTACACAGATGAAGATTGGGCAGGTTGTATTGATGATCAATGAAACACCAGTGGAGCAACATTCTACTTAGGTGAGTGTTTGGTATCATGTTTGGTATCATCAATATCTCTATCTATAGCCGAGGCAGAGTATATTGCAGCAACAACATGTTGTACATAGGTTCTTTGGATGAAACAAACTTTGACAGATATATAGGTTGAGTATGATGTGCCCATTCTAATATATTTTGATAATACAAGTGCCATCAGTATCTCAAAAACCCGGTGATGCACTCCAAGACGAAGCACATTCCAATCAAGTTTCACTTTCTACGGGAACAAATTGTAGAAAAGAACATTAGAGTTGAGTATGTAGGAACAAAAGAATAAGTGGCATACATCTTTACAAAACCACTTCCACAGGAAGCCTTTGAATATATTTTCCAAAGACTTGGAGTTATTTCTACTCCAAAATGAATTCTTTTTGAATGTTTTTTGAATGCTTATCTTATATGTATTATATGTACATGAGGAAGCACCATAAGACGACAATTCAGTCAGGGGGAGAAACCTCGAATGGAAAGATACCTTTCCCATTGATGAAAAAGGGGGAGAGATTTATCAGATGCATATAACAAAGGAAAATTTACCAGATACARAGGACATAGGCATGGTTCTAGAGGGAACATGAGTGATATGATTTTAGTATTGCATCGAAGTGTTGCCATCAATGCCAAAGGGGAAGATTGTTGATTAAGGTTGGTTTTCATTGATGTCAACCCTTGAAGAAATCCCTGCAACAAAAAGGTTTGGGTAATGGACCCAAGATTSTTTGATGTAAAGATGACTCATTATTGTCTTGTCATAAGAAGTAAAGATGGATGAACTCCAAAGTGGTCCCCTTATGGTGAAAGCCCTCACAGGAAGATGCTTTTCCGAGTAAGAGAACCCATTCTTAATTGTGGAATAATTAGATCCTAGATAGAGATTTCTTGTCACTCCATTTCTGGTGGTATGCGGAACACCACATAACTCCTCACGATTAGAGAGTTATGGCCATGAGAAGTTGGAGACCCCAGGTTTGGGTAATGGACCCAAGTTTGTTTGATGAATAACTGTATGAGTTATGATATATTTTTAGATAATACTATTCTATATGGATATCATATGTCATTCCATTTCTGGTGGTATGTGGAACATCACATAACTCCTCACGGTTTTATGGCCTTACGAAGTTGGAGGACCCTCATATGTCATACAAAAGCCCCAAAAGGTCAAAGTAGTCAAAGTGGTTTAAGAGACTTTAAAAGGTAAATAATAAAGTGAATTAATGAGTTTATTATAATTCAAAGTGAAAAGAAAATATTTTTTTTCAATAATACATTTAATGGAGAAATTAGAAGTGGGTTAACCCTAAAATAAGGAAAGTAGGGCCAAGTGACCTAAAAGATGTTTTTAAGGAAGCTACTTGGAGAGTATTTCTCATTTTAAAAACACTTGAGAATATTGAATATCTATAGGTGTTTGAGGTAACCAAGGATATCTAAGCTGAAATTTCGAGGGAAGGTGAGAAAAGAAGGCCGAAATGCAAGGAAGGATAAATTCTTTTGATGGTGCTTTTTAAGGTATGTTATTTACAGGTTATCTCACCATTTTCGATATAACTTTGTTTCTATAATGATTCACCGTGAAATTGCTATAAAATTGAGAAAACATATTCAAGTATATATGGTAACCTGGAATACTGTAGTTATCCCACTATTAGAAGTTTTCCTTGTTTCATCCAATTGTTTGATGTGAAATTTACGACCATTGCACCACATAGCCTTGTGGTGTTTCAACTGCAATATGTCAGAAATGTAAAATATGCATTGTAAATTAATAAATTAACATATATTTATATAACTTCGAAAGTATCTGAAAAATACACTACATATGTAGTCACATTAGTATAATATAAAATAACTGAATAAAATGGGTGAAATTGCTTACCTGTTCATCTTTCAAACCATATGCTAGATCAATTTCCCTTTGCATAACATTGGCATCTCCGTTACAACGAGATTCTCTAACCAATTCAAACAGTCATTGTCATGATAACCTACCTCCATTATGTTGTTTACATCTTTCAATCCATACATTCATCCAGTCAAGATTGTTTGCAATGTATAAATGCAGTGCATCCCACTCTAGAGCAAATAAATCAAAAAAACATAATTCACCAATATTAAATATTAGTTATAATGTACAATATGCAGGTAATTATAAATATTTATAATTTATGAAATAAATTGTATTAATATATTAATGAGTATGATCATATATACACACAAAAAAAACTTTATATGTATTAATAATATAAATTTTCACAATTATTAATATATTACCTCTCATGTTTTTCATTCTAACTTTGCCCAACAGATGCTCCTGATCTTCAAATTTTTTGATGGAGTTCACATCCCAAATGCGATCCATTGCATGCATAGTTGGCGCTGCTAATTTAGGAAGATACTGACTAATATACACCATGGATTGATATAACATATATCCCTCCACCATATAACCCTCAAGACATGATCTTTTTCTAACCAACACCTTCAATGATTTCAAGTGCCTCTCCACCATCCACATTGGCGTTCTGTGAACAGGTCCACAAATTTCCATCTCCTCAACTTGGTGTATGAGGTAGTGTTCTTCTACATTGAAAAATGTAGGAAGTATATACTTTTTCATTTCACACATTAGACGAGGAATTTCTCTCTTCCAATACTTTATATCATCTTCATGGATTTCTTTCAATGACAACCATCTACATAAGATCGTGACACAAGAAAATAACATGTTTCAACATAACGTAATATAATATATTACATTACATTACAAGTAAAACACATGTCATTAAGTACAACAATAATTTGAAAGAACATTTTGCATATAAATCACAACTACGTCTTACCTCATGTATTTTCCAAGACCATATATAACTTGTTTGACGCTGTTGTCAAAGTCGTTTGGGAGAGATAGTAGTAGAACATATTGTAACAACAAAATGAATCGTTATTTGTTTCGACCAAGTAGACAAGCAAAAATAAAAAAAATAAAAGATCTATAAGGCCAATATATATAAATATGTATACCAAAATTATTACCTTAATCAAGGTATGCCAATCATGTGTTTTTACCCCACCAAATTCACCTTTCGTTGTTAAAATATTTTTTATGTTTCAAGCAAAACCCGTGGGAAATTTAATTCTTTGAATGACCTCTTTTACATCATTTCTTTGTTTCTCTATTAATAACCGTGGAAGATTATTTCAGTCTAGTACTCCATCTAATCTATTTGAATATCGGATCACACTTCGCATTGCATGATTGTCTTCCTGAATGTTAGTACAAATTTTGACAATTTTTTCTTTGTCCCTCCTACCATCTATGATTCTCCATAACGTTTTAGTCACATTCTTCCTGATATACATTGTATCAAACAAATGAGCTATTTTTAGCTCCTCGTAGTAGGGCAACCTCATGAATTGAGCAGGATAATATTTCATTCCTCGTGGAAGCTCATTATTAATACCTTCATGATGATTGTGGCCTTCATGAAGCATAAAAAAAATCACAAAAATAATTATAAAATACGGTAAAATAAATTCAATGGTTAAATTAAACATTCAAAACATTACATGATCTACGATACATTATGAAATTGAGTACCTTGAAGATTTCTATTATATTCCAACCTCCATAGGTGGGGTGTCATTATTCGTGGTTTTAAACCAGTCTCTTCTTTCCCATTGAAAAGATGTTTTTTAGTAGTACGATACCTATGGTTCTTAGGAAGAAGGTTCCTATACTCATCAAACACCATCTTTCCTAAAATTTTTGGATGACGATACTTCATATTAGGGCCACAAACTAGACATGCAAATTTACCCTTTGTTTAAAGACCTACAATAAATGGATTAAAGTCAATTATACAATGAGATTATTTAAAAAGTAAACATGCACCATGATAACATTAAAATATATAGTATTAAAGAGAAATATTATAATGCTTATACATACCACAAAAATGTCTTAGTCCAGGGGCATCATGAATTGTCCATAAAAGTATTCCATGGAATTTAAATTTCTTCTCCTCGATTGGTTTACATGTGTCATACATTGTGATGCCATCCCATAACTTTAGTAGCTCGTCCATAAGAGGATCGATATATACATTCATATCTTTAACCTGGTACTTACCTAATTGTTTGAAATTACACATAATTACTAAAGGAATGATATCATGTAATATATATAATTAAATAAATAAACAAAAGATATTATGCAAAAATTGAAACAAATAAAAATATTAAATTCAAAAAATTAATGTAAACAAATACCTGGAACAATTGTTGTCAACATTATGTGCTCCCTCTTTATTGACATCCAAGGAGGAATTTTATTGTTGATAACAAAAATAGGCCACACTGAGTAAATAGACCTAAGGTCTCTGAATGGATTAACACCATCAGCTGCCAATGAAAGCCTAACATTATGAGGTTCATCTTTTAATCTGCCCATTTTTCCTCAATTTCCCTAAATGCAGAACCATCGACAGACATTCGAAGAACACCATATCCACTTATTTTACATGCATGGTAATCCATAAATTGTTCTATGCTTTCACGCCTGAACAATCATTGCAAACCTGGAATTATGGGAATATGACGAAGAACCTTTCGAGGCACCCTTTTTGTTACTTGATCAGTTAGATATCTACTGATAAGACATTGCATACATTCGGTTTTCGAAGCATGTTGTCCATAATATATAATATGGTCATTAGGACATGCATCTATAGTTTGATAATGCATTCCAATGTATTTCATAATGACATGCAAACCTTGATATGTGTGAGGTAAAATATTTGACAATGGTAACAAAAATTCACCTAACAATCTACAACATAAAAAACAACTAGTTAATGTAAGAATATTAATCATAAAAATTGCATTCTTATTTTACACGTTAATTAACACTAAAAAAAAATATAAAAAAAACAAC
The DNA here is from genome assembly GCA_032191745.1 of Picea mariana. NCBI lineage: Eukaryota > Viridiplantae > Streptophyta > Pinopsida > Pinales > Pinaceae > Picea > Picea mariana. The sequence continues at coordinate 266,082 of JASDQU010736526.1, forward strand.
ATTTATGTATAGTATGAGATGAAACATATTACATACCTTAGTATTTGTGTCATACAAGTGTTTTCCAAATTATTCATAACCTTTAAGTTCACTAACAACAATGTAGCAGAGAGAATATTTTCTCTCGATCCTTCATAAAGTCGTTTATTTGCCTTTTCTAATAGAGGTTCATCATAAATACCATCATTTTCCCCATCCTCATCTGGTTGCAAAAAAAAATTTTGGATCATTTGATTTGTCCCATCATCTTCTTCCATGGGATCATTAACTTGATTTGTCCCATCATCTTCTTCCATGAGATCCTCATTTGCTTGGTCATGATGATGTTCCTCTACTTGTACAACATCATTTCTACTAATACTTCGTGCAATATTCTGCGGAAAGTTAGAGGGCAGCTCTAATTTTATAATTACAAACAATCATGCAAAATTAGTGTATACTATAACAGACATTCAAACAATATATATATATATATATATATATATATATATATATATATATATATATATATATATATATATATATATATATATATATAATTGACAAAATAAAAAAAAAGATAATGAATATATAGCTAATTACCATGGGACGATGTTCATTTGATCTGCCATCAATGTGACCATATTTCCTACAATGTTTTGTAGCTATTTCTATTAAAATTCTTACGAGACATCTAAGGAAACATTTTTTACAAGGGCAATAACATCTACCATCACCCTTTTCACCTGCTTTACTTTTTTCCCCACCTCTAACAACATTCTGCGACATTTTTCCACACAAAAATACCCTTTTGGAACCATTGTTGTTATATCAAGTTTGTTGCAACATCTTTAATTAATCAAATATTTATAGTCCAATTTTAGGTCACTATCGTCGCAATTGCAATGATACTAACCTAAAAATATTTATTTTTCCACCTATTTATTTTAGGTTATTTTTGGTCATTTTAACGGTCAATTTTAAGGTTAGGTGAGTCGTCTCTCTTGCGAAGAACATTGACCATAATATTTTATCCCTCATATAAGAACAACCTATAGATAATATATTTAGGAGTGAAAGAGAACAACCTGTAGAGAAGATATTTTATGTTTTTCAACTATTGTAATTTAGGTTTTTCATGGCATTAAGTGAAATGAAACTAATTACATTCAATGCAATAATTTAATATTAAATGTAACTAACTAAATAATATCTAGAAGATAGTGGCAATGCGACCACTAGCAAGGAGAACAGACCAACATTGCCACCAAAAATGACCATAAATTGGACCCTCCAAAGTCCCGCTCAAAGTGAAATGAATTTATGTATTTGCAAAAACTTTTTTATAAATATTTTTATTCACCAAATTTCATCTCATTTTTTAAATATCTCTACCAATAAAGGAAATATGGAGATTCCTTGTGCCTGTTCTGACACCTTGAAGGTACAAGTTTTAGGGATAGATAAAAGTGGTTTATATTTTGTCATCTTTGATGAATGAAAGGTTTATGGGTGTCGAGTATTTTGTCATATTTTATCATAAACATGTTCACACAAAACATGTGTTATTTTTTCTCCACGGTATACTCACAGGAAATGCAATGCGCGTTGGTCCCGTCAAAAAGGAGGAGATTCCAAATGTGAATTGTGCTGTCAGGTTTCATGACTTTTTATTTGGCCATGTTTTTATTCTTACTATCGACAATTTCATNTATATATATATATTCTTACTATCATTATTATCCTCCACTAATATTCTGAACTAGAAATGCATTCATAATTATTTTTTCTGAACTGAAATGTTGTGGATTTGAAATCGCAGGAATACAAGGAGAGAAGGGTTGACTGAATGCTGAGAGGAGATCCAGACATCCAGGTGAGTTAGGTAAGTACCGGAATTCTGACTCTATCCATTCTCATGCCACCTATGTTTTGGCCCCTGTTCCCATTGATATAATGATAATAGGGAATAATTTAGACTTAAGCTCTTCATGCTATAAATATATTCTCAAAAGGAAGTCCTTGAAATTTGAGCAGGCGTTCTGTTTATCTTGTTGATATTGACATCTTTTTGTATGAGATGGTCAATGACAATGGTTAGTGTGACCTAGAAGGAAGATTGAAAACATTATGTGTTGAAAAAAATTGATCAATGTATTGTCATATAAGCTACATATTAATAAAAAATTAGTTGATTTACCAAAAGAATGAATTTATGTATTTGCAAAATAAAATTTTATAAATATTTTTATTCACCAAATTTCATCTCATTTTTTAAATATCTCTGCCTTTCATTAATAAAGGAAATATGGAGATTCCCTATGCCTGTTCTGGCACCTTGAAGGTACAGGGTTTAGGGGATAGATAAAAGTGGTTTATATTTTGTCATCTTTGATGAATGGGTTTATGGGTGTCGAGTATTTTTTCATATTTTATCATAAACATGTTCATACAAAACATGTGTTTTTTTGGCCACACATTATGCTCAGAGGAAATGCATCGAGCGTTGGTCCCATCAAAAAGGAGGAGACTCCAAATGTGAATTGTGTTGTCAAGTTTCATGAATTTTTATTTGTCCATGTTTTTATTTTTACTATCAACAATTTCATATATATATTCTTACTATCATTATTATCCTCCACTAATATTCTAAAATGGAAATGAATTCATAATTAAATTTTTTGAACTGAAATGTTGTGGATTTGAAATTGTAGGAATAGAAGGTGAGAAGGGTTGACCAAATGCCGAGAGGAGATCCAGACATCCAGACGAGTCAGGTAAGTACTGAAATTATGACTCTATCCATGCTCAGGCCACCTATGTGTTGGCCCCTGTTCCCTCTGATATAATGATAATAGGGAATATTTTAGACTTAATCTCTTTACACTATAGTTATATTCTTGAAAGGAAGTCTCTGAAATTTATTGGCTAACATTACCATTGTTAATTTATGGAGAGATGTTTATTTGTTTAATTAGGATTACCTATCAAATGGAGAAATGTTTATTTATTATATTTAGGTCACTTTGTCGAAGATGGGAAGGGTTATAGTGATCATTGCTCTTACGATGAAAACATGTGAGTGTCGTTCTTGCAACGAAAACATAGACAAAATTTTGCTTCCGTTGATAGAGTGATGAATACGCGGTGTATTTAGATAAAAATTGAAAAATTGAAAATTTTCTCTTGAAGTTTGGGATGAAATAGTACTTTTTTCGCAAGTAGTCGTCGCAATATTTTCGATATGTAGTAGTGTCAGGAAGCCAATAATGCAATGCGAAGTGTGATCTGATAATCAAATAGATCAGATGGAGTACTAGACCAAAATAACCTTCAATGGTTATTAACAGAGAAACAAAGCAATGATGTAAAAGAGGTCATTTAAAGAATTAAATTTCCCACGGGTTTTTCTTCAAACATAAATAATATCTTAACGAAGAAAGGTGAATTTGGTGGGGTAAAAACACATGATTTCCATACCTTCATTAAGGTAATAATTTTGGTATATATATTTATATATATATTGGACTTATACATCTTATATATATTTTTTTTCTTGTCTACTTTGGTCGAAACAAATAATGATTCTTTTTTTTGTTACAGTATGTTCTACCACTATCTCTCCCAAAAGAATTTGACAACAACGTCAAACAAGTTATATATGATCTTGGAAAACACATGAGGTAAGTAGTTGTGATTTATATGCAAAATGTTATTTCAAATTATTGTTTTACTTAATGACACATGTTTTACTTGTAATGTAATATATTATATTAATATTATGTTATGTTGAAACATGTTATTTTATTGTGTCATGATCTCATGTAGATGCTTGTCATTGAAAGAAATCCATGAAGATGATATAAAGTATTGGAAGAGAGAAATTCCTTGTCTAATGTGTGAAACGAAAAAGTATATACCTTCAACATTTTTCAATGCATAAGAACACTACCTCATACACCAAGTTGGGGAGATTCAAATTTGTGGACTTGTTCAAAAAAGGTAAATGTGGATGGTGGAGAGGCACTTGAAATCATTGAAGGCATTGGTTAGACAAAGAGCATGGCCTGAGGGTTCTATGGTGGAGGGATATATGGTATATGAATCCATGGTGTATATTAGTCAGTATATTCCTAAATTAGCAATGCGAACTATGCATGCAGTGGATCTCATTTGGGATGTGAACTCCATAAAAAAATTTAAAGATCAGGAGCATCTGTTGGGGAAAGGTAGAATGAAAAAAATGATAGGTAATATATTAATAATTGTGAAAATTTATATTAATAATACACATAAAGTTTTGTTTTTTGTGTATATGATCATACTCATTAATATATTAATATAATTTATTTCATAAATTATTAATATTTATAATTACCTGCATATTGAATGTTATAACTAATATTTGATATTGGTGAATTATGATTTTTTTATTTAGTTGCTCAAGAGTGGAATGCACTGCATTTATACATTGCAAATAATCTTGACTGGATGAATGTATGGATTCAAAGATGTAAACAACATAATGGAGGTAGGTTATCACGGCAACAACTTTCTGAATTGGTTAGAGATGCTCATTGTAACGGAGATGCCAATGTTACACAGAGGGAAATTGATTTAGCATATGGTTTGAAATATGGACAGGTAAGAAAATTCACCCATTTGATTTAGTTATTTTATATTATATTAATGTGACTACATGTGTAATGTATTTTTGAGATAATTTCGAAGTTATATAAATATATGTTACTTTATTAATTGACAATGCATCTTTTACATATCTGACATATTGCAGTCGAAACACCACAAGGCTATGTGGTGCAATGGTCATAAATTTCGCATCAAACAATTGGATGAAACAAGGAAAACTTCTGATAGTGGGATAACTGCAGTATTCTAGGTCACTGATGTTTCCTCTAGGAGTGATAGACATCCTCGAGAATCTAAAAATAGATAATATGGGTATTTAAACGATATACTTGAGTGTGACTTTGATTCCTTCAAATTTTTTTGTTCGATGTCAAATGATATAAGTTATGAATGAATGAACACGATGATGAAAGAACTGTTATTCAACATGCCAACAAATTTCCAATGATTAAAACAATGATGTTTGAAAGAGGACATGATGACTATGTTTTTCCAAGCCAATGTGAACAGGTCTTTTACTCAAAGGTTCCAGGTGAAAGGTATTGGTCATTTGTTGTTAGATATGATCCAAGAGGAAGCCCAATTAAATATACTCATTTACAGGAAGAAGATGATATTGAAGATCAAGAATATGATTTGACAGATCAAACAAAGTTGGAAGATCATGTATGGTCGACAGATGAAGAAGACGAAGAAGATCATGATCCAGTCATAGGAGACAATATTGCAATTCTTGATGATGATGTCAATGAAAATATGCTTGAAAATGACATTGATGACGATGATGATATCATCAATCCTTTCAACATCATTTCTGAAATGGATGATGATACAGATGTCAAGTTCGATGAAGAAGATCAAGATCCATAATAAGGATGATTACATAGATGTTGCCAAGGTTGGATTAGGTACGTGACTATATAATATTTTAATTTACTTATAATTTCATGGGTCAATTACATGTTTTTAAGTTTTATGCAATGTTTTTATATCCTATGTTACATGTTGTTTAATTATTATGTAAAAGGTAAAAATAGTTTCCAATATACTAATGTACGTGGTAGACTAAAAATATCATTGAAAAACACATAATTTCATGTACCTTCATTAATTTTTGTTTTCGTAGTTTCTATGCATGAATCTTAATAGGACTTTGCTTTTGATTATTTTCTATTTTATAGATTAGGTTTTTGGGATCAATTGAGAGTGATGTGAGGGGGAGGGGAGTGGCCATATGAGCTTCCACCTTCATGTGGTTGGCCTTGTTCATTAGAGGATAAATTATTCTTGAAACCAAGAGAAGATATTTCATTTGGGAGGGTTTATGGGCTCAAATTTGACTCACACACCAACTTTATTCCATCATCAATTCATCATGTAAACCATAAACTCTAATTTTCTTTCAAATTACACAATTTGGTTGGTGCAAGCTTTAAGTTTTCGTCAGTATTTCTTCTTTTTTATTTAAGTTTCTACATTAATGTCTATACAATGTATCTGTGTCATAGTTGTGATGAAAAATCCCTCTTTTTTGTTGATTTCTTAATCGACACCATAAAAATACTAGAGGCGGGCAACAGTGACATGTGAATGGGGCCAACATTAAAAAAATTTCAAATTGTTTCTGTATGCATTAAAATTTGACATGGATAGACTATTCACATCCCTTTATAACGATATGTGAGGGTTTATGGACTCAAATTTGAGTCAGACACCCACTTTCTTCCATCATCAATTCATCATGTAAACCATAAACCCTGATTTTCTTTCAAAGTACACAATTTCTAGTAGATATGTTAATCATTCCAAATTTCATATTCGTATTTGACTCAAGGTCCATCTAGCTTGCAAAGTATCAAATTTTAATTTCAAGTTGATAAACCAAATATTAAATGAATCCAAGCATCATTTTATATCGTCGCAAGAGAGACAAATGTAAATAATCTTGCGACGAATTAGCTATACTATCGATGAAAAAAGTTCATCGATAGTATAGCTAATTCGTCACAAGAATATTGTGTCTAATTTGAATGGTTTTCAAGGAGTGTAGGGATTATATTATGGTGAAATGTAGTGTAGTATATAAGAACAATATCTATTCCAAACATCAAAATGGATAGTACCATATCTTGTTCATAAGACAAATATTCTTTGTGTGTTTCCTTTGTGGTGGCTCAAGCCCTCAGTACACATGATGCCTGACAATGAAATGTAACAATTTGATTGTTGAATGATATTGTTATGTCAGTACCCATGGTTAAGGAAATAAACTAATTTTCTTAGGTCCTATTTGAATCTTCTTAGAATTGAGATTCGTTACATAGTCCTTGAAAAAAGACAAAAGAATTATGTAGCATATATTAATTTGGTCTTTGTGTGGGACATTTTATGCCATTAGTATGTTTTGTACAAAAATAATGGATATTGGGGACTAAAACATGGTCAAGGAATGAGGAACGAGGAACAAAGAATAAGGAACAAGGAACAAAAATTGTACTAGGACTAGACACCGATAATAGTGACTTGTGAATGGGGCCAACGTTGAAATTTTTTCAAACAGTTTCTGTATGAACTGAAATTTGTCATGGATAGACTATTTGCATGAATTAACTAGATGGGAGGGTTTCTGAACTCAAATTTCACTCACAACCCCACTTTAATCCATCATAAATTCATCATGTAAATCATAAACCCTAATTTTCTTTCAAAGTACACAATTTGGTTGACGCAAGTTTTAAGTTTTCGTTAGTCTTTCATCATTTTTATTTCAGGTTCTACATTAATGTATATAAAATGTATCTGTTTCATATTTGTGATAAAAAATCCCTCTTTTTTGTTGATTTCTTAATCGAAACCATAAAAATACTAGAGGTGGGCAACAGTGACATGTGAATGGGGCCAATATTGATTTTTTTTCAAATTGTACCTGTTTGCATTGAATTTTGACATGGATAGACTACTCACATGTCGTAACAATATGGGAGGGTTTATGTACTCAAATTTATCTCATACACCCACTTTCTTCCATCATCATATCATCATGGAAACTAAAAACCCTATTTTTCATATGTTCTAGTAGATATGTTAATGATTCTAAATTTTATATTTGTATTTGACCCAAGGTCCAACTAGCTTGCACAGTATAAAATTTTAATTTCAAGTTGATAAACCAAATATGAAATGAATCCAAGCATCATTTGATATCGTCACAAGAGAGATGGATGTAAATAATCTTGCGACGAATTAACTATACTATCGACGAAAAAAGTTCATCGATAGTATAGCTAATTCGTCGCAAGAATATTGTGTCTAATTTGAATGGTGTTACATGGTTTCAAGGAGTGTAGGGATTATATTATGGTGAAATTTATTGTATTCTATAATAAAAATCTCTTAGATAGTACCATATCTTGTTTATGAGACAACTATTCTTTGTATGTTTCCTTTTTGGTGGCTCAAGCCCTCAGTACACATGATGCCCGACAATGAAATGTAACAATTTTATTGTTGAATGATAGTGTTATGTTAGTAACCATGGTTAATGAAAGAACTTAAGGTTCTTAGGTCCTATTTGAATCTTCTTATAATTGATATTCGTTACATAGTCCTTGAAAAAAGACAAAATACTTATGTAGTAGATATTAATTTGGTCTTTGTGTGGGACATTTTATGCCGTTAGTATGTTTTGTACAAAAATAATGGATCTTGGGGACTAAACCATGGTTAAGGAATGAGGAATGAGGAACAAGTAATGAGGAATGAGGAACACAGAACAAGGAACAAGGAACAAAAATTGTACTAGGACTAGACATCGACAATAGTGACCTGTGAATGGGGCCAGCATTGAAATATTTTCAAATAGTTTCTGTATGAACTGAAATTTGACATTGATAGAATATTCACATGCATTAATTATATGGGAGGGTTTATCTACTCAAATTTCACTCACACATGCACTTTCTTCCATAATCAATTCATCATGTAAACCATAAGACCTAATTTTCTTTCAAAGTACACAATTTGGTTGACGCAAGTTTTAAGTTTTCATCAGTCTTTCTTCATTTTTCTTTCAGGTTCTATTTAATGTATATACAATGTATATGTGTCATATTTGTGATGAAAATACATATTTTTTGTTGATTTCTTAATCGACAACATAAATATACTAGAGGCGAGCAACAGTGACATGTGAATGGGGCCAACGTTGAATTTTTTTCAAATTGTATATGTTTGCATTGAAATTTGACATGGATAGACTATTTTCATTCATTAATGATATGGGAGAGTTTCTGGACTCAAATTTCACTCACACACCCACTTTCTTCCATCATCATATCATCATGGAAACCATAAACCCTATTTTTCATATGTTCTAGTAGATATGTTAATTATTCCAAATTTCATATTTGTATTTGACTCAAGGTCCACCTAGCTTGCAAAGTATCAAATTTTAATTCAATTTGATAAACCAAATATGAAATGAATCCAAGCATAATTTGATATTGGTGCAAGAGAGACAAATGCAAATAATCTTGCGATGAATTAGTTATACTATCGACGAAAAAAGTTCGTCGATAGTATAGCTAATTCATCACAATAATATTGTGTCTATTTTAAATGGTGTTAAATGGTTTGCAAGGAGTGTAGGGATTATATTATGGTTAAATGTAGTGTAGTCTATAAGAAAAATCACTATGCCAAACCTCAACATGGATAGTACCATATCTTGTTCATAAGACAAATATTCTTTGTATGCTTCCTTTGTGGTGGCTCAAGCCCTCAGTACACATGATGCCTGACAATGAAATGTAACAATTTGACTATTGAATGATAGTGTTGTTTCACCCATGGTTAAGGAAATAACTTAAGGTTATTACGTCCTATTTTAATCTTCTTAGAATTGAGATTCGTTACATAGTACTTGAAAAAAGACAAAAGACTTATGTAGCGGATATTAATTTGGTCTTTGTGTCGGACATTTTATGCCATTAGTACGTTTTGTACAAAAATAATGGATCTCGGGGACTACACCATGGTCAAGGAATGAGGAACGAGGAATGAGGAACGAGGAATGAGGAACGAGGAACGAGGAACAAGGAACGAGGAACACAGAACAAGGAACCAAGAACAGAAATTGTACTAGGACTAGACACCAGCAATAGCGACCTGTGAATGGGGCGAACGTTGAAATTTTTTCAAACAATTTCTGTATGCACTGAAATTTGACATGGATAGAATATTCGCCTGCCTTAATGATATGGTATGGTTTTTGGACTCAAGTTTCACTCACACACCCACTTTCTTCCATCATCAATTCATCATGTAAACCATAAACCCTAATTTTCTTTCAATGTACACAATTTGGTTGACGCAAGTTTTAAGTTTTTGTTAGTCTTTCTTCATTTTCATTTCAGGTTCTACATTAATGTTTATACAATGTATCTATATCATCCTTCAATATATACAATATATACAATATATACTAAGATTTTACCTTCATAAATGTTGTGTCGTAAATCATGTGGCATCCTGCCCATGATTTACAAGAAGAAATATATGAGCAGTCGAAGGTTTTGAGACAGTGTGATTGTGATCTTGGTTTCAAAGATTCATTTGCAACCTTACTAGATGGTTTGAATTATTGAGTGTAAAAGTGTCCAAGAAATAGTTTTTGGCAACAAAGGGTGAAATTATCATGTGTTGTAAGCTGTCGAAAGTTCCCAGTTTCAGAAACTAAAAAGGCAGGCGCAACTCTCAGTTAATTTCTGAAAGTCCAAAGTCTGCTAACAGTTAGATTGTCCCATCAAAATCTCAAAGCGTTGGTAGTACACACACCATCATAATCTTAAATTTTTTTGAAATCAACTCTAGATATGATTTTCTTAATCTCAATAATTTATTTTGGTTTGTATTCATTATTTGATGAAGGATTCGAAACCCTAAGGTGTCTATTTGAAACCCTACCATCATCAGTAGTCATTACCATTTTCTCCTTGTGAGTGAAACCATCATTGTCTGAGTCGATTTTAAATAAGCATTGTGATATAAGTTTCTTGTCTGCCAAGTGTTCATTTCAAAGGTTGACATTCAAACTGCTAGTTTACCTCATGCATTTTCCTCCATTTGGCTTCCATTTCACCCTACATCAATGCTGATCTTCCACTCTACCCAAGTTTTTTGTTTGCAGGAATTAAAATTTGTTGCATATGGACAGTGGAGGAAATTTTCTTAGGAAGGATCTAAATGATGCCTTATATGTGGAATATCATCCTAAGATTTTCCATATGTTCAAAGAAGCAGGTTGCTATAGGTATTGTGATAAATTGCAGGGGTATCACCAGGGTGTTGTTGAAGCCTTTGCTTGAAGATTCGATGGAGAAAAAGTAACCTTGTGTCCAATGATAATGCAAATTGATGAGGCTAGTGTTGCATTAGCAACAGATATGCCTGAACAATGTGAGAGATGGTTTAAATTAAGTGTCACTAAGGATATTGAGTTTAGGTCTTACCTTAGCTTGAATTTCAAAGAATTATTTGGAAAAAGGATGTTCCCAGGTCTTACCTGGAGGAGAAATGGAAGCATTTTCTTGAGGAAATTCAAGTGTGCATCGCTTGTGAAGGTCGGTATGGTAGATTCATGCTCTATCACTTCAAACTGATGGATCATTTTACAGGCAAGTATCCTATGAATTTACCCTACTACCTTCATATAAGCTTGACCAAGATGTCACACCAAGTTCAAGATAAGCCTGATAAGGTACACAACAATCTTTTCTATAATGGCTTCATCAATCTTATAGTGATGGAGGAAATCAAGAGAAGAGATAAGGCATGGGACTATCTCTTGTTTTGGGGAGAATTCGAGCAAGAGATCCAGCCTAAGGGTAATAAGACACCTACAAAGAAGTCATATACACCAAAGAGAAACAAGAGAAAGAGAAGAGATCTATCACCAGTTTAGACAGAAGATCCAACTCATCAATCAAGGCTCAAGGAAGAAAAAAGAAAGCTTCATTTTGATCAAGGAATTGAGGGCCAAATCAGTGTTTTCGATAGGAACATTTTGAATTTTCCATATTCAGATTCTAAGTCTGAAACACCTATGGATGAGAGAGAGGAAATTGAAGTTGAAGCTCTAGATCTGAAAATACTTGAAACATCAACAAGCAAGGTCAACAAATGATTAAAGATTAAGAAGCTTAAAGAAGTGATAGTGGAGATGAAGTTGCTTAAGAGGGTTATTAAATCCCAAAACCAGACTATAAAGAACACATCAGATGAGGTAATATATTGTTTTGAAAGGTTAGATAAAATGCATGTAAAGGAGCAGAAGAGGAATAAGAAATTTCTCAAGGAGAATCATAAGCTGCATAAAATGGTTATATGCTTAAGGACCAAACTAATGTTAAAATATCCTAAGCCAAGACCACATCCTGATTTAGAATCTCTAGTAGAATTTGTTGTGAACCTCAATGAACATCCTAAAGAGTAGATAGATCGAAGAAATTCCATTTTTGCAATTTTGGAAACAATTTCAAAGACCTACAATTTCGACAACTTACTCGAGTTTTTAAAAGGCGTCGTTAGTTGTTGAATCCCAAGACTTTTGGCAGCTTATTCTACTCTGTTTCAGGAATGTAAGCTACTGAAAGTGAAGAAACAGGCAGAACGCTAATCTTTTTGCCCAGATCGAATATTTTTTCTGCCAAATCATTCGAGGAAGGTTTCAAATGAATTATAACTTTAAAATGGATAAAGATCATCCTCTTTTTCAGGGTTTAGTGGCTAATACAAAGGATAAAAGGATAAATATTTATCCTATTTTTGGTTGAAGATTTGCACAGGTTCTAGAAAAGGATATCGAGTTTCCTTGTCATCACACAGAAGACTATGCATATGTCAAAGACTATAGTGTTGACAATAGTGTTGACAGGGATTCAATCACTTATGAATAGGATCTATCTCCAATAATTTTGTAATAGGATAGATTTTATAAACACTTGTAATTTTCAGATCCATCATTTGAGGATCTGAAACTGTTTTGTAAATATTATAAAAGCCTATAGAGACCACAGTCCAAAGGGTTGATTAGTTTAGACTGGAAGGGAAGGATGGCATGGAAATGTCCCCATCCATTGTAAAATGTTCAAAGGCTGTAAGTGACTGTTATGGATGAATATAAAGACAATTTGTTTCCATATTCTTGTGTCATGATCATGTGGTGAAGTGCTTTCTTGATGCAATGTATCATGTGCACTATACATGTGTGTGTATGAGAGAGAGAGAGAGAGAGAGAGAGAGAGAGAGAGAGAGAGAGAGAGAGAGAGAGCACTATTAAATATAATTTCTATCCCAAGAGAGGGAGAGAACAACAGTTACAACCATAAGCATTTATCCGAATGTAGTGTCCATATAATATTTGTGGCATATCATCTCATAAATTGTGATTTCACCATAAAAAAATAAGGAAAGCTAACCTCAACCCAACCCATTTTTTCTCATTGTTATCCAATTTATCATTGTAGATCACTCCATGCATCTCCTATGACCTTTTAACATGCATATTCTAGCTCACTAAATCCCAACCTATTCAATCTAACTATAATTTGATATGTATTATGTCATGTTTCTGATTTGCTATATTGTATATTGAATGGACAATTTCCCTATGTTTTGTTATTTGAGTAAACATTTATTATGCACTCATGCATAGGACTTGATGGCCAAACATATTTGGGTAATAATATCTTATGTGTGCATGCATAGGACTTGATAGGAAAGTACGAGTCTTATAACATGTTAGCAAGCATATAGTTCCTGGGTGAAAGTATGGTGTGCTGGTTCATTAGTTATAATGTAGTTTTGGTCTATAAAACGTGAGTGATGGACCATTGAGTGTATTTCTATCCATTAGCTCTCTAAACACCTATCATATTGGTAGAAACTCGCCCCATTGTCCATATCAACAATAATAGTTACAAGTGATTGTTACAAGTGATTGTTATTCTATGTAGATATTTGTTTCACTTATGTCCACTAGTAGAGAAATACTCTACAAATTTATCATATTTTCCTCCACCATCAAGCCAAGGAGGCAATGGCTCCTCCTCCACCCTAGTTAATAATAACACTTTCACAATATTTCTTGAGAATCCATTGGGCAATTTGAGTCTGACTTTCCTTGGATACCTACTAAGACTAATATAAGGGAGTGTGATCTTCATGTTACTAATTTATTTTCACCAAGGGACGATTTGGTGTGGAAGATAATCAACAAAACTAATGTGTGGTGATGATTTCTCAGATGCTTGATGAAGTTAATTTGTGTCTAGTTTGGACACTTAAAAATTACAATTGCACCTAGTCCTTACACCATACAGACATGAAATAAAAAGGCATAAAATAATTGAAAGTTCAACAAGCAATATGGTATAAGTTTCAAGAATCATCTTCAAAAAAATCACATTATTGATTGTGTCATTTAGTTCCATTGAACTTTAAGACATTGGAGTGAAATTAAATCATAAATCCATTGAGAACAATTCTCTTTGAGTCAATAGTTTATCGAGGCACTAAATTGTACACATTAAAAGATAAGTTTGATTCATTAAAATGAATCATTTAATTATACAAAGGGTGGAGTTACAAACCCTTTCAAAGTTAATAAGGTGTTTTTAAATTCAAAAATCAATTGAGATCAATACATGCTTAAAATTGAATAAGGAGGTCATTGTCTTTTGACAATAGTCTTCAAGTGAGATAAATCAAAGTCAAATCATTATATTTTTGGTGCATGATCAGTAGCACCTAACACCCTAAGGTTGTTGGTGACAACTTCAAGAAAGAAAGACATAAAGTAAGCGAGCATGACACAATTGAATATCTAAAAATGGGTAAATGAGGAAAACATTTGCAAAATGTCAATCAAGAACTTAATCAGTTACATGACTCTTTATATGATTCTATCCAACAATTTGAAAGGTTATAGAAACAAAATGTGATAATGATGGATCAATTGATAAAAGAAGACATTCATGAATGTATGGAATCAAACATGTGAAGCATGATTTTTGCAAAATAATTGTAAGACCGTGTGAAGAATTGAAATTCAACAAGAACAAAAAAGGTTTAGGATATGGAAGATACCTCAAGTTTAATATTCTAGACTACCCCAAACCAATTAAATGGGAAATGTGGGGATAATATGTAATCAATCAAGAAATCCTTTCAGGATAGTGCAACCTAGTCAAGAAGACATTAAAAGAAGAGAAAATACAAGGCTAGGTATGGTGAATTGAAGGTTTTGAATAAATTACATTCAAATTTATATATCAATAAATGTTATGATCCTTTCTAATCCATCACGATAGGAAAATCATCTAGGATTTTATTATAGGMCATTCCAAATCCTTGATGAGTAAATGATGGTTATTTTGATCAGATATAATTACAATGATGATGAAATTAGAGAGGGAAATGGTTCACAAATTTTCCAAGAGGAGGTTCTTATGGTTCAATCTCTTCTTGAAAAATTATACATTCCTCAAACAATACATGAGCATGTCTAGTCTCCTCCTAATTTTTACATGGAAGGGATTGAAGGGATATGAACTAGTGGGGAAATGTCACAACAAAGTGGTGAAAAATGCCAGATTACGAGTCCAACACCCTTACATAAACTTGGAAATGCACCACAACACTCCTGAACACATTCAAGTGCCATGGCGAAAATGACCTAGAATTCTTTGAACGTAAGATATCTAACCAAACTATTCATTATCAATTATACAAAATTATTAAATAATATTTTCAATAAAAAACTAATGCAAGCAAATGCCAATTACTTCTATCTTTATTAAAATGTAGGATTTGCATTATAATTAGGAAACTTTTAGCCATGCAAATGATTAAAAGTTTATAAATAAGTAATCATATTGTTAAAAGTCTTTCTTTTTACACAATTGGTATGAAAAAACATTTGAAATATTGTGCTGCAACCCATCATGTATTTTAAGAAATAGTTTTTAACAATATCACAAACAAATTACAAATTTCATAACATGATGTGTATTAAGGAAAAAATAACAAACATGTTATGAAAAACCTAATTTTTAATTCGACAAAGATAGTAAGGGAAGATTATAATTTGTTCCAATAATGACTATTCTTCAATTCGACAAAGATAATTTGACAAAGATAGTAAGGGAAGAGTATAAAAGTGAGAATTCATTCCAGTAATGACTATTCTTCAATTCAATAAAGATAAAATGGCAAGCTCAAAATCCAAATAAAATATACAAAGGGATGTTAGAATATCAATAGGATAGTTTCATAGCATACCATCAATGATGAAAACAACCTTACTATTGCAAAGACAAATAAAATATACAAAGGGATGTTAGAATATCAATAGGATAGTTTCATAACATACCATCAATGATGAAAAAAACCTTACTATCACAAAGGCAAATATAGACATGTCAAGATCTTATCCAAGAAAACATGTCAATGTTTCTTATGTGCCAATTATTTCATCACATCAGTAGTAAGGGATGTGATTGTGAGGTTGATAGATCAAGACTACAATGTATTGGCATTATAGATCAAATCTCTAAATCTTTTTGGGTTTTCCTAATATTACCATTTAGATTTTAATGAATATTTTGTATTGTTTCAACATAGTCAAACTTTCATTGAGAATGTGAGATACCATACTCTTTAGATGGTGGTTCATGATCTTGAGAAGGTTTAGTTAGGGATTTAGGCCATTGTTTCCAACTTGCAATGTTTATGCTTCTATACCCATTTTCAATGTACAAAACCTAATCATGATTCCTATATCCCTCTTAAAGTCCAAATTTTTGTTATTTTGGTTTGAGGACTTGTTCAAGGCTCTTGATCAGCTTCAAAATATTCAACAATATTATAAGGAACTTTTTTTCATTCTTTGATGATAGCTAAGGTCTTGTGACCCATCCATGGTCTTGTGTGGTGACCTGAGGAATTATTCATGGTGCTTGAGATAGATATTATATGTTTGGGGATTGAGTTGTTGTTTGCCTCCCTTGACCATGGTTAAGGGATTAAGGCTTGTTTCCCTACTACAACCATGGTCAAGGACCCAAGACCCATATGTAGTATGAAAAACATATAAATGACACTCATGTACAAATATTAGGCCAAATACATTGTTAAGGTCCTAACCCGCACATG